>JAVLUX010000010.1:15860000-16290000 GCA_032164185.1 Moxostoma hubbsi
GGATGGATGCACGATAAGATCTGTTTCTGAGCTAACATTTGAATGGGTATGTCACAAGCACGCGATTCAAGCACCCAAGGACTAGAATGGGCCGAAGCCTGCCGTCCTTCTCCAGAACAAGGAATTTACGGCTGTAAATCCTCGCAGTCTGTGTACGCAACACCGGCATATTGTGTGGTTATACACATTCCCATGAAGACTTTCCACACGCTTGCACAGAGGGACGAATGCAGGCTTATTAATTAATGTGAAACAACCTCTACCGCGTTCTTTGTGAGAAGATTTTGCATTTCGGCTCGCAAACATTGGCAATTCTTCGAACGGAACCCTGGAAGACAGGACACCATTGAAACGTGGCAGCCGATGTGCAAATTGGATCGTAAAACCATGCTCGATTGTTTTTGGGGGGATTTTGCACCCAGACGGAATGCCAGTAAGAGCTTGCCATTTGTCCGCGTAATGGGAGAGAGGGCAATTTGATATGTTCATAACATGATATAATGCGGCGCTCACCATTGGGAAGCGGTTGAGCATAATGTGAACCTTTGAAGTGGGAAAGCCCGTTATTAAAAAAGTGTGAGCATCTCGTGCATGTGAAAGCGCTGTAATCTTTTTATCTAATCATTGTAATTCATTGCAAATATAATGCGCTGCTCGAAACTGGGAAGTGGTTGTGCAAAATATGTGGGTTTTGAAGTGGGAAAGCCCTTTATTGAAAAAGTGTGAGCATCTCGTGGGAGTGCTTTTTTTTTTTTTTCTACAATCATTGTATGTTCATACATACCCCCGCTCGGGGCCCTGCCATGCCTCCTTGTGTGATCCCTCAGGTATCACAGAAGAGGCAGGTGGGAGGGCGCGGGAGGCTTAATCGTCCCTCAGAACGAGGGCGATTCACGAGCGCAGCATCTTTAGACTCATGCCCCGCTGACTCATGTAGTCGACGGCGAAGCAGTAGAGGGCTTCTAGATGAGAGATGAATTGCTGTCTTGAAGGAATACATTTCTGAGGAATTGTGTTTGTGCACCTGCTTTTATAGCTGGCATCTTTGCTACTAAGGCAGGGCTCAAACACCATAGCCAGTATTAGAATATTGCCATTATTATTGAGAGGTTTCAACTAGATTGTGTGGAAGGACACTCCCCATATGCCTTAGTACACAATGTCAAGTGTACTGAGTCATAAGGGAACTCTTTAACGTTTGACTTCACTGTTTAACATTTACACCATTAGAATTGCAATCTGAAATAAAACAACTTTTGTACTGAAATAACCACTGAAAACTTAAATCAAACATTATTTAAATAAATAACATATTACAAGACATAATGTGGGGCCATTTCACTACTTAGAAACAAAAACTGAGCTGAAAATAATCTCAAAATACAATGGCTGGGGGCGGGCACCATTTTGGCCCATTCACTTGCATTGAACGAAAGTTACACTCATTAAACTTGGGAAACTCAAACATGTCTTTTAAACTAACAAATGATTTGATATGAAAACCAAAGTAGATGAAGCTTAATATGTTTTGACAAGAGAAATATTGTATTTTACAACTTTTACATTGAACAAACCTGAGAAATCAGGAGAAAAGGAGACAAGACACAAATTAGTGGCTTTCCTCAGGCGTGGCTTGTCAGCGTCTGAAGGCTGAAATTTTGCGTGCCACCTAACAAGCTGCTTAGTAAGCTGCAGTACTAACTCATAATACAAAATAAACACTCCTTTTTAAACAAAAATATCACCATACATTTGTGTGTGTCACATGATGTCGGACAATGTTTGCGAAAGCTTTTTACATTTCCTAATAAAATATTTGCCTATTGGGTTTTTATAAAAAAAAAAATAATTTAAATAGCGACCATGAAGATAAACTAAATTTGACAGTTCACACACATATCTGTCAGTAGTATTTGTGTCCTGGTATGATGACATATCAGGACTGCTGTATTGCTTTGTTGCCTCATTCAGTGGCCGTTTGTCATTTAAATCTGTCAAAAGGATTATGGAATTACTGTCACACAGACTGAATGCGCTTAATATCAGAATAATATTCTGTATATTTGATTAATTATATATTTTAATTATAATATTAAAAAAAAAATGACAGGATTTGATCAATACTGTGCCATCCTCTGCTCAATACTGTGCCATCCTCTGCTTGTAGTAGTAGTAAGTCCTCCTTGTTTCTGTGTTTTGTATAGTTGCTTTGAGGTAGGAGTTTCTCGAGACAGACTCGCCATGAAAGCTGTTGGCGCGCGCTCTGCGTTCTACTTGGGCTTTCTGGTAGGCATGTGCAGTCTGTACCTGTTCCTGCGTCAGTTTGGGTTTGCACGGAATTTCGCTTCTCGTGAGCCCGAGGCCCATGAAAAAAGCCTGCAGGAGATTTTGGAAGAGGAAGGCAAGAACTGGAAGAAGGAGAGATCAGCTCTCTTCAACCTCAACCATCCGCACCATACAGGTAACGCACTATAGGATCCATAGAATGAATGGACATATTGTACAGTAAATAAACACTTGGCAATTGTAATAAGCAAAGCAGAAATTTCTAGTTATTTACACTTGAATGTACTATTGAAAGAGCGGAACAACTGAAGTTCTGTACCCATGAAGTCCCACAGTGTATATTACTTGGTTCCCATGAGCACTGAACCAAGAACAAAGGTTGTGATTTTCAGACATGAAATGTCTATTGTGAATATAAATATTTGCTAGTTATGCTCAGCTCTAAAATATTTAATCAACCAGATATTGCTCAATTTCAAAATCCGTATCCCTATTGATTAAAAAACTTTCAATTCCAATTAGTTTAGGTATAATTCAGTTAAAATGTCCATTTCGCTTGCATACAGTAAGAAATTCTCTTTCAGCTAATGTTGTTATTAATTATACAGGGGGCCTTCTAACTTGGTAAATTCTGGAAATATAATTATATTTTTTTATCATTCGTTTTACTTCATTATTGTCATTTTTTACCTTTTTTTTTTTTTAAAAAGTATCTTTTAAGACCAGCGGCATGGACTTTTACAGAAGTGTTTTGGTCAAATGTTTTTTTTCACAGCATCCTTGCTATGTGTGATTTTAATTAAAGGTTTCTTTTGTAAGTGTCTGAACGCTGCACTTATTGGTGTGATATCAATACCCAAATCGTTAAATATAAATATCGATATATGGATCTAAAGTATTGATACAATATTGTGGGGGGAATGTATCATGATATATCGATATTTTATTGTGTCGACACAGCCCTACGCTCAACATAATTTGATTTGTTGCTTTGATGTGATTTGTTACAGATTCATAAGGTAGCAATGATATTGTAGTCAATGATATTATAAGACTTGAATGTATTTATAAGACACTGAATTAACTGATGTTTGTTCTAACAAGCATTAAAGTATGTTGATTTTTCAGATAAATTGTAATGCTAGCTGTCGAAATCTGTCATTTATTCTTGTGGCTTTTATCTTTATAACACCAATCCAGAATGAAGATGGTGTAGACATGACAAGATGGCAGAACATGGTAATGATGTGGTTTTATGATCCATTTAAAAAAGAATATGCACAAAGAACGTGTTAATCAGAAACCTGATATTTATTTATTTTTTTATTAACATAAAGGCATTCCCAAAAGAGGCGTGTTGACCGGTAGGGTCAGACAATGCATCAATGTTTTACGCAATCCTTTTCAAAGGAATCATGAATATAATCTCACATTCTGATGATACCATTAAACAAACAATTAACCTGTACCATTTTAGCTTTATGTCATTCATTTGTGTGCCAGGCCCTTTATGTGAGCAGGTAAAACAGCCCTTCGTTATCAATTAATTTGGCCTATCAGTTCATAATATGACTCTGTTTGTGCATGTTTCGGTTGGCCGTATCCTGGAGAAAAGAAGAACTTTGGCCTTTTTTTGGGTATGCGTCAAATGTGTGTTCTTGTGTATACTGAGAGGTTTTAGAGACACTGTTTTATTGCTATCAGTTTATCAGTAAACTGTCCCATATGTGATAAACTGTAGGTCATATTACAACACTAAATTTTATTCTCAAACACATTCATCTCACACAACCATGGAGCCGTTCACACAGAACACGTTTTGCATCCTTTTGCACAGTTTTTTAATTGTTTTTATAGACAGACTTCTTTGTGCCACACCTTGCGCTGGATTTCTGCATTTTTAAGGTGCCGTGTTTAAGTCAAAAATGGTTCCATTATTAAAAATGATATTTAAGCCACCACCATTCCGTTCCATTCATTGCTCTGAATCTAGTTTTTCTGTTTTTTCATTCTTTTTTTTTTATGTAAAAACGCATTCAGTGTGAACGGCCCTTATTCTTTGTATTTGTATCTTTGTCTTGTTTAGGTGAGGATGGAACAATAGCTGATGCTCTCTATAAGCGTGTACGTATTCTATGTTGGGTTATGACTGGTCCTAATAACCTTGAGAAGAAAGCTCGGCATGTAAAAGCCACATGGAGTCGGCACTGCAATATTGTGGTCTTCATAAGCTCTGTGGATGACTCAGATTTTCCCACAGTTGGACTGAAGACCAAAGAAGGTCGGGATCAGTTGTACTGGAAAACCATTCGAGCATTCCACTATGTCATGGAGAAACACGGGGATGAGGCAGACTGGTTCCTCAAAGCAGATGATGATACTTATGTGATTGTAGACAACCTGCGGTGGGTTCTGTCCAGTCACTCACCAGACGACCCAGTGTATTTTGGACGGAGGTTTAAGCCCTACGTGAAACAGGGCTACATGAGTGGCGGTGCTGGCTATGTGCTCAGTAAAGAGGCCCTGATAAGGTTTGTAGAAGGGTTTCGAACCAAAGTGTGCACGCACACTTCCTCTGTGGAGGACCTAGCCATGGGCCAGTGTATGGAGAAGATGGGCGTTTTGGCAGGAGATTCCAGAGACACCATACAAAGAGAAACGTTCCATCCTTTTGTACCTGAGTCCCATCTTGCTGGCACATTTCCAAAGACCTTCTGGTATTGGAAATACTGTTATTACCCCATTGTGCAGGTGAGCACAAACTTGTTGAAAACATTGGCACTGAATTTCTCAAGGTCATAGCTCTGTTTAAAAACCTATTAGTATTTTAAGGCATCATCATTGACAACTTAGCTAAAGGATTTACTTATTTATTTGTAGCAAGTTGTTGCTCACGATGATGTCATTTTGTTGTTTATATTTTGTTAAAATAAGTTTTTGATTATTTCTTTGTGAATTTAATACGTCTATTATTACAGCCCATGTGTTTCGCAAGATGGCGCCACTTTATTTTGTGCAATTGATGCAACCTGCATCTCAGAATGGCATTCTGAGATGCTATACTTCTCACCACAATTGTACAGTGTGGTTATCTGAGTTACCGTAGATGTTGTCCGTTCGAACCAGTCTGACCATTCTCTGTTGACCTCTCTCATCAACACGGCATTTCCGTCCACAGAACTGCCACTCACTGGATGTTTTTTATTTTTGGCACTGTTCTGATTAATCTTAGAGACTGTTGTGTGTGAAAATCCCAGGAGATCAGCAGTTACAGAAATACTCAAACCAACCCATATGACGCCAACAAACATCCATGCGATTATCTAATAAGCCAATCATGTGGCAGCAGTGCAGTGCATAAAATCATGCAGATATGGATCAGGAGCTTCAGTTAATGTTCACATCAACCATCAGCATGGGGGAGAAAATGTGATCTCAGTGATTTGGAACATGGAATGATTGTTGGTGTCAGACGGGCTGGTTTGAGTATTTCTGTAACTGCTGATCTCCTGGAATTTTCACACACAACAGTCTCTAGAATTTACTCAGAATGGTGCCAAAACAAAAAACATCCAGTGAGTGGCAGTTATGTGGACGGAAATGCCTTTTTGATGAGAGAGGACAACAGAGAATGGTCAGACTGGTTCGAATTGACAACATCTACGGTATCTCAGATAACTGCCCTGTACAATTGTGGTGAGAAGAATATCATCTCTGAATGCTACTCTGAGATGTAGGTTGGCGCTGTTTTGGTGGAACGAAGGCGACCTACACAATATTAGTCAGGTGGATTTAATGTTGTAGCTTATCGGTGTGTGTTTGCGACAAGAAGTCATAGAAGTATGCGGAAAAATCGCGTAAACGCCTTTATGCATTTTTAAGATATGAGCAATTAAACACTGTGGCCTGTTTTTTTTGGGCCACCCTGTACATATTATATTGTAAAAAGTATGTGGACTCCCCCTTCTAATTAACAAGTTTGTTTACTTCATTAATTTTAGTGAAGACGCTAATCGAGATGCCACTCCATACAATGACATTCTAGGACTTTTCACTAAATACAAATTCAGTGACAACTATACAAAAACTTGTGAAGGAGGGGCCTTATTTTAAATTTTGAGATTGATTATGTCACAATTTTCGGCGGTTCCGTGCAGTCTGAATCTTCACGGCATCAAATTCCAACACAGCGCACCGTGACTTTCTGTCTGAGGACAGCGCTCAACACTCTAGAAAAGAACACACACAAGTGTGACAGTGCACAGACAGCACTGGAGAAGCGCACACACGCTAGGCAATTTTCCCATCTCTTATCATTTTGACTTGGGACCTTTATTTATTTATTGTTTGTCTAGTAGCAGAGCAGATCAAAAAGCTTTTTATTTTGTTGAAAATGAAGCCCATTCAAACTTTCCCACTCAGTTACCACAACAAAGGTACAGAACAGAAGAAGCTATATCCATTTATGTTCAGTTAAAACATTAAGTTACACAAGGTGAATAATTTGAGCTGAGCTGATTTCTTTTACCATTGATTTTTGTTATTCAGCTGCACAATGATAAACAGAGTACCTTTGAGAGAGCTTAATGTATTGTGGCTGTTATTGACTAATATGAAATAGAGGTTGACGATAGTGGATATTGCCATTATCAAAAACTAAGTTGGTGGAAAAGGCCAATAACTGATCATCCGATTTTTATAATTTTTATCGATTCATGGAGTTAAAAAAAGTATTTACCAAATTAAGCTTTTTATATATTCACCAGATGAATGGTTTTGGTTATAAATATACTGTTTACAGGAATGTGGAGTAACGTAATACATGTAACAGGATTTCGTATTTAAATTACAAAATATAAGTAACTGTTTCTTCTACAGTTAGAATTTATATCATTGGTAATTAGATTACAGTTATATTCAAAAAGTAATTTGAGTACTGAAGCAATTAATTTGCATTTTATTGTCATTTGTTTAATTTAATATTTAGTCCTTCCAGATGGAAAACATTTATACATATATATGATGCGATCTAAAGTGAATTTAAACAGGGGTGAAATAATTTCTTATGAAGTGTTACATTCATACGACCAGTCAGAGAAGTCAGCTTATGTCAGCTTTATTGCCATTTTACATGCACATGTTACCAGGCATGATTATATTTTTTTATCAAGAAAATTCACGTTGGATCATAATTTATTTTTTTTAGTGAGACCTTTGATATTAGTTCAATATATCGTATATAGTTTGATATCGTATTCTTGATAATAATTTTTGTATTGTTTTCCTGTAAAAATATCTAAAAATCCTTAAAATAAGATCAATTTGATGAATCTTGTTTTATAAACAACACTGCATAAGATATTTAGGTTTTTCAGAGAATTTATTTTTAACATGTGTATTTTGTCTTACTGTACTGGCAGAGTTGTTATAGTCAAAACAAGTGAAAAAAATCTACCAGTGCTGAAGAAGTAATCAAAGTATTTAGAATACGTTACTGACCTTGAGTAATCTAACGGAATACATAAAAAATGACATTTTACAGCATGTATTCTGTAAATGCTGTATGTTCCGACAGGCCACGTTTCCATATGTCACATTTTTCACTGCATGCTTTCTCTTCAGTATAGAATACTTGATTAACTAATCAAAATAGCAAAATATGTATTGAAGTAAGGATACAAATATAAATGAATATCGTCAATGATGGGGTTTTTTTTTTACCTCTAAAGGGCGCTTATTGGACAGAACTGTTCTAACCATAGAATTTTCCAGCGGCAGCCACAGAAAAATAAAAAAAATATATTGCCATACATACGATAACCGACAGTTCCAAATTCCAACTATCGGAAACAATTTATTGGTGTACCACTAATATAAAAACCGTTAGGACACCTAACACCTAGCATGGAGTGACAAATGCCACCCAAAGAAAAAGCATTGCCACACCAGCGTAAGTATCCAAATGTATCAAATATAAATGTAAGTATATTATCGTTGATTCTGACATTGTGTAGGGGTTTATTGATATCAGACTGCCTAAACTCTCACTGAACACACAAATGACAACAGACATTACAAATTATTGATTACAGCATCAACCAATCCCGTGATTGTTTACAGCAGCAGCCAGTCGCAGCGCATGCACATGTTTGGGCTCTTGAAGGTTGATGAGCTTATTTCCTCAACAACAATGACCACATTGACAAGTACATGAAAAACAAAAGATATAAATTCAGTTATGGGTTGAGACGTGTCCTCATTACTTTATGAAATAGCTGTCATCAGGTATGTGTATAATCCAGATGAAACATCTCTAGTTCTTGAGTTGGAGTTTCTATTTCATCTTTGTGTGTTTTGACTGGCGAATTAGTGTTTGTGTTTATTTTGAATGTTATGATAAGTGTTCATTGCAGCTGTTATCAGTGTCGTTTAGCGTAAGCAGTTTTGCCACAGATCACGCTCTTTTCCATGTCCCCCGTTGTGATGGCCTTCTTAGCTGTATTGTTTCTGTGTATGTAGTGTGTGTGTGTGTGTGTGTGTGTGTGTGTTGTCTTTTTCTCTTTCCCTCCCTCTCTCTTAATCACTCTCAGGTGTTTGGTAACCAGGTGAGCTGATTGTTGATGGGGCGCATCGGTGTGCAATGTGTTTCCTCCCTATACTGTATAACAGTATTTCATGGCTGGGTTGTGCGATGGGAGAGGGTTGTTTTTGAGCTGTGTCATCTCGTTCATGGGCCTCTAGGTTCCTTTTTTCTGATCATAGAGTTTGTGGTTGTTGCTGTCTGAATTTCAGAGTTTGCTGTTTTTTCTTTCAAATACAGAACTGTCAATAAATGTGTCTGTGTTTCCGCTACTCCTCGTCTCCCCTCTCGCATCTTTTATTGTATTTTATTTTTAAACACCCATCCACTGATGTACAGATGCAATCTTGTTTATTAAAATTAAAGTTATATTTGGGTGACTTTGAATCCAAAACCTCTAAAAACTAAAGGAAAAAAAGTTACCACTAGATCAACCAGTCATGTGTTTAATCAAAGTACTAATATATTTATTAATTTACTAACTAACCAAATCCCAAGACTGATAGTGGCAGATGTAGAAATGAAATTACCATATTATGTGAAATATTTATTTGGGTGCTTGAATTGGTTATTAAGAATGACTGTTGATCAAAACAGGTAATATAAAAGAATCTTTTACTGTGCATAACATAATTAATATTCATGAGTTTTGCAGTTCTGATTTCAGTGCCCCCACAGTGCAATTTTTTGTACAGTTTATTTTTATTTAGACCTAACTTTGTGTTAATCTTCACTTTCAAATGTATTATTCTAGCTGTTACAAAGGTGATAGGCCTTCAGGACTTTATTAGCTGAATATCATGGGATATGCATGCATTTTCCACCCATGGGTACACTTAAAAAAGGTAGTGAAGTTGTCAAGCTAAGGAACATTTAAAATTTGTTGACGTGTTTAATAGACAATGTCTTGGTGCTCTGGTGATTTACATTTTGTTACTTGAAATCCAAACTTGAAATCCGCGAGGGGTAATTCTGCTCAACCTTTAAGTCCATTGTGCGAAATTCATGATCTTACGTATCGCCATAGAGATGACTGTATTTCACTGTGCAAAGGTATGTGTGACCGCGCCTTTAGTCACTTTTAACAGATTCTGATAATAGTATTGCCAAAGGTGGTTCTCCATTGACAGTCATTTGACTGTTCTGTCTGACAAGTCAAGCAATTTTGACGGTCACCCAGAGTGTGTTTTAATGTCACCCTTCACACACATCCTGTTCAAATACATGTAGATCACGCCACAAAAGGCCATTTTTCTTTAGTCCTGCAAGTCAAAGGGCACAAATCCCCATCTCTTTGTTGCAAGGTAGTGTGAGTTTGTTTTAGCCTGGATCCAAGTTAATCTAGGGAGGCACCTTATTACGATTAGGCACTGCATGATGGCATTAAGAAAACAAAGCTTAAAGATCACATTCTCTCTTTTTTTTCTCTGTCTCAGGGTCCCCACTGTTGTTCAGATTTGGCTGTTTCTTTCCACTATGTGGATGCATCACAAATGTACCTGCTGGAATACTACACTTACCACTTGCGTGCCTTTGGCTACAAATACCGCTATCAGCCCCCTGAACCCAAAGTCATACAAGACTTCAATCCCCCAGTTCCAGACAAACTGGAGAATGGAGACTCAGAGCAAGAGCAGGTGGTAGAAGCACAGGAAGAGGAAGACAAAGCCCCTGAAACTGATGAAAAGTTATAGCAGCTTTTTGTTTCCAACTTTTTTAAAATAACATTTTGAAAAGTTTTTCCAAAAGAACTTTTTATTTTAAATTTTTTTTTTATTTTTACTTTGTCTTGAAAGGCCTTTATTGTGCCACAGAAATGTATGCATCTATGTGTGGTTTAATGAGATAGTACTGTGTGAAAGGGTGTTCCTCTTAATGCATTTGTATGTGAATATCTAGATATTTGTAAAATATTACAGAATTGTATAAAATGAAGGTTGACAGAGCCTGCCTTAACGGTATAATAACATGGGGAAATTATATATTTTTTTTGCCACAAGCTAGACTTCCACTCCATGGCTGCCTGTAATTCCCTTACACCTGTTGTTAGTTTGCTCTCCACAGTGTTGAGGTACTGTGTAATCTTAAGCAGCAGTGTCATATTCTGTTCCCAAAAAGAGGCCTCGATTTCTTTTCATTTGCTCCCCCTAAATAATATGTGTCTGTAGAGGTTTGCAGTCAAAATCGGCAAACACACTCGAGCTCCAGCAGTGTTTCACAGCACCTATTTTGCCAAATGTAAGGTGTAGAATTCACTTGAAACAAAGAGTAGTCCCTTAGCACCAAAATACCCACCCTTCTCAGAAAGTCAAGAAAGCTGCAAGAATGCAGATTAGCTAAACTTGAATATCCTGTTGGCTGGCCCAATAGTTGTTCATGAGCTCTTGGGAAAGAGGATTAAAGCAAGGTAGATCAGATAAAGTAATGCTAAAGTATGTGCTGTTCTTTTAACCTAATGGGAATTGTGGTCTTGGAAATGAGTTCCATAATGTTACTCACTCTGAGGCCTGTATGATGTGAATTGTTGGATTCTTCAGAACACTTTAAATGGAATATGACTGTGAAGCTTTTAATTTAGGATAGCATGTCAGGGTTGCCCCAGTTCACTCTTGCCATAACAATCAGTTCTGTGTGCCATAACATTGTGTGTTGAGATTAACAGTGTGGCTATTCTCTTATTTCTCAAATATTTTTGTTTGCATATGCAGTACATCTATGTAATTCTGCAGGTTTTTAGTCTATCGGACCATTAATTAAGTGTATTATTCAATCTCTATTCCACTATGGTCCATGTAGAAAATGCTTCCATTGTTAAGAATGTTTAAACCACAATAAGCAGAGAAATTTAGATGAAAGTTGGGATTTAAACACCTTTTAACCATGAGAAGAGGCTCTTAATCTCTCCAGAAGACAGGTGGTGGTTCAGTTGTTCATCAGAGAAAGCCACATTAATTCCATCTTTACCAACACTTGTTTACATTGTGTTTGTGCCAATAGTCTCTGATATAAACGCATGGCACATTAATGAAGGAATTCAAATAAAGTTTGAATGTATTTGAAAGTTTATTTGAATAAACCTTATTTGAGCTAAATAAATAATGAAAATGTATTTAAATCCAATCCACTGTTGCCCTGAGACAACTCCAAGCACAATGTAACTTTGAGTGATGTTGAAGGCACATAAGATATAAGATCTCATAAGATTAAGCAAGCAAATGCATACTGTTGATGCTTGGTCAACAAATATATTCTTGGTGAAATTATCCTTATTTTGCTACATAAATACTTTTTAAAATTCAAAAGGGAATGAAAATTAGTTGAATTATGATTGCTTTTATTATTAAAGAGTCTTTAAAAATGTATGAATTGTGTGAATTCAAATGTTCGCCTCACTAGCTGTGAATATTTATCTATAAGTCCAAGAGCAATGGAAATGTCTACAGTATTTTGTTTTATTGTGGAAAGGAGCACTCTAGCGCAAGGAAGGAAAACACTACACACTTCAAATATGAGGAAAAGCAACTCATATTTGCTTTGGAGTTAGTACATTATTTTAAAGAGCAGTTTAGTAAGACATGTTTGAATGAATACCTCCTAGTCTAAAGATCTTCCTCAGAAATTGTTTTTGAAGTTTACATTTTACTCATTTCAATTAATTGGATCTCAAAAAGCGAAACCACATAAGAGGAGTAAAGTCACTATCTTTGTAGACATTGTATCAGGATCAGGACTGCTGATGCCACTCAGCTAAAATGAGTTAGATTTTCCTTAGAATATTTACATTTACATCAGGATTCATGTGAAATCTACTTCAAATTAAACAATATTTTTTCAGGGGTGCTATTGTCATTAGCAGGGTATAATGTATATTATTTAATATGACAATATAGTGATTATCTTTTTCCACTAGGAATTTTGCAAAGAGTATTAAGTAAAAATGCCAATAATAGGTGGTTTGACTTGGGGGAATGTGTGTGTTTGCATATGCTCCAGTGCCCAGTTATCATTAATGGCCTTTCCATTGCTTTTGCACTTCGGGTGTTACATGATGTTACATGAAGAGAGAGCCTGACATTTCTGAAATGAAGCAGAACTATCACTAATGGGAACATCAAAACCAGCAGGATGATGCAAATGTGATTTCCAATCATGTTGAAGTGAATCTGCTTTTCTGCAGATTTAATCCAAAAGTGTTGCTTACTTATTCTCTCTGTTCAGTAATTTATTTCATGTACAAAGAGAATCTTGTACAGAATTTCCACAACAATCTTTTATTTACAAAGGAATGTGTGAGGCAAATGTATGACAAGAATAAATCAATGGGGACGATAACCAGCATATTAAATAAAATAATTTTTTACAATCATTTTTTGTTTCTGCGGTCTCTTATATGAGTATCATGTCAAATGTGTTTGTTATGTACACTTACCTAAAATCATTGAAGAAATTATATATTAATATTAAAGGGTGTGTATGTTTACAACATCTGTCGATTCAAAACAAATACTATTTCTTTCAACAGTACAATTTTCCTTCCTCATGTCCCAGTAAACCTCTCAAAACATAATTTGTCTGATTGGTGCATTCTGTACTTGGAAATCTTTGATGTAAGAATGCACATCTCACTTACAAAGGCAAAATATACTAGAATGAATGCACTGCGACAATAAATATTCAGTTCACACCGCTCAGTCATGGCTTTGTGACAAAGATCGTTATTATTTGATCTGAATGGCATAATGTCATGGTGGATGAGTTCTTGGCTGATGAGATTAGGCTTCATACAGCACAGCAAAACCTACATGACAAAACAAAAACAAAATATACACTTCAGTAAAATCATACAGAAAACTCAGAAAAATAAAAAACATTAAACAATTTTAATGATTTGCCTGTTTATCTGGTCACCACGGTCAGCAATTAAATTCCTTACCATATTAAAGGAATATTCAGGGTTCAATATAAGTTAAGCTCAATCGACAACATAAAAGGCATAATGCTGATTACCACAAAAATTTATTTAGACTTGTCCTTCCTTTTATTTAAAATAAAGCAAACATCTATGTTTCAGTAAGGCTCTTACAGTGGAAGTGAATGGCCAATCCATAAACATTCAAATACTCTATGTTTCAAAAGTGTAACCCCAAAACATGAACAATATGTCTCTTTGCATGATTTAAGTGTGTTAAAGTCACTTACAAACATTTTCTGTGTAAAGTTATATCCAATCTTAATTGCCATTATGACGTAACACTGTAAAACCTAAAGCCCTAAAATAACCGTAAAAAGGATTTAAAAAAACTTTACAGCTCAAATAATACATTAATTTTAATTGAAGAATAATGTAAGTGCTTTAATAAAATTCTAAGCTTCAAATTTTTGCCTTTAAAAACCCACAAAAAATGTGCCGCATTTACTTCCATTGTAAGTACCTGACAGTAACCTTGATTTTTGCTTTTTTTTTTTTTTTTTACTTTTTTTTTTTTTTTTTTTGGAAATAAACATTGTGCCACAAATACTGTCAATTGAGCTTAACTTGTATTGAATCAGGCATATTTCTATAAAACAGCACTAATTACCCTACCATTTATTGCCAACCACAACTGAATCAGTGCCTGTCATTCAGTAATAAGCCTATATGAAATTTCTCACAAAGTGCAGTAAGTTATAGAGATCTTATAGAGGTTGGTCACAGTGCTTTTGTAAGAATGGGTGGTGTTTTACCATTTATTTGTACTCTTGCCAAACCCACAAGTACTTACCTCTGCCTCCTGTCCTTTAATAAAAAATTTACTCTTCTCTGTCCTCTCCAAGCAGGAATAGCTGATCAAATAGACACAAACAAAAAATGTAAGCCTATTGATGGCATTTTTCAAGGTGCTATAGGCCTATGTATGGACTTTGATATACTACAGTTCTCTATACTGACCACTAGAGGCCAGTATATTCAATGCAGTGTTTGGTATGACCCGAGAAGCAGGCTCTCTGTTCTCTGCAAATATGCCATTTGTATTAGTTTGTATATTGAGACAAGGATAGAATGAATTGAACTTTTACCTCATAAAAAAGTATTGATAATAAATTAACATAATTGTAAATATTAATGCAACATCTTATTCCCTTTTCAATTCGAAAGGCTCATAAATATCGACCACCAGCCATTAAAGGGATAGTTCAACCAAAAATAAACAGTCTTCATTCATTTACTCACCCTCATGACATTCCAAATTTTCCACAGAACAAAAACAAAGATGTTTAAAAGAATACTTCAGCTCTGTTGGTCCATTCAATGCAAGTGCATGGTGACCAGAAATTTGAAGCTTCAAAAATAACTTAAAGGTATCATAAAAGTAATCTATATGACTCCAGTGGTTAAATCCATGTCTTCAGAAGCGATATAATAGGTGTGGGTGAGACACAGATCAATATTTAAGTCCTTTTTACTATAAATCTCTACTTTGAATTTTACATTCTTAAAGTGATGGTAGAGCTTTATAGTACAAAAAGGTTGAAATATTTATGTGTTTCTCACCCAAAGTGATTGAATCTCTTCTGAAGATATGGATTTAACCACTGGAGTTATATGGATTACTTTTATACTACTTTATGTGATTTTTGGAGTTTCAAAGGTCTGGTCACCATTCACTTTCATGGTATGGAACAACAGAGCTGAGATATTCTAAAACTCTTAATTTTTGTTCTGCACAAGAAAGAAAGTCACAAAAATCTGGGATGGAATGAAAGTGAGTATAAATGATAAGATCATTTTTTTTCTGGGTGAACTCTCCCTTTACTCTACTATCACACACTTAATAAACACTATTAGACACACACTTACCAGACACAGCATTTCTCCGTCCTAACAATCCAACAAAGATGTCATTCATATTAGCTATACAGAAGGGAGAAAACTCTCATCAGGTTCTGCTTTGCCACTTTAATTAGAATAACACATTGCAACAAGATAATAATAATAATAGTCTTTTACGTCTGAATTGTGCATTTGTGGCACGATTTATTCCTGTGAAATAAAAAACAATAATAAAACCAATGTTACATACACTTGACATTCTAAAAAAAGTGTTTTAAAGTAGGCCTATATAAATCTAAAATCTGAAAATCTAAAAATCTAAATTGGAGTGATATTTGTTTAATAATCTATTTATTTGCTTAGTAATTGTCCCCAAATCTTGTGTTTTTTTAATACATTGAAGCAACTATAATCTTTCTGTCCACTTTAGTCTCTTTTTTTCTCTTTGTCTCACCTGTGCTCCTCCTGCCCATCAGGCCGATGAAACTGTCATAATCAATATCACCATACCGTTTCTCAAAGTGCTCAGATTGGGAGTCGCTATTATCCTGTAAACAACAACAAAAAGAATTGTTCAAGTCCTCTGCAAAGATATGTCTGACTCACTAATGTGAATGACTCAGTCACAGAATGTCTTGATGACTCCAGACTTTGATGATCACTTTAGAACTTTAATGATCATTCATCACAGTCTGGCGTCTTCAAGTTTTTATATTTTATGAGTGGTCAGGGAGAAACTCTGAAAAATGATGGTGTGATGCAAACAAAATAATAATAAAATCAAGCAAGAGTGAAATATGAAACAAATAAAACTTGAACTTCAATTTTTTTTTTTTTGGAGAGGCTATGGGCTATTAAAAAAAAGAGGGAGAAAAACTGTTTAACTAACATTGCTATTGCAATATGTGTGTGATGCTGCTTGTAATAAAGAAGTTTCTCAGTTATGTCAGTAACGCATACTGATGTGTGTGAAAGAGCATTTTGATGGTAGTAATGAGGAAAAAGCACGAGAATGGTAAAATGATACAGAGTAAACACATGACTAAACCACAGTTTGAGCTCATATTTAACAGTCAGATACCACATTAATGGATTCGACATGGTTGTAATGGACTTATTAAGTCCATCTCTCTCCCCAATCCTATCATCAGTCTTCCCTATTCACTTGGTCCTCATACATTTTCAGGTGCCCACCTGATTGGCCTTTTCCCGCCCATAAAGAAGCATAAAAGCATAATGTTAAAGATGAAGCATAGGCTACACTCCTCATAAGTAAATACATAAATACACTCACTGAACACTTTATTAGGAATATTATAGTCCTAAAAAAAAGTGCCTGAAGTGGTGTTCAGCTGTTGTAGCTCATCCACCTCAAGGTTCGACGTGTTGTGCATTATGAGATGCAATTCTGGTCACTACAGTTGTACAGATTGGTTATCTGAGTTACTGTAGCATTTCTGTCACTTTGAACCAGTCTGTTCATTCTCTGTTTATATCTCTTATCAAACAGAATTTTCCATCCACAGAATTGCCACTTACTGGATGTTTTTTTTGTTTTTGCCACCATTCTGAGTAAACTGTAGAGACTGTTACATTTACATTTACATTTATTCATTTGGCAGACGCTTTTATCCAAAGCAACTTACAAAAGAGGAAAACATAAGCGAATCATCTTAAGGAGACAGTGGTACGTAGTTTCACTAGCATCAGAATAGCATTCAAAACAGATTTAAGTGAAACAATAATTATTATTATTATTATTATTTTTTTGTGACTTGTTAAGTGCTCTTTGAAATTGTGTTTTTAGACATTTTTTGAAGACAGAGAATTAGTCAGCTTCACGGATGGAGTTGAGAAGGTCATTCCACCAACGTGGTATGATGAAACTGAAAGTCCTGGAAAGTGTTTTGGTGCCTCTTTGTGTTGGTACAACAAGGCAACGTTCCTTAGACGTTCCTAGGCTTCTGGCGGGAGTGTTGTTCTGCATAAATGATTTTATGTATGCTAGAGCAGACCGAGTGACTGTTTTGTATGCCAGAATCAGAGCCTTGAATTTAATATGTGCATCAACCGGCAGCCAGTGGAGAGAGACAAAGAGTGGTGTAACATGCGCTCTCTTTGGTTCATTAAAGACCAGACGTGCTGCTGCATTCTGGATCATTTGCAGAGGTTTAATTGCACAAGCAGGAAGGCCTGCAATGAGAGCGTTACAGTAGTCCAGTCTAGTTATGACAAGTGACTGAACAAGCAGTTGTGTGGCATGTACAAAGAGGAAATGTCTTATTTTCCTAAAATTGTAGAGTGTAAATCTACATGATCTTGCAGTCTTTGAGATGTGGTCTGTGAAATTTAGCTTGTTATCGATGGTTACCCCTAGATTTGTGACTGTTTTGGAAGGCGATACTGAAGTTGAACCCAGCTGCACGGTGATGTTGTGAGTGAAAATCTAAGAAGATCAGCAGTTACAGAAATACTCAAACCAGCCCATCTGGAACTAACAATCATGCCACGGTCAAAACCACTAAAATCTAATTTTTTCACCATTCTGATGGTTAATGTGAAAATGAAGATGAACTGAAGCCCCTGAACTGTATCTGCATGATTTTATGCAATGCTCTACTGCCACATGATTGGCTGAATAGATAATCGCATAAATAAGTAGATGTACAGGTGTTCCTAATAAAGTGCTCAGTGAGTGTAATTGCATTTTTTACAGTAATTAATATAAACAACGTGGACTGTAGCAAAATAACATAATCCCAGCTATTAATCTCACTTTTATTATCTATTTTGCTACAGTGTGACATAAAACATGAATTAGTGAATTTGATGTTTATAAACATACAATTATGCTTAATTCAAGTATAAATAACGTATTTATTTAGGCATTTATAACATAAAAGTTAAAAATGTATGTTAAAATGCTCACTATTTGGCAAGTATTGGATGAAAGCTGCGTATTTATGCATGTTGCTATTACTGCAAATAAATTTGAAAATAACTTATTAGTCATTAATGAACCTCTTCATAATCCCTTAACAAATGTCACCGAAGTGTTCAAGTGTTACCGAAATAAGGGTATCAATAAAGTTCCATTTGTTAATGCATTAGATGTCATGAACAAACAATTTATATATATATATATGTTATGTTATGCTCGCAAAATCGTTTACCATGTGTACTTACTATGAATGAGGTATAGTCGAGCGCACAGCAAGAGTGTCCAGCACACGAGAGTGAGAGCAGCACCAGAAACCAGCCGCGAGACATCCTCAAAGCCGCGATCTGCTCTTCACACACATATTGAATGAATGAGACTATTTATGAGCTGTAGGCTAACAAAGAAATGTTTCTTTCTTTCTTTCCTTCCTTCCATTACGTTAAAACACTTGTTATTAGCATACTGAAATAAAAGTGCCGAATTTACAATGTCAATTAACTAAACAAATTGCAATATATATATATATATATATATAGGCTATATATATATGATTTATAAAAAATACAATACCTTTAACTGAACTGGGATGAGCTGATGTTTGTTCAGTTTGTCTGGTGAGGAGAAGGAGGATGATGTGTTCAGGTTCTTCTCTCTTTACCGAGCGGTGTAAAGATTTGCAGGTGCTCGCGTCCTTTATTTGTAGCGTTCGCGCGCTGCAGTCACACAAGCTCGGACAAGCTGGCTCCCCAAAACGAACCCAATAATGACGATGACATGTTCTATTGACGCAAAGTCATTAACACTATTGCCTTGACGTATTTAGGCGCACATTTACATTTCTACTGAACTCACACCTCGTCTTTGTCTCTTGAGCTTCATTACAAATGAAATTCATTCTAAACCTGTCCACATCGGCCTGTGCAGAAGTTATAAAGTGTGTATAATCTAGTATGATAGCCTAAAGAGTGGACTTTTTTAATCACGTAGATGCACACTGCTGATTATTTCATGTCTTAAGAAGTGTCAAGGTGTCTGGAAAATCATTTAAAGGGTCTGTGCGGTTTAGCACTTTTTAATTTAGAAGCACATATGTGCGTGATTGAGGATTCAATGCTCATTTCCCAGTAGGATTATGAATCATCCATGCTGGCCATTCCCTTCAATTAATCTCATTACTGATATGTCCTTCACCAGGATGAAGCTGACAGTAAGCTTTAGAATGGGGGATATCATGTATAACATCTGTAAATTCCTGATTGTTTATGCTTAGATAGCTTTAACATATGCAGTCTCTGACATTGGGTATAGTCCTTCAGAAAACCCCAATGATTTAGTTGTTCCCATTTAATGTCACATCAGACAATTTTATCTATCTGCTAGGTCTATTTGGTTGTGACATTTGTCTTATCATGCAACTATCTCTTTCTCTCTCTGAGCCTTAGAGTTTGGAAAGGCACCCCCTGTCCCTCACATATGTAAAATAGCCTATTCACAGTCAGCAATGTCAGTCGAAAAAATTATTGGCGTTTGCCAATAATTTTACAAGTCGTAAAGCATTGTTGAGAGGGATCTGATACCATAGTCATAGTTACTGTAGTTACATAGTTACTATTTTAGTCAAAGAAGGTACTATAACTAATTACATTTTACATTCTTCTAATCAGATTACAGTTACTGACTTTCAATTACGGTAATTACTTTTAATGTCATTACTTAGGTAACGGGTTACACATATTTCTAAAAGAATATTGTTTGTGTAAAATACATTTAAAATATTAATTCATATCTTCATATGTACCTGTATGTCTGTGTAAAGGGGTTAATGAAAAGGAGGAGGCAAGAACCGGCTTGACAATATAAATAATATTTAATAAAGAACTGAAACAAAAAGACAAACACACAAAGGTGTCGGGCAGCTGTCCATTAATCTCTCTCTCTCTCTCTCTCTCTCTCTCTCTCTCTCTCTCTCTCTCTGGTGACCCTTTTTATCTCCCTCCACATCACTATAATGAGGACAGGTGTTAGGGTTAATTGTGAACCAGGTGATGAGGCTTACCACTCTCTCTCTCCCGCAGACCGACACATGACCATGCCACCCATGCCACAGTCTGTTTGTGTTACTGTGACAGCTGAAGTGTGTAGGACTACGAACAAGGAGGAAAAATAGACATTATTTTGAATTGGTTGAGCAAAAAATAAAAAACCTCTTCTGTGAAGTGTGATTTAGAAAGTAACTTAAATGTAAAGTACAGTGCATTCAGAGCAAAAACCAAGCCTTGAGGTCAAACGATATGCCTGCAGAGCTCAGAGACAGGACTGTGTTGAGGCACAGATCTGGGGAAGGCTACAAAAATTGTTGGCTGCACTGAAGGTTCCCAAGAGCACAGTGGCCTCCAGGGGAGAAGGGCCATGGTAAGAGAGGTGACCAAGAACCCAATGGTCATTCTGGTTGAGCTCCAGAGATCATGTATCGAGATGGGAGAAACTTGCAGAAGGACAACCATCACTGTAACACTCCACGGATCTGGGCTTTATTGCAGAGTGGCCAGACGGAAGCCTCTCCTCAGTGCAAGACACATGAAAAACCACCTAAAGGACTCTCAGACTGTGAGAAACAAGATTCTCTGGTCTGATGAAGTGTGATTGAACTGTTTGGCCTCAATTCCAAGCGTCATGTCTGGTGTACCATCCCAAAGGTGAAGCGTGGTGGTGGTAACATCATGCAGTGGGGGTGTTTTTCAGTGGCAGGGACTGGTCAGGGCTGAAGGAAAGCGGAATGCAGCAAAATACAGAGATATCCTTAATGAAAACCTGACCCAGAGAGCTAAGGACCTCAGACTGGATCAAAGGTTCAACTTCCAACAGGACCCTAAGGACACAGCCAAAACAACACAAGAGTGGCTTAGGGACAACTCTGTGAATGTCCTTGAGTGGCCCAGCCAGAGCACAGACTTGAACCCAATCAAAAATCTCTGGAGAGACCTGAAAATAGTCCCCATCCAACCTGACAGAGCTTGAGAGGATCTGCAGAAAAGAATGGCAGAAAATCCACAATTCCATGTGTGCAAAGCTTGCATCATACCTAAAAATACTTGAGGCTGCCAAAGAGTTAAGGGTCTGAATACTTATATCAATGTGATATTTAATTTTTTTCTTTCTAATACATTTGCAAAGTTATCAAAAATCTGGATTTTGCTTTATCATTATGGGGTATGGGGTGTAGATTGATGTTAATTTTTTAAAGCATTTTAGCATAAGGCTGCAACATAACAAAATGTGAAAAAAATTAGGGTGACTGAATACTTTCTAAATGCACTGAAATTAGTGATGTGATGATTACAATTTTTAGAGGTAATTAGAAATTTGTAATGGATTACTTTTTTGCGTATCTAACCCAACACTGGTCGCAAGCAGTGCTTTTCAACAGTGAAGTCTTAAATATTTGGTAAAATGTCAATAAAAGAAATTAAATATATCACCATGACAACATAGTGGCCTTTCTTTCTTTCTTTCTTTCTTTCTTTTCTCATCATCTATGCTCTCTTTTTTTCTCTCATACACAGACAAGCGCATATTTCTCTTGCTAATTTGGCTTAATTGCTTTATAACACTTAATTTGATTCCTCACATTTTGTTTACTGCTGTATGAAAGTCTACCAGATTAATTTAACTCAGCTCTGAACATATTGGAGGCTAATTCGTTTTTTAAATTATTCTTAGTTCTCTATTTTAATTCCTCAGAATTCATGAAATCTCTTAATGATTGACCAAATCACTAGTGTCCTCATTAATCCATACCTTTTTTGCTCTGATAATATTTTAAGCCTATAGTGAACTACTATTGCTTCTAATAGGTTTACTGTATACAAGCAGCTACAATACTAAAATAAATTATACTTTGAGGTGATTAAATCTGGGTTGCTTGCATTGAGGATAAATGATTCCTTGAATTATGAATAAATAATTCCATTATCATGAAAACAACTGACAATCACATTATGACACGTCAATAGCAGTAGAAGACCTGGATAATTTACTTTTGTAAGACTTGTTCTTGCATTTGTAAGCAAGTGTGTGTGTGCTTGCTGAAGCGGACATGAAACATTTGGACAGTTTGGAGTACACCCACACTCACTTCAGTTGTGTCAATGCTTCTCAGTAGTGAATGACACCTTCCATCCATCGCTTACGCAAACAAGCTCTCATAAACTCACACATACACACAGGCTATTTTTCTTACATTCTAATCTAATCTCCATGCATATTACAGAAATATGACTGATATATTTGTTTCATTTTTAGTGAATAACGTAGTTCTGACTTCATTTACAGTTTTACTGTGTTCAGATTAGAGTGAAAGAGAATACAAAAAATTGCACAAGACATGCAGACTTTGTTCTGCCTGCAGAAATCATCTTCATCATTATCATCATAAGTTTCTTATATTCTTATATTATTCACTGCTTTCTTATAAGTTGCGACATCCCTCTTCCACCTACACACTCACACAAACAAACAAATGCACTAGCACATCTTTGAGAGAATGTGAATGCTTCTTCTATCCTTTCAAATGCCACATATTTTGAATAGAGACCGTCATTGTCAATGCTTCATGGTCAGCAGTTACTGAAAGTGTCAGCAGTTGCAGACTAAAGATTAATTCGAATTTTTGTCCTCATTAAAGGTGAATTGCATAGAGGATATGTCACTGTCCCTGAATCTTACTGTGACAAATATACCCTCAAATTGTGCACTAAATGTCTTGTTACAGGAGTTTTTCACTTATTATCGAAGTTGGACTAAAGAAAGACCAAAAAAAAAATACAGCAGCCTAAATGTATATACAGTATTCTTATCACTTTTCCAGGCAGGTATAGAATGCTTTATCAAATAGGTGTATCCCTGGATCTCCCTGACAAATAAAAAATTCAATACAATGTAAAAATGAATTGGCAAATAACGTTTAAAGATGCACTCATTAGTGTTTTCCCCATTAAAAACTTTTAATACCAAAGAAATGAATACGAATTTTGAAACATGTCTTAAAAAAACTATGAGCCCTCACATGAGATGAAGACTCCAGTCACATCAGTAACCTTACAAAAGCGGTTTTATTCTATATGTTGAGGTTCCCCTCATGGGGGCTGCCATTTTGGGATCACATGACCAGCATAATACTTCTAATTTAGTCTTAGTAACCTCCCTGTAATTGGACACATACACTCATGGATTCATGCTGCATTTACATTGTGTTGAAATTACCGTAATTATGAGATCGCAACTCAAAGATTCTACTCAAAGTTGTTCCCATCCTCAAACCTCTGAAGTTATGTTTCTATGGCAACATTTAAAATGCTAAAAAGTGAATCAAAGCACACACATCCAATTGCAAAAAAGCTCAGCGTAGGTGCTCGACCAAAGGAAAAATAGTATCAAGGGAGAAAAGTCGGCACATCACAGCTCCAAAAATAGACAAATTTATGGGATAGGTCCCACCTTCCACACTAAAAATGCTAAAATGTATTTGTTTTTGATAACAGCAGAATATTATTACAACTTTAATTCATTAATTCACCTATATATGTTCTAGCAAAATGTTTAAATACAATGAAAATGCTCCAGGTAACAATGTTGTTGTTGCATCCCATGTCCTCGATCTTCCAGAGCTACTTCAACTTCCAGCTTTGACAATTGTGAAGTTCACAACTCCTCGCATTACTGCCTGCTACCTAATCTGTGTTTTCAATAAAGTTCACACAGCTGGGTTTAACCAGTCATCTGTGTATATCGTGACAGTCGTAACTGAAAGACAAAGGAATATGCTCACTACTTTTAACTGTTTAGGCCTATGCCATATTGGTTATTTTTACATGATATCGCGACTGTCGAGTTGGCGCTTTCATAAAATTCTGAGTTGTATTTACAAGTTCTACAAAGTAATTATGATTTCGACAAAGACATGAATGTTATTTACAAGTCGGAATCTCACATCTATGGTAATTCCAACTTTAAGTGAATGCACCATAAATTAATTATGGCTGACTTTGAATAGTGAATTTCATCAATGATTTTGGAAAGGAAAAACTATTCTGTTTGAATGATGCTGCATCCATGCCCCTAGGTATCAGTGTAAGTCCAAGGATGAAATAAACAAAACAAAGAAAACTGACTGCAACTTTATGTGCTGTGTGTGATACTTAAATTAACTGGTTTTAGTCTACCTGCCTCACAAAAAAGAGATCTCGGAAGACCTACGTTCAAGAGTTGATTTGCATTAAGCTGGAAAGGGTTACAAATTTATCTTGATGAGCTTAGATGCCAAAAATGACAATTCTCTCATCATTTACTCATCCTCATGCCATCCCAGGGTATATGACTTCCTTTATTCAGCAAAACACATTTGAAGAAAAATAGAAATAATCTCAGCTCAGTAGGTCCTTCTAATGGAAGTGGATAGTAACACAATTTTTGATGCTCTAAAAAGCAAAGACAATCAGCATTAATGTCATTCATTAGACTCCAGTGATTAAATGAATGTCTTAAAGCGATACAATCGCTTTTAATGCAAAAAAGATAAATATTTATTACTTTCTAACTATAAATTATTGCTTTCGGTAAGCAGCAGTATACACATTCACAAGAGGGCTGATGGCATGTGGTCTTTCCAGTGATGGCATGGCAACGTCCCATTCATTGCAGCAGATGCTCTCTACTCTACCTCTCTTGGCATTGTCTACATGTGTACCACCACGTCTTCTGTGTTCTCTGTCTCTCTGCTTATTGTTGTGCTGCTGTTGGTCCAGCTTCCTCCATGTACCTGTGCTCCTGGTCAGAGTACTCGTGTTCAAACTAATATGGCTGTGCAAAAGTTGTATCTCCTCTTTTCCTCTTAAATCAAAATCTTCTGACATCTTTGTTTAAATTTGCTTCAATTTGTTTATGCCGTTTGGTCTGTATAGCGTTGCTCTTACTCATTTGTAAACAGCGCTGCTCTTCCGGGTGTGTCGCGCATGCATCACTTCTCGCGTGAACATGCCAACGACAATATATCACACGAGAGACCACGTGACCTCAGCCCTCTTGAGAATGCTTATACAACTGCTTAACAGAAGCGATAATTTATAGTTAAAAACAACGTAAATATTGATCTTTTTCGCACCAAAAGTGATCGTATCACATTATACGATATTCATTTAACCACTGGAGTTGTATGGATGACGGTAATGCTGATTGTCTGTGCTTTTTGGAGCATCAAAAATTGTGTTACTATCCACTCTGTTATAAGAACTGAGCTGAGATATTTTTCTATTTTTCAGCAAATGTGTTATGATGAAGAAAGAAAGTCATATACATTTGGGAGGGCATGAGGTCTCATGAGATGAGTGTTCATTTTTGGTGAACTATCCCTTTAAAGGGCACACCAGTGAGGAAAAAAAAAAAAAAGAACCCTAGTGTGACTGCTAAAAACTTGAAAGAAATAACTGGTTTACATCTATGTTCATGAGTCTACGATATGGAAAAATTTAAACAGGCATAGTGTCCATGGCAGGACACCACAATGGAAGCCACTGCTTTCCAAAAAAATCATTGAACAAAAAGCATTGCAAATGAAGTTTGCCAAAGACCACATTGACACTCCACATTGCTACTGGGAAAATGTTTTGTGGACTGATGAAGCTAAGATTGAATTGTTTGAGAAGAACACGCAGCACTACATATCACGTAAGTACACCGCATACCAACATGAAAACATAATCCCAATGGTGAAGTGCGGTGGTAGGAGCGACATGATTTGGTGCAGCTTTGCTGCTTTGGGGCTTGGACAGCTTGACATCATCGAGGGGAAAAATGAATTCCCAAGTTAATCAAGATATCCTACAGGATAATGTCAGGGTGTGCCAGCTGAAGCTCAGTAGAAGATGGATGATGCAGCAGGACAGTGACCCTAAAAATGTAAGTAAATCCACCACAGAATGGCTTTAAAAAAAGAAAATCCACATTTTGGAGTGGCCCAATCTGAGCATAGATCTTAACTCAATAGAGATGCTGTGGAATGACCTCAAGACAGCCATTCACACTATACATCCAAAGATGCTCTGGTTGAAGTAGTTCTGTAAGGAAGAATGGTCCAAAATTTCTTCTGAAAATTGTGCAGGTCTAATCTGCAGCTACTGGAAAAGCTTGATTGAGGTTATTGCTGCCAAAGGACTATCGACCAGTTATTAAATCCAAGGATTTACTTTTTCCACAGCACTGTGAATGTTTAATGGGATGTGTTCAATAAAGACATTAAAGATTATAATTGTTTGTGTGTTGTTAGCTTAAACACGTTGTTTGTCTATACTTGTGACTTTGATGCAGATGAGATCACATTTTATGAGCCATTAATGCCAATTACAAATGGTTCACATACTCTTACTTGCCAATGTATTGGGTTATGCCAAAGAAACTAATTTTAAGGAGAAATCAGGCTGAAATCCTGAAAGGAATATTTCACCCAAAAAATAGATTCTCTCATCATTAATTTGCATTTGTAAAGATTATAGTTCAAAAGAAGTTACAATTTGGTCTGTTTCTTACCTGAAATCGATTGTTTTGCATCAGAAGACATGAATTAAATCAAGTCGTATGGATTACCTTTATTTTTGGAGCTTGAAAGTTTTGGATCCCATTGACTTATTGACCTATATATATATATATATATATATATATATATACTCACCTAAAGGATTATTAGGAACACCTGTTCAATTTCTCATTAATGCAATTATCTAATCAACCAATCACATGGCAGTTGCTTCAATGCATTTAGGGGTGTGGTCCTGGTCAAGACAATCTCCTGAACTCCAAACTGAATGTCAGAATGGGAAAGAAAGGTGATTTAAGCAATTTTGAGCGTGGCATGGTTGTTGGTGCCAGACGGGCGGGTCTGAGTATTTCACAATCTGCTCAGTTACTGGGATTTTCACGCACAACCATTTCTACAGTTTACAAAGAATGGTGTGAAAAGGGAAAAACATCCAGTATGCGGCAGTCCTGTGGGCGAAAATGCCTTGTTGATGCTAGAGGTCAGAGGAGAATGGGCCGACTGATTCAAGCTGATAGAAGAGCAACTTTGACTGAACTAACCACTCGTTACAACCGAGGTATGCAGCAAAGCATTTGTGAAGCCACAACACGCACAACCTTGAGGCGGATGGGCTACAACAGCAGAAGACCCCACCGGGTATCACTCATCTCCACTACAAATAGGAAAAAGAGGCTACAATTTGCAAGAGCTCACCAAAATTGGACAGTTGAAGACTGGAAAAATGTTGCCTGGTCTGATGAGTCTCGATTTCTGTTGAGACATTCAGATGGTAGAGTCAGAATTTGGGGTAAACAGAATGAGAACATGGATCCATCATGCCTTGTTACCACTGTGCAGGCTGGTGGTGGTGGTGTAATGGTGTGGGGGATGTTTTCTTGGCACACTTTAGGCCCCTTAGTGCCAATTGGGCATCGTTTAAATGCCACGGCCTACCTGAGCATTGTTTCTGACCATGTCCATCCCTTTATGGCCACCATGTACCCATCCTCTGATGGCTACTTCCAGCAGGATAATGCACCATGTCACAAAGCTTGAATCATTTCAAATTGGTTTCTTGAACATGACAATGAGTTCACTGTACTAAAATGGCCCCCACAGTCACCAGATCTCAACCCAATAGAGCATCTTTGGGATGTGGTGGAACGGGAGCTTCGTGCCCTGGATGTGCATCCCACAAATCTCCATCAACTGCAAGATGCTATCCTATCAATATGGGCCAACATTTCTAAAGAATGCTTTCAGCACCTTGTTGAATCAATGCCACGTAGAATTAAGGCAGTTCTGAAGGCGAAAGGGGGTCAAACACAGTATTAGTATGGTGTTCCTAATAATCCTTTAGGTGAGTGTATATATATATAAACCAGGGAGAGTAAATGAAAAGAGAATTATTATTTTTGGTTGAACTATTCTGGTAATAACTACCTGTATTCTCTTTTTACAGTGAAGAGCAGTGCCTAAAAGGAAAGCGATCCTTATGAATGGTTGCAACTCCACAGACAGCAGCACAGACAGGCAGAGGTGGGTAGTAACATGCTACATTTACTTGAGTAAAAGTATACTTTTTGAGTAGGTTAAAAGTGGGTACTTTTTACTTTCACTCAAGTAAATTTCTAATAACATTTTTTTTACTTTTACTTCGTTTCAATGGGCTGCATTCCTGTCGTTATATTACTGGTTTTAATTTTAATTAATGCATAATTTGAGAGACTATTGAATGGGACTTTGACAACAGCGTAAGTTCACAGCTGTGCACGCTGTCACAGACTGTCACTTAAGATGAGTCCGTTACTGCTGCAGCATCATGCTCTTTTATCTAAGTGAAACACTTTCGCTCTGCACAGCTAAAAAATAATTGTTTCTTCATGCAGCACCATTTTACACCAAGACAGATATTTCAAGATTAAAATTGCAGCTCCAACCTCAGCATGCTGAGGTAAGTTGTGGCTCTAATGAAAAAGCGGGCTTTTCTGTGACATGGCGATAGTAATTTTCAGGGCGATTCTGTAAATAATGCAGGGACAGGTGTTCAAAACATGGTTAAATACACTCTCTTTTGATTATCATAATGATAGCATTGCAGCATCGTCTATCAGTTTGGTTGCTATGAGACGTCTCTGACAATCAATGCACCCCTAAAAACCACAATGTAATCAATCTCAAAATTAAAAATAAGCTCCCTCTTTGACACGTTTGTGTTTAGTTGTGAGGTAACTGTCCCTGAAAAGTCACATTATGCATGATCACCAGCGATCGTTGTTTTCATGATTGATCATTGCTGTCATGTCCAAGTACCCGAGTACTCATGCCCATCCATAGAATGTAGGGAGTTAACGTCCATTATGTCATTTGTGAAAGTAATGAGTTACTCGCTACTTGAGTACTCTTTTAATTGGATACTTTCTTACTCTTACTCAAGTAGATATTTATGTTAGCACTTTTACTTCTATTTTAGTAATAATTTTTTTAAGTAATTGTTCTTAATTAATTGGCTACTCTACCCACCTCTGCAGGCAGGCTCATGCAGACATGTGAACATATCTGAAGTTGTTGCATGAGTGTGTTCCTGTTGTCCAGAATTGTTTTACACAGACACACATATTAATACAAAATGTGTCTGGTTTTACACTTACAAAAACATTTTGTTTTCTTTTGTGTTTATGAGAGATATTTGCTCATCGTGTTGATTTCGTAATTATGATCCTTGCCCTGTGGATGCACCATCCCAAGGCTACTCCTTGTAATATTTGTGATCCAATCATTATAAACCAATTATGACTAAATCAGATTACCTCCACAACCATCTAACAACTTTTACTACTCCTGGGTATTCATAATCACAAATGTATATTGATGAGATATTCAGCAGCATAATTTCATGTATCCACACGTACATACAAAAATCACCCAAAGCTCCACCTAATTGGTGATATGTTTGTTCCCCTATGTATTTATTAATACTTTATATGACTCTGTGTGTGGTTATGGCAAGTGTGTCACATGTGACTGAAATGTGTAAGAGACCCTTTGTGTTTTGGGCCAATAAGTCTGCATGTGAAAATGAGAATCACACCTCTACATATTTCTGCTTGTATCTCAATCCTCCCACCCTTTCCTCCCTTTCTCACCTCAGTGAGTACTGATGACTTTGACACCAGAGCCTTCCACAATATTTAATAAGCACTATTTAATCAGAAAACACAGCATACTGTGTTAGTCCATGCGTGTGCAGTACATTTTGTAATTCATACTTTATTTGGAGTCCAGTTCACTAGTGTCCAGATGAAACTTTTTTACTCACCCTCATGCCATCCCAGATGTGTTTTCTTTCTTCTGCAGAACACAAACAAAGATTTTTAGAAGAATATTTAAGTTCTGTATGTTCATACAATGCAAGTGAATGGTGACCAAAATTTTAAAGCTGCAGAAAGCACATAAAGGTAGCATAAAATGAATCCATAAAACTCCAGTCGTTTAATCCACATCTTTTGAAGTGATCCAATCAGTTTTGGGTGAGAACACACCTTTAAGCATCTGATATGAAAATATAATAATATAATAGTTAATTGGATAAAGTAGAATTGACACACACACATTTTAGAGTTTTGGTCTTGGATCACATTCCTGCCCCTTGTTTTCCTGCATCCTCTATGCCAGATGAAACTTCTCTTAAATGGCATCTATGCTGAGCTTCATCCAGTTCCAACTGTGATATTAAATATTTAGGTTAGGCTAAGGGATAGTCTATAATAATAATATTTATTAGCTTTATATAAAAACAAGAGTTTATTGTACAGTATGTCCTCATATTCATAAGTAAACGTGTGTGTGTGTGTGTGAATATTTTGAGTTACATCCAGTTAATTCGTCAAAAGTTAATTCATCATACAGTGTGTTTTAAGTTTATGAGCGAGTGATGAATGCGCATGGAAGCTACTTTTCTTGTGGGAGATTCCTGTTTCTTAAGAGAGCTGAAGGTCATTCCACTATAGAAGCCTTTTTGAGACTTTTATAATTGAATGCGTGGCAGGATTTCACAAATGATTACCACTTGTACTGACATCCACCGGTCAACGTCATCTATTGTCAGTGTTTTATCTGGTCACATGCTGTGACATTTGCGCATTCTAAGTCAGATTTTTAGCATTGACAATGATTAATGCGTAGAGACAGACTGTGACTAGTGCTGCAAACATTGAGAAAAAGGAAGTTAAAATCTTTAAGTTTATTCCTTACTTTTACAGACAAAATGTTTTTAACAATATGATTTCAAATCAAATCACTTTATTGTCACACTACTGTGTACACGAGTGCAACAGCAGGTGAAATTCTTGTGTGCAGTTCCAAGCAACATTGCAGTAATGACAGTGACAAGACATAAACCACTTTACAATAACAACATATTTACACAAAACAATTTACATAACAAATGTACACATACTTACACAACAATTTACATAACAAATGTACACAATACACACAATGTAGAATACACATACACTAGATAAGGGTATAAATATATATATATATACACTAACTGAATTGGGAGAATATATTGACAGAATGATGATTAATAAAGTGCAGTGCTGATTGTAGATCGTGAGAGATCATGTGTTCAAAAGTCTGATTGCTTGGGGGAAGAAGCTGTCATGTAGTCGGGTGGTGCGGGTCCTGATGCTGCGATACCGCCTGCCTGATGGAAGCAGTGAGAGCAGCCCATGACTCGGGTGGCTGGAGTCTCTGATAATCCTCAGAGCTTTATTCACACACCGATTTATTTTTATGCTATTACAAACAGACTCAAAATCCATCGTTGGCCCATTGAACCTGGAGATATTCTGGCTCGCACAAAATGCTGCAATGCCCTCTGATGACAAATTTTGCACACTGAACATATTACCAGTAAAATAAGAAATATTAATTTAACTTTTTTAACGTTGTGGTATTTTTTCTCTCTGTCTTTTTTCTTTATTTTTATTTGTTGAATGTAAAACAAAGAAAACGTATGATGTAAAATGTAAAAAGTAGAAAATGTAAAATTCAGCACTATCTACGTAACTAATCAAATATAAGCAAATTTGTGACACTGACCATTTTCTCAGTTCATTGAGAGACACATGATGTTATTTGGATCATTCTCAGATCACATTGGGATTTGTGGAGTCCATGCCAGCTCAAGTGCATGCAGTCATTAAAACAAATTGAGGAAAACCAAATACTAGGTTTACTTTTTCAGTTAAACTATTTACTCAAATTGTTATGCTTTTATAATAAATTAATGAAAAATGTTGTATGTAAGAACATTTCTAGAGAAGTATTTTCATTAGTTGTCTCAGACATTTGGTCCCTACTTTATATATAGTATATTAAACAGCCATCAGGGGGTTTCTTTTGTAATTTTTTTCTGAACAGATATAATGAAAATAGTGCGTATTTAAATGTGGGGTCTGTGCAGTAGTGTAATATTTAACACTACTCAACCGAGTGGCTCTTTGTGCTAGAGTAATGACCTGTAAGCAAATGATAAAGTCCTTTTGCTTTTGTATCAGCACTTTGCTAAATACACACACACACACACACACACACACACACACACACACACACACACACACACACACACACACACACACATGTTGGTCTGCCTATCATTATGAGGATTTTCCATAGACATAATGATTTTTATACTGTACAAACTATAGATTCTATCCCCTAAACCTAACACTCACAAAAACTTTCTGCATTTTTACATTTTCAATAAAACTTTGTTTAATATTTTTTAAGCTATTTAAATTATGGGGACACTAGAAATGTCCTCATAAACCACATTTATAGCATAATAGCCTTGTAATTACCTAAACAATTGTCCTTGTAAACCACATAAACACGCCCACACACACACACACACTGCAATTTATCTGGGTCAAACACAAAGCATTCTCCCCCCTCTGTGGTTTCTGAGAGAAAAAAGAGAGATAATAATAAGAAGAGAGGGGACATGAGGGTAAATAAACAAAACGTCCATAGAACACATCAACCCTCTCCACGTGATGGGGCAATGGGCAATGGGGCCAGTGAGAGTGACAGAATGAAAGAGAGGGCTACAAAAAACGAGGGGGATGTATATGTTTTTGTGAAGGTTGGATCCTAACACAGAGGTACAATCTGGATTGTTAGAAGGTAAGAGCCTTATTTCAATTTAAGACATTGTTTCCTCTGAAACTTTTAGATAAATTTAAACAAAATCAAAAAGAAAATGCATGTTTGTGAAATGATGTATTTTTAGAGAAGTAATGCATGAGAATATGTAAGAGTATACTGTCAATGAATTATCTTCCCAAGGCTTGAAAATTATACAAATGTGTCTTAAGTGTTATTACTGTAATGCTCATGTGCTCATAATGTTTTCTTTTTGTACTCATGGCCTGTGCACCATTTCTTCCTTTTTGTCCAGTTGCACTTTGAAAAAGAACACATACTAACCCGGTCAAATGAGAAATCGTAACAATAGTATGAGTTGGTGAAATCATAAGAAATAAGACGAGTTGGATTGTATAAAAAGTACCACTTTTACTCCCATACAGAAAAGTAAAATAACCAACTGTGTCATTAAAATTTTCCCTCAGTTTATCCTCCAACTCAAACCTGAACTAAATCATAAAGTCTAACCCCTTACCTTACCCAAACCCTAAACCTAACTATGAAAATAACTTTTTTTGTGTGACTCATTGTGGTTTGCTTATTACAGTCTGTTGACATTCATCAGTCATTTGTAGTGCATAAATACATTTGGAATGAGTACAGTAATCGAATTCGTTCGCAGACATTTCCTTTCTTAAAATAAAATGCTGGATAGGAAGCTAGCTACAATTTTATGCCTGTATTGCATTCTATTTATTAACTGATTGGTCTAAAAGTAGTACTTTCCTGTATGAGCCAAGTTGTATGATATCTTATGATATTGCTATCTTGTAGAAATTACTGAGACTTTGTTGGACATACACAGTCACACAATAACATTTATAGGCTATTTAGGAATCGCATGTACTAATCCACTATGGCAGGGGTTCCAAAACTTTTTTGTAAGATGAACCCCCTTGATCTAAATTATTTAATTGAAGCAACCCCAGATATTTTAAGTAATGTAAACCTTTCGAAATATAATTATTTTGTCTTTGCAATTGCATTTTCTAATTATTGTTAGATTTTATTGAGCCAATATTACATTTATTGTTCTTTTCTTATATTATTGATACATTTTATTTCATTTAATTCACCATTGGCATTTCTATCCCAATTAGAAATTGCACAATCATTATCCGTCACAGTAGTAAATTGACAACTATTTTTAACTGTAATTTCTGTTTATATTTCCCTGATAATTTTATAAACAAATAAACATTTACATTTTGTCATTACATTTGTGTGTACATTTAATGTTCTGTTTAAAAAAAAAATTATAAACTTTTGATAGAAGTAACAAAGCCAGGGCTATAGCAACCATTTTAGCCTGGGGTGGGAGGACATGTCCCCATTAAAATTATTTTTTAACAAATAAAATAAAATAATATATAATAATAAATAAAATACTGGCGATCTGTCCAGGGTGTACCCCGCCTTTCGCTCAATGTTAGCTGGGATAGGCTCCAGCCCCCCGCGACCCTGTACACAGGATAGGCGGTTGACGATGGATGGATGGATGGAATAAATAAAATACTGACTATGTTATATGTTATATATGTTATATTTGAATTTTTATAAAATTATTCATTTAAGAGTTATGGCAACTATGCAAGGAAATTGTAAGTTGTCAAATGACGGATAACATTTGGAAATATCCTTCAATGTTTTAGAAATTCAGTGAATGACAGAAATATTTTGATGTGCAACCTCTACACTCTTTCAAGAACCCCCGTTTGGGAAACCCTGCCCTATGCTGTGGACACAGCTGCATATATTTATTATCTGGATACTACATACACAGACTTCACTAACTTTATGCATTCCACTTCTTTTTTGTTCAGAAACACTGCTTTTCAGTATGGCTAAATGGAACTCAAAGCTTAAATGGCTACTTCTGGTTCACCTCTTGTTGACAGATGTGATATTTGCCAGAGCTCCATTTGGAAAATACCACCTTTTTGGACTTCAGAGAAGTCTGCGGCCAGTCAATGAGAAAGCGTTCTCATCCCAATCATTTTTGTCAGAATCTCAAAATCAATCTGGAATAATGTTCATCAGCCAGGAGGCTGAGCTCAAATGGGCAGCTAAGCCAATAAATGAGCAGGTAGAATCACCAGTGGTTTCAGATCAAGAACCTGGTCTCCAGCAAGCCCATCAGCTGGTCTTAGACCTCTCAGCCTTGCTTCAAGGTCAGCTGCATCTCAAAAGCAATACAAGCTGTCCGGAGCTTGCTGCTGGGGGTTGGAGAGGGAATGAATTTTCTCAGGAGCTATTGGGGTTGGCAATGGTGCCTGTGTTGGTGTCAGCAGGATGTTTATTTGAAGCACAGGCATTGGTAATGAAGCTCTACACAGTGCTGGGCCAGGATGATACACGTGAACTTTTGCAGGACATACTGGTGCTGATCAAGAGAGGCAAAGAGAAAGAAGAAACTCATATTGGCAATCATACCTTTAGAAATGTAACCCAAACACCATTCCCTCCTTCCATGCTAAGCTCTGAGACACAGCGCCACCTTCTGGCTGTAATGTTTAATATCAACCAACTAGCTAATGTGGGAGAGAGAGCTGATGGTTATAATGGCAAAGGTGGGCCTAGGGGGCAATGCAAGGGTTGGATAAGGTTGAAGGGCACCAAGTTACTAGGGCAGACCGCAGACCAGATTGGGACTTTGCATCTTGAGGAGGCACAGCAGGCTTGTCGAAGTTTGGGTCTCCATTGTGCAGGTGTGACCCAAGATGGCAGCTCCAGCTCTGGATCTTATTGTGTTATCATAAGGCCTGGTAGTAGAGTAGTGCCTTCATCTTCCTCAGAGAGCTGGATACAGAGTTGCAGGAATGGGCCTGTACGTTGGCGCAGAAATGCAGTACCTCAGTGTGCAAATGAAAAGGAGGAGCGCGTGTATACTGTGGTGGAGTGGATTCCTGCAGTCTCTACGCTCTATAATCTGGGCACAGCTGTTTATTATGCTTCAGTCAACTGCTATGAGACTGCAAAAGAAAGAGCAATCCTCAGCACTGTGGATCTGGGCACTGATGCCCTCATGGCTGTAACTGGGGGAACCGCAGGTGTGGCTGGTTATGCTTTAGGAGCAGGCCTAAAAACTGGTGTAAAGGCAGGGATTAAATACCTGCTAAACAGCATAAAACAGGAGGAAGACCTGCAAGTGAACCAGAACAGCTGGGAGGATGGAAGTCTCTCAATCCAATAAGAGGCTAAGAGGAAATGAATAAAGAGAACATAACATAAGAATTAGAAGGACAATAACACTGCTTCATTGAACAGTGCTTCATTGCAAGTATTTTTTCCACTTGTATAATACATTTTTGATTTATCATATACTAAAAATTTGATTTGACATGATATGACCCCATTAAAGGTAAGCTCTGTAAAAATTTTGTTATCAGTGCCATTGTAGAAATGCATTGTTCGCAATCAGCCATAATTAATTTATTCTGCGAATGATAGTGTCCAAAAAGGGGGGGGTAGTGAAAAAGTGAATAGTGTTTGACTGATCATATAATTTTAACATGCAGCCTACTACTGATGTGTTTGCAGACTTCATATTATGTGTGTGCACATAATATAACACAATTTTCAAGAGTACTATTGATTTTCTTTACGTGTCAATTTTTTTAAAATTAGAGAATAATTACAGAGTGCACCTTTAAGAAGTGAGTTGTATGTGTTTGGATCATAAGGGCTAATGTTCATAGTGACAGTTCACAAAATCAGTCACAATCATTCAATCATTCACACTGATTATGAGTAAAGCAATAATATTGAAAGCTAGTATTCTCATGTCCTACTCTTTTTAATTTTGAGTAGATGAAAAAGAGAGATGATCCTCTGGGCTACACATGACATGCATGAACATCTTTAATCAAGATTAATTTAAATGATGGCATATTGTATGTTTATTTTGCTTGTTACCATGGCCATAGTTATCACTAAAAACTGTAACACTCAGCCATAAAGTATTTCATTGCTACAGTTTAATTAATCGAAGACATCCAAATAAGGTGCATGTATAAGAAATTATTTTAGTTTGTTTTAACAAATTTATTTTAGAGATATTTGAATGGACCTTATTCAAGTAGCACCATATTTACATTTTTACAGGAATTAAATCAACACTATGAGGTATTGTACCGTCTCTTCAACCAGTTTTATTGTTGTTTAACTCGAGACCTCGGGTCTTTAGTGACCTGGGACCTCATTCCACCCCCTGTACCTCATTAATTTCACATACATATTATACATGCTATTTCTGACTTAGGGCGGCACTGATGTGTCCATGATTGACTTGATTTACATTTGACTTTGCTATTTGACGAAGAAGCAATGTGGAAGTAGACTATAGTAAGTGTAACACCTGAACAGTATGATTTGTCTTTTGTCATTTGGGTGTACTACTGAAATTATGTAATTTGTGCATCTATTTCTCAAAAACTGCCTAAGAAAAAACATATGTGTAGCTTATGTGTGAAATATGTGTTATGTGTAGCTCAATATGTGTTTGACAGCCAGTTTCAATGTGGAAGTATGAATCCTGTTATATATTTGTTGCATCATCTCTTTGATATATGAAAAATAAAACAGAAAAATATATCAGAATACATTCTAATCCACTACTTTCTAATTGTCTTGAAAATGCTTTAAAAATGTGACACTGTTTGGGCATTTTGTATATCCAGTTGTGATAGAAGTAGTGCTGGGTATCTAAAGACCCGAGCATGTAAAAATATTTGGCCAAACACTCATGCATTTATGGATTAAAGTTCTACTGAGGAAACACAGAAAAAAAAAACATCTTTCTAAGAAATTTCAGTTGACAAAAAACCTCCAGAAAACATGTGTTGTGGAAAATTGTATGTGATCTAGGAACTTTAGACAGTGTACATAGGGCTAGTCATCCAGCTTCCGCATGCCAAATCCAGCCTGCCAATCAACTTTATCAGGCCCTCCGATCAATTTTGAAATACGTTGATGTTATGTCTTTATGTAGACAAGAAAGACTAAAAAGATATTCCTTCAGGAAACTTTAATCAATAATCAGAATCAACAGGACAACTAAACATGCACATGTGCAGCATTCTCACTCTTCTCCTCTTCTCCCTCATTCCATAACTACCACCAGGAACTGATGGTAGTTACACTAGTGGTGTATTAATGGAAGGACATCACAATTGAAATCAAAACAAGGATCATACCATTTAGATTTGATTGTGTCTTTTTCAATCAAATGTATTTATATAAATTGCTTAGTTTTGTGAAGTGCTGTCAAATCTACAGATGTAAACAATAATCACTGCAGTTGTTACAGACATGTTGTCAGCTATGGGATGAAATTAGACTCAAAATGATTAACAAATGTGTTCATACTTATCTGTCAATTTGATAATTGTTGCACATGTATCTTACAATCCACAGACAAATGCCTTTCAACTTGTGTCTGTAAAATTCAAAATTAAATTAATGTGCTGGGATTTGTACAAATAGAGACATTTCTGTGAACACACATTTCCCCATATGTATACATGTATCACAGTTTGTGTATGCAACCAAAGGAATATGTTCCATATCAAACAAACAAAATGGTCTTGTGAAGTTTTGAATGTTAATTTGTGGATCAAATGACATGCATACATTCATTGTTGTCTATTTGTGTTGATTCTGTTTGATTCATTTAAATTTTGAGACTTTTGTTTAGCTGTTTTTACCTTGGCCGACTCCCAAACAAACAACTATCAATGGATAAGTCCTACATTTATTCATAAATGTGTGCATGTCTAACAATTAATTTGAAAAACTTCAACAAATGTGTATTTCAACCCTACAAAAAAATATATCTCAACGTGTAGCTGTGAAATGTATATAAATTGTTCCTTTTTGTACAAATACATAACTTTGTGTGTGCAACCAAGGGGAGGTGTTCAAAATCAAACACAAATTGGTCTTGTGAAGCATTGAATGTGCATTTGTGGAACAAGAGATACACGCACATTCATTGACATCTATTTGTGTCGATTCCCTTTAATTCATTTGAACTTTGAGACTTCCTTTCCACTGGTTTGCCTTGCACGATTCATATGTAACTTTGTTTGAGCAAAGCAGCTACCACTAGATTGCAGTCTCATTTTACAAATGTACCATCAGGCAGGGCTTGGTTTATTCACAAGGTCAATGAGCAAGTGCTCAATACTTTAAGCAAACAGAGGCTGACATTGTTCAATTTCGAGGTTTTCAGTGTCGACTCCCATTCCCGACTCCATCAACTCTTTGACTCCATTTACTTTCATCAGGATAGTTTAAAATTTCATGGCCATGCCATTAGTTGGCAAGGCCTTCCCAAGCGACATATTTTCACTCCCAAAATTGCTTGTCAGGCATGAGTGTAAAATCAATGGAATTATAAAATTATAGTTTCATTTTCACTTTCACATTCTCACATTCACAGTATACACTGTAGCTTACTCAATCCACTGTTTATTTGTTGTTCCATGATGAAGTTGAATTTTTCTATAACTGCTGGTCAGTTTCTCCTACCCAAATCCAAACACTACAGTTAGTTGGATGGGAGAAGCTTACTTTAGTCTAGATGGCTTCCATGCTGATGGAAAAACAAATCGCACATATTTTCTTGCTCGATTCACTTCAATAACTATTAATAACACTTATGGAGACGTAATATAATATATATATATTGGACCATTGTTTTTAAATGGAACGTACATTATGGTACGTGAAATTGCTTTTTTATTAAACTAATGGTGAAAATTTTAAAACGGCAGCTTATTAAACTCAACAGTCTCAACCACAATGAATTAAATAGCAGTGGGTTTAATTAAGATATATTAGTTTGGTTATTACTTTGATAAAATATCACTAACTTACCTGTAAGTTAATAGTGTTTCCTATTCCATATGTTCTGCGATGGCCCTGTGAAGATTGCAGTCTTTAATCGTACACTAAATTTAGTTTTTATTTTCTCTTGAGTTATAATAATGTGTGTCATAAAGACATAAACCCCTACTATTATAACAGCACACTTTTAGTACTGTTCAAAGTAGAGACATTGCATTTACAAATATATATTTTTTAACTCACAAACAGCTCTGTTCAGCATTCATTTGTGAATCACACGCATTTATTTGTGGATCGCTTGCAGTGCATTTGCGGATCACTACATGCAATTGACAATTTTTGAAACAAATCTAGTGTCAAGATATGCACACAAATCTGCAAATATGTGGACCACCCATCATCTAAGCTAATCAGATAATGGTCACATTACTTGGACCAATCGTAGCACGTTCTTTTTTCACACTTTGTTTTACAATGAGGGTGAGACCAAAGTCACAGTGCTCTCATTAGCATGGAATCAAGCAAATACAGATATGCTACAAGGCCACACGCAAACTTTTAAAGAAAAGGACGCCATCAGAGGAATACTGTGACTTAAGTTTCGTATAATTTTCTCTCACTCAAAAAAATATTTTAGCCTATTTTTAACATGCATCCATTTCAATTTAATACAAAATTTCCATCTAATTAATTGCCTAATCTTTAACCAAATAAAATGTATAAATCTTAGTTTTATAATTTTATTAATTACATTTTTTTCAAAACTTTTCAGTTCAATTAAATGGAAATTTGTTATTAAATTGAAATGGATACATCTTAAGGCTAACATGTTTTTTGAGTGCAGTTATAAACATGCATAGTGTCTAGTTAAATGTCTACAACTGAAAATTGCCCATTTTTAGAGTGTCCTGATCATTAGCTTTATAGATGACCTGGCTGACTGTATGAGTCTGCAATTTTAATTTTAACCAAGTTTCTTGGCTGAAATGTGTCGTCAAAACAACACTCTTAATGTTACATGACAGATCCAAACAGACACACTGCTACAAAACTTCAGTTGTACAGATAGTGCCTTTATAAAACATAAATCATATTAGATGATCTTAGGAGAACAAATCATAAATTAATACCCTATATTACACAGTGTACAAGATCTGCTATGGCATTAATTTGGTCTCACATTATGTTAATGTATTTAAAAAAATTATACTTATTGTTATGGCATACCAGTCCAATGCTACTCCCAAGAAATAATTATGTTAAACCTGTAAAACATTGTGTGTTTCACTTATTTACTCAGGAAGTATATGGGCTGTGAGATACAGGATAATAATAATAACAATAATAATAATAATAAAAGAGTTGCGAGGATACTGGAGAACTGGTGCTCTCTGCTCCACATCTCAAAAAGATGGAAACAGTTGTCCGACCTTTGTGCTAAGACATCACAAAGCTCCATAGCCCAATCTTGTTTGTGTAACATGTTGTTTTCTACAGTATACAGTAATGGACTTATTTTAATGTGTAACTGTTATTTTTTACAATCATTTGTGCCGAATGCTCTTACCCTGACTAGGAGTGTCCGTCCCAGACAACTGATACAACACGATGACGTGGCAATGAGGATGTTCATGTACAACAAAATCGAGCAAAATGCCAGCACTCCAGTTGTAAAGTTCAATTCCAGTGATTGTGTGTGCAAATACATGTACTCAAATGTATTGTCTTTTGTAGTTACATGCATGACAACCTTTAATTTGTAATTACAACAGACTGGCTTTTACGTGTTAAAAAAACACTCTTAAAAAAAAAAGTTGTCAATAGAAGTTGCTGGGGTGCCGCCCCTTCAAGTAATCCAGAGAAGAAGGCTACTTAAACATGTTAATCATAAGTTAATTACACCAATATATTGCAAAATAATTATGAAATAAACATATTTAGGCATATACTATGCGCCTGGTAGTCATGTTAGCATTTATTAAAAATTTGATCAAAAATTGTATTTGGTTCATTTCTGTGTGAATACATACTTCCTGTGTGCAGGGCGCCGGTGTTGTGCCGAAATTGGAATCCCAGCCAGAATCTGAGTGCCCCTCGCGTGCACGCGCATGACGTCAGTTGACGAGACAGTGGTGCAGCGAGTTTAAACCTCTTCCGTCTACAAAGCATTTATAATCAATCTTTTTCACACAATTAACCCAAAGGCAACGTAGGAATTAGTTATTTAAATGCATTAAAAAATATTATGTAAATTAATTTTGATGAAGTAACAAAACTGAAACTAAACAGAGACTTCGACAGTGCAAGCATTACCACATATGTTGCTAGCGTTGCAGTTGTGAATAATCCGTTTGTGTAAAGTGCATTGATATATGTTTACTATGTCAAATGTGTACATTATGAAAAATAGTGCAATATGTATATGATGTGTAAGAGGACTGCACATTGGTGGAACAAGCATTCAAGGAATTTCACTCCTTTCACAGATAAAACAAAGTTGAACTGATTTGACATGCTATTCATGTAGGTTATGGTGTTATTCTAGTCATTTTATATGTAATATTGACTATATGAACTCTTATCCTTGAACCTAAATATGAAAATCATACAAATTTATATTAATGTATCTGAATCATTATGGTTTACACATACAATTTCAATAAAAATACTAAAGAACATTGATTAAATGTGTGTTTATACAACAAGACCGTAAATAAGAGAATAAGTAACATATTGTTAGATAGTTAGGCACACAGACAAATCTGACAATGGAAGTGAATATATGAGGGTAAGTTAAATAAGTGAGCCACTATGTTTGTGGATGGCATACTCACATTTCCATCAAAGGGGAAAGGTAGATCCCAAAATTGCTAAAGGATTTAACTATTTTACTTTGTAATACACTTAAATGTTTATTCCCACAGTGCAAGTATTTATTTGCTCATGTACTGCAACAAGCAAATTTCTGCTTATTTTTGTACAAAGATTAATCTTATCTTTAATAATATCCTTTTGCTATAGCATATCAATTGTAATATCCTTTATCCATAACAACATGAGATTACCTGTGGGCAGAATCATTTCGACAATCTCATCTGAACAACTGCTAAAATTATATTGCTCTCCTCAGCATTTTGAGGTCACATCACATTTATGCTGGTGACATATCTTCCTATGAAGGCTGTGTGCTCAAAAGCATTTTGACTGTAGCTTTAACAAAATGGATTTACCTGGGGGATTAACACTTTGGCAATGTTATCATTACACGTGCAGAAATTGGAGTGCCCTACGGGATTATAATATCACAGATACATCACATTTATGCTGGGGACATAACTTCCTATGGAGGCTGTGTCCTCAAAAGCAGGTTATTCAGAGGGCCTGTGTAGCTCAACAAGTAAAGATGCTGGCTACCAGCCCTGAAGTCACAAGTTCAAATCCAGGTCATGCTGAGTGACTGTAGCCTGGTCTCCTAAGCAACCAAATTGTTCCGGTTGCTAGGCGGGGTAGAGTCACATGGGGTAGCCTCCTCGTTGTTGCTGTAATGTGGTTCGATCTCAGTGTGGTGAGTTGTGTGTGGATGCTGTGGTGAATAGCGTGAAGCCTCCACATGCACTACATCTCAGCAGTAATGCTCAACAAGCCACGAGATAATATGCATGGTCTGAAGGTCTCAGACATGAAGGCAACTGAGATTTGTCCTCCGCAACCCAGATTGAGGTGAGTCTTTACTCCACCACGAGGATTTAGAGTGCATTAATAAATTGGGCATTCCAAATTGGGGAGAAAAAAGCAGTTTATTCGGTTTTCAGTGAGGATTTACACTATATTTATGCTGCTGACATCTGTACCAGTGTGCTAGTATGAACATTGTCTTCAAGATCCTTTCACTCACAAACAGACAGGTGACAAATTAAAGGAAAAACTAATATAAAGTGTCTTATTAAGGTGTTGGGCCATCACGTGCCAACAGAACAGCTTCATTGACCCTTGGCATTTATTGTACAAGTCATCATAGGAGAAAGGTGATCATTCAGAACAACTTTGTATTGAGTTGCTGAACATTGAACTGAAAAGGCAGTGATTGGAAGGGATTGACACTTCCCTTTTAGGGGCCAAGTGGACATAAACCATGCCAGGAAAATTCCTCCCAGAGCATAACAGATCAACCGGATCCCCTCACTTTATTCAGGTTTTTCCTTTAATTTGTCACCCGTCTGTATCTTTGAAAAAATACATTGTAAATGCATATCACTTTGCATCCTTTAGCCACCTCTTAGTCAATCGACTTCCATATGATCTGAGAACAAAACTGAGAGCACCAAGAAGGATGAACGATTCCCACCTTTTCAATTTCTTTGCCCAAGCCTTATCTTTCACTAGAATGAAAATTCTGCTTATGGCCACATTCTGTATAATTATTTGTATTGCTTCATTTCTTCACTTGTACTGCATGTAAATTTATGATAGAATATTTTAATTTAATTTTCTTGCCGTTAATCAATGTTTTGATTCTTGCTTTTGATCGTCATTTGTGTATGTCAGTAATGTGACTCCATACACACCAAGACAAATGTGTGTATGGAATGTGCAAATTCCTAAATATTATAAAGATAAATGAAGTTGTAATGTCTATACAATAACGTGTGAAGTAAGCATTTAAACAAATTTGTTCACATCTTCTTTGTAATCTTAACATGAAATTATGTAATCTATAAATGAATTACATCCCATAGTTCAATCTGCTGTATTGTTATTTAAATGTTCTTGTTCACATTAAATGTCATTGACCCACTAAAACAAATTGAAAATCATAATATATTATAATTTCCATGTGTATAAATTTTCTGTTAACCTTAGATTCTGTAGATTTCCAGTTCTATTAAACTTTCAATACAATTATTATTATAATTGTTATACTGTTCAGCAGGTGGCTGCCTTTTACTTTGTGGTCTAAACAAGCAGACAACAACTTTTTAAGGTAAAAAAATTCACACTCTAGTATTCAGTAAACAGAGAATTAACAAAGAGAACATATACAGAGAACAACACTTGATCAAATTTAAAACATATGAACAGAAAATTAAACTGATTACCTCAAGAACTCAGTAATACTCAAATTAACAAACTATAATACAGTCAGACACAGATTTTTCTCTTCAGTTTTTACAAGCCAAGCAGATGAAGCTTGTCACCTTCGCTGATATATTGACGCAATCACAGTGGAACCACCGCAGGCACACATCACAGCAAATCTTAACATATTGATGCATACAGTTATTTAGGTTTTGATAAGCAGACTTAACTATTAAATCATTAATGTAAACATTTTCTCATTAACTCTTGAAATAAATTATGTTTGAAAACAACCAAAAACAATCAATGTTAAAATTTAATAATTACCCAGTCAGTTCCATTATCTTTTTCACCACAGAAGTAACACAGGTCTTTCAGGTCATCTAGAATAAAATGATATTATAGTATTACAGTAAATGTAATGTTATAGTATGACAAAAGTGTATTTAAAACAACAATAACTTTTTACAGTTTCTACGTACATACAGTCGTATGCAAAAATGTGGATAACTCGAGCCAAATTACATGATTTGTTGATTTTCCAAGTAAGAAAAAGACCATACAATCCTTTCAGTGGGGACACTTAAACTAGACATATTTCTGCAAATTGATGTGCACATTTTTTTTAACGTTCAAATAGCAGACAAAAGAGACTAGAATCGACTTGTTACACGAGCTGTGTAGAAACACAGATAACTGTTTCCATAAGGACGTAGGGCAATGACATTTGAAATCCTATGAATTACATTTCAGATTCTGTGCTGTCAGCTACTGGAAAATGTATAACATATCATTGTAACTGAAATTTCGGATGGCTTTAATGAAGACGAAATTCCCACATTTTACTGCCATCTAGTGGAAGCACGGCGGTATTGTGCGCGTGCATGCTAAGAGGGGTAGGCTTCAGCTGGGCAGTCGGAATTAGGCACACCTGTTTACACCTTGTATTAAAACACACTCCACATTGATTCAAGAGCAACATTAGAGTAGATATTGTAACTATGACTTTTTACAAACCTTCAAAGAAATGTAAAGTACAGACTCATCTTCAGCTTCTCTTTTCAAGTGCAGTCGTCCATGACGATAACATCATTTGTGAATTATAATTTTTTAGAAAGCGTGTGCAATTGCATGTATGGTTGCCAGATTGCATAAATTAAGTATGACATAAGGTGAAATATTTTCAATTTGTGCCAGTATAAATCTCTGATTGGGGTGTTGCATGTAGTATCTACGCTGAGCATATTAAAAGCTTGTGGATGCACAACAGGTCCAAAAGCCAGATAAATGAAAGATCTAATAAAAAACGTTCATGATCAGTTTGCCCTGATCTGTAATTGAGTTTCGTATGAGGGTGCTTAGCATCCTCAAGCACCCCCATAGAACCGGGTCTGCTCAAAATTCAAATGAAGCAAAGGGAATCGACACAAATAGAGTTTGCTCTCGTTTTACAAATGCACATTCAATGCTTCACAAGAACAATGTGTTTGATTTTGAACATCTCCCTTTGGTCACACACACAAATTGTTATGTAGTTGTACAAATTCCAACACATTTATTTAATAATACATTACACAGATACAAGTTGAAATGCATTTTTTTGAGGATTGAAAGACACGTTTAAGTCTTTTCAAATTAATGGGTACCTAGATATGCACACATTTACGAATAAATTTAGGACTTATCCATTATAGCTGGCCATGGTAAAAAACAGTGAAATGAAAGTCTCAAAATGAATCAAATAGAATCAACACATAGTGTTGCACCGATCAAGAAATTTTAGGCCGATACTGATCTGCATTTTTTAACACTAAGATCGGCCAATACCAATTTTTTCTTAAATTGCCCTTTGTCACACTTTTTAAGTTATACGTGTATGCCCCACACACAGTAAATTGGTGGTAACACTCTACAAAAATGTTCCATTTGTTAACATTATTTAACTGTAATTAACATGAACGAATGAACTTACTGTTAGTTACATCATATACCAATGCAATGCATTTTTTACATCAAAAGTTGTATTAGTTAATGCGCATTTATGCATTATGAACTAATGGAGTTGTGTTTTTATTAATTAACATTATGATTAATATGGTGTAAAAATATATTGTTCATTGTTTGTTCATGCTACCTATGCATTAACTAATGGTAAAGAAATGAAACCTTTTTATTAAGTGTTACCAAAATGACATTAAAATTATATTACTTGTGAATTGCTAACAATTATTTGTATTGAATACGGTTACTAATAGTTCTGTTGTCAATATCAAAAGGTTGTTGTGACGTACTGGCAACCAAAAAAATGAGAGCATCACACACAGCATAGATACTTTCAAATATAAGAAAAATGTATCCATTACAAGCTCTGCAACTGCTCCAGAGAGAAATTATGAATATCTATGATTTGTTTACCGTCTTTTGTCGTCTTGTTGTAGCAAAAATCACTAATTATTAATCAAACGTGTGAAGACACGGTTCCGTTATTGAAGGTTAAACCGTTATATCTGTTATTAGTGGTATTGTGACCAACATTAATCTGATTTAAATTGGGATCCTCACAGAATATCTCTGGGATGAGTGACTGATATGATATTGAGAGCACCTGCAGAGTGATTGACACTGAGTGCGCTCATGTTCAAGAGAGTGAAGCTGAAAGTGCACATGATGGCTCAAACAGTCTCTATTGCTCCACACAATGTCTGATTGCCACGACTCATGTTACATCACATGTACTCAGATTTGTATTTTCATGTTTATTTGTTGTTTAGTTCGTTTTTATACCCGTTAGCCACCCCTTTATCCTCTTCCTGCTCACTGTGGGACGATTCAGATTAATTACCATAATGACTCTAGAAAATGGGCAACTTAATATTCATGCACGTGTAATTCTTACAAATTTTTAAAAACAAAACTGCATATTCAAGTGAATTACATCATGTCTGAAAGTTTAATTTTGTGAAAGATTAGAATTGCCAACAACTCATCCTCCAAGGGCCACTCTGTCACGCTTCAAGGGCTAAAAAAAAAGCACTCATTCATTAGAGGAGCAGTGTGTGTGTGATTCCCTGCATGCTACAAAAAAGATCGGCCCTAAATCTAGGCATGATCACGATAACGGTTTTAAGAGAATATTGGCTGAATATCAAGCTCCTCCAAGGTTATCTCAGAATCAATATAATTTATTTGCTAATTTGTCAGTTTAGGAAGTTCTAATGGTTCCACAAATTTTCAAATATCTTCATCAGTAGACAAAGATGTAAAACTATAAAGATCAAGATAGAATTCTTTAAAAGCCTTATTAATATATCAGTGGCCGAGGTAAATATTTCACCACTAGCAGTTTTCAGGGATTGGTAGAAAAATACACTCTCTGCTTTATATATCTAGCCAAAAGCTTCCCTGCTCTATACCCCGACTCAAAGTATGACTGTCTTGCCCTGAACAGCCAAAACCCCACCTTCCGTGACAAAATAGTATTATATATGTATTTCAATGAGACATACTGTATGATCTGACCCCTAAGAACCACCTTACCACCACACCCAGAGAGGACCACTTGGTCTGCATATAAACATTTATTTCAGCCTTTAACATTTGTTGGAATTCAGGATTTTGCAAAAGGGATACATTAAAGCACCAAATATAAGATTTCCTTTTCTCCATATGTGGCAACACCAAAGATGTTTCCAATTGAGCAATCAACAACAGATGAAATGAGGGATGTAGATATAAGAAAAAATTATATATATTCTAGAATAAATCTAATGGACTGAAGAAAAAATGTATAGTCCCTACAAGATGGGTTCAAAACCAAATGTCTCCAAATATCTGTAAGACCAAGATTTTTACACATCCTATGAAGCGTCAATGTTGCTCTAAGGGGCTTACACACATTTGCTTCACTATGAGTCAATCAAAAGAGGAAAGTCTCCTCCCATTATTATATCATGAGGGGTGCCAGCAGCCTGCAACATCTCTTCAAGATCTATAAAATAGCCCTGATCATCGACATCAGGTGCATCATTAGCCAAAATCAACATTTGCCCCTGAATTTCTGCTAAAACAATAGTGGCTCTTACTTGAGCCAGCACTAAAGAAAACATGTCCACCCCATATCTTCCCAAATTTTTCAGCTTCCTGCGAGGAAAGATGCATTGCTTGAAGTAACACTATATCATATTTCTTACGTTTTATAAAAGAAATAATCTTCCTTCTTTTTATGGGGTGCCCCAACCCATTCACATTCCACGTGGAGAGAGATAATCCACTCATATTAACATTAGACATATTAGAACAAATAGATTGTGACAAAAACAAGATTATAAAGACCACATTCCAACATTAGTGCAACAGTCAATCCCCGAACATTCCTAAGAACAAACAAAAAACAGAAAAAAGAAAAACGTGCGCATTAACCCAGCGCACGACAGCACCAAACGCCGTCCATCCCTGTCCATGCATGCCTATGAGAGTCCCCGTGACAACTTTGCCATCAGATTGCTCAAGTCTGGTGCTTCTATACAAATTTTGTGAGACAGAATTACACAACAAAAAAATCACATAATCCATCCATTCATCCACATAACTGTACCGAAGTTGCATTCCTCCACAGAACAAGCTCCAGCCATTATGGAACCAGCACACACACAAAAAAAAATGGGCTGTTCAGTTCTACTGAACAAATGTTCAGTAAGCCGGCCCATTCGGCCGATACCTGAGTGCACCAAATGACCCAATCACTCCAATGTCCTGCTAGAGAAATTCTGAAAAACAAGCTCCTGGACACAGGAGGCATAAGTACCAAAAACGTGCAGATTCATCCACAACCGTCTCAAAGAAATGATATTACACAAAACAATCTCCAGCAGCTAGGCGGAACCAGCACAAAAAGAAACTAAAAAGGCGCACAGCTTTCTTGGACAGTCGAGTGTATGTTCATTGAGTCAGGGCCACTAGACTGCAACATGAAAATCAACAAATGGCTTACTCACTTCAGTGTCTTAAAGGAATAGTTCACACAAAAATGAAAATTTGCTGATAATTTATTCACCCTCAGGCTATTCAAGATGTATGAGTTTCTTTCTTCATCAAAACAGATGGAGGAGTCCCCTACCTGCCGCTGAAACGCGGCGGGGTCTGAGACCACCGATCGTGAGCGGGGAGGGGCTCGCTGCCGACCGCCTGGAGCGGGAGAACCACTGCCAGGGGCGTGGGAGACCCCTTCTGTTTCCCGAGAACGCGGCAGGGCATCCTGTCTGCCAGCGGCTGGAGGACTGCCTCCGATCCACCTGGGGAGGTGCGGCTGTTGTCCGTAAGAGGGTGGAGGAGTGGCCGAGGACCAAGCTATGGCGTATCGGAGAACTGGCGAGTAAGTGTTTTTGTTTTTCATCTCTCTCTCCTCTCTCTCTGTCACTGCCGCTCCACATTGGCCATTTCCCTCTCTTTTAAATTTTACAGTGTTTTTTTTTTGGGGGGGGGGGGGGGGGGGGGTACTACACTGTTACAGGAAGTACCCCGCCTATTTTAATTATTTCTGTTTCCCTCTCCTTGTCCCCTCCCTTATCCAGGTAGATGGGGATGACCTGCCGGCAGACGAGGTGGAAGGCACACCCCTCCCCAGGGAAAGGGGGGGGGGGGGGGGGGGGGGTGTACGCCATGCCGGGGGCTCCCCAGCCTGAGAGAACGAGGGAGGAATGTGACAGGGCAGAGGGCGGGCCGGCTCGTGATTATACGCACCCGGTACCTTATCAGTCACATTCCTCCGAGAGGGATAAAGGCCAACTGCGGAAGGTGGTGCAACAAGAGAGAGAATGTTTACGGTCAGCTGAACGTCATGTGTGTGTTTGTGTCTTTCAAAGTTTTGCATTAAACTATTATTTATATTGTCAAGCCGGTTCTCGCCTCCTCCTTGCCCGTTTATATCCCTTTACAATGACATTTATATATGACCATTGTTTTCATATGTGGGTTGATATCGTGACAGGTCTAAATCTTCCTCCTCAGTTCTCATAATTTGTAAACAATAGCCTTAAAATTATTAAATGATTGTTATGCGTGTTAAGTTTTTTTTCTTCAGAGTAAAGTTGATCAAAATGTATTTGTTAGTTAAGACTGTAAGTAATTTTTGTCTTCAACCAGATCTAATGAAGGAATTTATGGCCAAACCTTAAACAATTATAATATACAGTAAACCCTGTGACTATTTTAATATAAATTAATGCACAGTATTATTAAGGGTGCTTTTAAAGTAACATGCTACTTGCGTTGAAAGTGATAGCTAAGATGAATATGGAAAAAAGTTTGGCCCCTGAAAAGTTTTCATATGGATGATCTTGCCCCTGCAAGAAAGCAGTTGAAGAGCCCTGGTGTTACTGTATGCCTATCCTCACAGCCTAGTTTTCATTGAAGTATGAAATATGGTGCTGCTGTGATTGTGAAAAATGTCAATATGAAATCACTTCTGATGTGAATAACATGTATTTGTAACATAAATAAAATAAATGTCAAGTTTAAATAATATCCTGTGTTCATATTCTCTGTCTCTCTCATATTGTTTATTTAAAAGTATACTCGTGTTTTGTATGCATAGCGTGAAATCCTCTATAAAGTGTAGAGAATTATATACTGTACCAGTAATATTTATCCTAGATTTATCTCGAATTCGAAATACTTGTACAAAGAAATTGCATAACATTTTAAATTTCCGCGGTAGCCTACATCCCTACGTATCACCACTTTCGCTTCGTCATTTCTTGGAAAGCGAGAAGAGAAGCCTTGAGTTTCGTTTCTTATGCTCTTCAAACAACTCCCCTCTGCTAAGAAGGTAATGATTGACGGGTAGTTTAACCAATCGTGTGGACCAGAGTTTCCACATGTGCCAATAAACGAACGCTCTCAGCATACGTCCCTAAATGGGTGGGACTAATTGGAAAGTGGGTGGGTAACACTGCAGAGAGACGTTTATTGTTTAGCGAGAAGTGCGTTTATTTACTAAACAGGTGATGGTCAGGTCACTGAACGCTGAAGAACATACTCGTGTCTTGCTTGTGTGCCTGCTAAAAGAGACTCGTAAAAATAATATGATCAGGGTCACTTCTTAAGTGCAGAAGATTGTCGCAGGTAAGATAGTCATGAGTTTGAATTGTTAATTTTCTTAGTAAAGTTCACTGTAACATGCGAATTATGCTCACTGCATCACTATGCTGTTGAACGTTTGCAGTCATAATCATAAATTGTCACACTGTTTGCAGAGGAGTGGTTTTTATTGCAGGTGTGCAAGTGAGTGCGCGCGCTCGTGCGTCCGTGTGTTGCCTTTCTGGGTTCTGCTGGCGCAGCTCTCGGCGGCCAGATGTTCTTATAATAGTATTTGTTTTGTTCACATTTTGCATATGACAGCGAACATGAACTAGTTATTATCATACCTGGCAGGTAAGTGCGAAGTTCAGCAAAGTACTTCACTGATGTTTCTTGCTGGATTAGCCGATATGGGCGAGTTCCAATCAAAAGTGATAATCCCTATGCCCTATTTACTCCAAAGGACAGTAGGCACTCGGGTACATTGCGTAACTGTATGAGTGTACCCCTCGCTAAGAGGCATGTGGATGGGCCGTTCGTGAAAAGATTAGTTTTCTTACTTTCATTTTTGAATGAGCCTTCCCCTTCTCAACCCATCAGCTAGAAAGTTAAAGCTTGGTTGCAAATGGGTCTTCCAAATGTACAGTGACCCCAAGCATACCTCCAAAGTTGTGACAAAATGGCTTAAGGACAACAAAGTCAAGGTACTGTAGTGGCCATCACAAAGCCCTGACCTCAATCTGAAATTTGGGGGCAGAACTGAAAATCATGTATGAGCAAGAAGGCCTACAATCCTGACTCAGTTACACCAGTTCAGTCTGGTGGAATGGGCCAAAATTCCAGCAACTTATTGTGAGAAGCTTGTGGAAGGTTTCCCAAAACGTTTGACCCAAGTTAAACAATTTAAAGGCAATGTTACCAACTACTTACAAAGTGTATGTAAACTTCTGACCCACTGGGAATAAAAGCTGAAATAATTAATTCTCTCTACTATTATTCTGACATTTCACATTCTTAAAATCAGTGTTGGGGAGTAACAAAATACATGTAATGGGATTACGTATTTAAAATACAAAATATTAAGTAACTTTATTCAACTACAATTACAATTTAAATAATTGGTTATTCGAAAACAGTTAAATTCAAAAAGTATTTTGATTACTGAAGAGATTACTTTGCATTTTATTGTCATTTGTTTATTTGTTTAATTACATTTTTAGTCCTTTCAGATGGAAAACATTTATACATATAAATGATGTGATCCATTTATGATTTGTTACATACATACAAGCAGACAGAGTAGTAAGTTTTAAGTAAGTTTGGAGCAGAAGTCCATTCAGGATTTTTCTGAGGAGCCGGAAATGGTCCGGCCACTGCAGTGGCTCAGGTCAGCGACGTGACCGGGAGGATACAACGTCTTGTTCCCTCCATCAGGGAACGGAGGTTACATATGTAACCGAGACATTCCCCGTCTGTCGCGCACTTCGATGTTGTGTCGAAAAAGCGACACTAGGGGTCCACTTTAAATCACACCATGCGGTGAGCTGTGGACGTGTACTGCTGACACAGGAGCGGGCAGGTATTTCACGTGCACAAGCGACCAACTGTGTTTCAGACTGCACGTAACCTTCCCCAATGCCCCAAAAAAGTAGTCGGAATCCTTCTGGTTACCCTAGAGGGGAACAAGGCGATGCTTGCCAACCTGGGAACGGGCCAAGCCTGGCTGGGCCTCTTTTCTCTCTATGTTTCTCGGCATAGAGCAAGAGTAGCTGGGGCCCTTACCGCATCGTGGGAAGGGGGTCTTACCCAGTTTCCTATTCTTTCAGGGGAAAAAGACCTTGCGGAGGCCACACCTGCACGAAAGGGGAGGTAAAGGTGGCGAAATACATCACATGGCCTCTTCGGTCACATGTGGGAAAGAATGGCGTGGGAGGGAGGAGTTGCTACAACACGGCGACCGGAGGGCAGTGAAAACTGCCTAAGGAAGACCCGGGTCAGCTCGTAAGGTGACCGTACCACGGAAATACACACAGGAGGAGTCCACGTAGGAGGCCTGACCTGTGGAGCACCTATTCCAGTACAGGGTAGCCTAGGGTACCCGTAGTGGACTGGGTCGGCAAGTTCCTCTGCTGAATTGCGGACCCAAAAGGGCTAGGGAGGAATCGACCAGGGATCAGGGTCGGTGGGATCTCCTGGGAAAGAAGGTGCACTGTTTTACTTCGGCTGAGGGAAAGGGTACTGGACACAAGCGATTCACCAAGTCAGACTGTCAGCGTGTACCGAGTTCTGACCTGAGAAAACACAGGACGAGACTGACTCAACCCTGAGATTGTCAAATCTTGCAAAGGTGTTAGGTGTTGCCCAACCCGCTGCTCTGCAAATGTCTGCTAGGGAGGTGCCCCTAGCAAGTGCCCACAAGGATGTAATACTCCTTGAGAGCGCTCGGACCCGCAAGGGGGGGGGGGGGGTTTGGGGGGCACGGCCTGGGTGCGATAGGCCAGTAAGATGGCATCCACCACCCAGTGGGAAAGCCTCTGTTTGGAGACAGCGTTCCCTTTCCGCTGTCCCAAGGCAGACAAAGAGCTGCTCAGAGCACCTAAAGCTCTGAGTGCGGTCCAAATAGGCACACAAGGCACGTACTGGACACAGCAATGAAGAGGCTGGGTCTGCCTCCTCCCAGGGCAGCGCTTGCAGGTTCACTACCTGGTCTCTGAAGAGAGTGGTAGGGACCTTGGGCACGTAGCCCGGTTGTGGTCTTAGAATCACATATGTGTCTGCCGGACCGAACTCCAGGCAAGTGTTGCTAACAGAGAACGCTTGCAGGTTCCCGACCCTCTTGATGGAAGCGAGCGCGATCTGCAGGGCCGTCTTTAGAGAGAGGGCCCTGAGCCAACTGATTCTAGGAGCTTGAAGGGGGATCTCTGAAGACCGGCAAGGACCACCGAGAGATCCCAGGAGGGGAACAGGCTTGGCCGGGAGGGATTTAACCCTCTGTTTGGGCATACCAGAGCGGGCAGTGGGAGGTCTCTTGGGAGGCAAACAGGTCTACCTGGGCCTTGCTGAACCATTCCCAAATCAGCTGGGCCGGCTGGGGGTGAAGCCTCCACTCTCCGCCGGGCAAGCGTTGTCGTGACAGCGCGTTGTCCGACTTGAGTCGCTGCTGGCTCCAAAGGAGGAGACGACGGGCGAGTCGTGACATGTGGCAGGAGCGTATGCCGCCTTGGCGATTTATGTACGCTACCGCAGTGGTGCTGTCTGGCCTGATCAGGATATGTTTGTCTCGAACTAACGGGAGAAACTTCCGCAGGGCAAAGAAAACAGTCAACAACTCCAGGCAGTTGATGTGCCAGCACAGCGGGGCCCCTTTCCAATGGCCTGCTACTGCGTGCCTGTTGCACATGGTGCCCCAACCCAATCTGGAGGCATCGGTCGTGACCAAGACGCATCGGGACACCTGCTGCAAGGGTACTCCTGCCTGTAGAAAACAGAGGTCTGTCCAGGGATTGAGTGTTTGGTGGCAGGCGGGGGTGATCGTCACACGGTGCGTGCCACGGTGCCATGCTCATCTCGGGACTCGAGTCTGAAGCCAGTGCTGAAGCGGTCTCATTTGCATCAACCCCAGCGGCGCGACCGGCATGGAGGATGCCATATGTTCCAGGAGCCTCTGGGAAAGTTTTAAGGGGACTGTTGTGCCCGGCCTGAAAGGGGCGAGGCACCTCAACACTGAGTGCGCACGCTCGTGGGTGAGACGTGCTGACATTGAGACTGAGTCTAATTCCATGCCGAGAAAAGAGATGCTCTGGACCGGGGTGAGCTTGCTCTTTTCCCAGTTGACCTGAAGCCCCAGACGGCTGAGGTGCCTGAGCACCTGGTCTCTGTGAGTGCATAGTAACTCTTGTGAGTGGGCCAGAATGAACCAGTCGTTGAGGTAATTGAGTATGCGGATGCCGGCTTCTCAGAGCTGGGCAAGAGCTGCCTCTGCGACTTTTGTGAAGACGCGAGGGGAAAGAGACATGCCGAAGGGGAGGTTTTTGTACTGACACGCCTGGCCGTCGAACACGAACCGTAAGAAGGGTCAGTGTCGAGGCAGAATTGAGACGTTGAAGTACGCATTCTTCAGGTCTACCGCTGCGGACCAATCTAAATGTCTAACGCAGATTAAAATGTGTTTCTGCGTGAGCATTTTGAACGGGAGTTTGTGCAACGCTTGGTTGAAAACTCGCAAGTCCAAGAGTAGCGATTTCCACGCGCAGGGACTTGGCCTGTTCGCCATGTACTGCAGAGAAGTGGACGCCTGTGAAGGGTGGCGGAGGCCTGGAAAACTGAATTGCATAACCGAGTCGGATGGTCCTGGCCAGCCAGGGAGACGGTTTGGGAAGTGAGAGCCACGTCCAAACTCTGTGCTAGAGGCACCAAGGGGACGATTATTTTTGATATACCTGGCGGGGCGGAGCAGGTAAAGCAGCGTCGGGAGGTGAAGACGCGTCCCGAGGCTCTGGTGCTGAGAAAAGATGCACTTACCTTGCTCCGCACACCCGGCAGTGGGCGGGTTAGCGACTGAGGAGGAGGTCCAACGTAGGTGTCTAGACTCATCAGAACCGGCCGGCCGGGGAGCAGTCGTGGGGCGGTTGGTCCGCATCCAGCATGCTGGGACTGTTGAGATCTGGCGGCAGAGTGCCGTGAGAATGGCATTTGCGGGCCAGGTGACCCAGAGACAAAGGAAATAGCTCTGTTATTGAGAATGTGAAAATTAATTCAACAAAAAATTCTCCTCCTTGCCCTTCACCTGGGGATGGAGCGGTCTTACCATCTCCGGAGCAAACGTCTTGGTCCCTGGGTCGAGCATCTCCGGAGCGCCTGGGAGCCTTACGGGTCCTCGAGGGGGTCCGTGAGACGGGGGGCATCTGCTTCCTGCGGTGTGCTCAACGCTGGGGCTGAGAGCTGGGCCCGGGTTGAGGCAGAGCAGGGTGTTTCATAGCCGCAGGAGGACGCCCTCGGTGAGCAGACGGGGCGTGGCCCATGGCGGCGGTGCAGGATGTGAAGTGGCCTCCGTCTGCTTCACCACTGTGGACTGCTGGGCGGAGTCGTCAACGGCACGCCGAATAGACGGAGCTGGGAGACGGGGGCGTTCGAGAAGGTGTGCCTTGTCTACCTCCCGCATTTCGACCAGGTCCGGTCCATAGATTGCATTTCTGGACCACAAGGGTGGCCATCGCCCGTTCGAGTGCCGGCGCTTCTGACCCGGGGGGCGCGGTTGGTCATCGAGCGCAGTTCCTGCAGCACATCAAGAATTTGAAGAGCCTTGGCCTGTCGTTGGTTGCAGGAAGGGCCGTGGCATGCAGGGCGGAAGCGGTCTGGGACCGCTCCACCACGAGGGTAGTGAGAGCGGAGGTGCGAGGAAGCCGCGACTTACTCAACTCGTCATGCACATCCGGCAAGAAAGGAACCGGGGGGGGGGGTTTACGGCGGTGAGCGACGCACATGCCCGCGGGACCAATCAAGTAGCCCGGGAATGCATAGCGGACCTCCGTGCGTCAGTCTCAGGCTGGGTGAGCAGACCCGAAGGTGGCGGCCCAGGCGAGTCATCAGCATCAGACGCCGCTGTAACGCTCTCCGATGCAGCGGTGATGTCATCCAATTCTGAAGCAAGCAAGCGTGCCGGGGAGGCAGGTTGTTCAATGGGGTTTACCCGGCGAAACGCAACCCGTCATTATCCCCAAATCGCCTTCATCACCCGCGGCGCCTGCCCCAATCCCGTAGGAAAGAGGTGAGGTGCTGGGGGTGGCTGAAGTGGCTTTCTCTCATGAAGAAAGCCGCAACCGCACTGAGAACATGAACCATTCATAAAACGCTGCCTGCGTGTGATCGCAGCCCTGGCACGCAAGGCAGCTTTTATGACCGTGAGAGGTGGGGAGAACTCACCGCATCCAGAAACTACACAGGCGGAAATGGCATCTTTATTAAGACGCGTCCTGAAATGGATGTTCAACGCCGCTGTGTATTGCTCTTTTAAAAGAAATGTCACTCTTTCAATGAAGCGCCCAGGGGCAAATTGCACTGCCATGCAAGGAAGGAGAAAGCCGCTGCAGTGCGCCGTAGATCCAACAGCAGAGAGCGTCAGAGGAACAGGAACGGGTGTGTGACTCGCAGCTCGCTGCAGTACAACCATCGGCTACGAAGAAAATTTCTGAATGGATTCATAGTATTTCCCCGCCTTTAAACCTGTATGTCCGGGGCGGGGTATGCAAATACTGTCTACCAACTTCTCATTGGCTTTTTTCATAGATCAGAGGCATATTTGGCGCTCAAGAGAAACCCCTAGTGGCGCTTCTTCGACATGACGTCGAAGTGAGCGACAGACGGGGAACAAGATGTTTCAAGTGCTCCTCATTTGTTCATTAGGTGAATAACCTTTCATGAAATATGTTTTAATTTGTAGAATGACACAGTGGGAAAGTTTGCAGCGGCTGGATACGGCGTATCGGCAGAAGCTTTTTGATTTGTACAATAGAGATGAATTATCTATGGATGTTAGATGCTATCTTGCACATTGGATCGAGGACCAGGACTGGTGAGTGTTGCACCTGTGTGATAACCTGTAAAATTGCATTTCCATCTGAACACAGATTGCTTGTACAGCTCTTCATTCCTGAATGTTATAAATAACCATAGCTGAACTTATCACCCACACATGACCACACCAAGGAATATCAATAGCACCAGTGCTTTCTGCACTGCTAAATGAATGGGGAAACAGCAATACAACAAATTTCTTCTTTTTTTTTTTTTTTTACAAAACAGTTGTGTGCTTTCACTGGGTAATTGAATGTGATAAGATAAAAATGTACCTAAAAATAATAGCATGAAAAAACGGGGCTTAGGACTTAATGACTGTAATAACTGGTTCTTTTAATGAAAAGCACAAAAAAGATTCACAGACAAGTTATTGTTTTGAATCAGTCTTACTGTATCCATCAGTGTGGTTAATGAATTCAAATTTGATTCACTGAACTGCAAGAATTTATTGTAATCTATTTTAGTTTGTATTTAAATAATTTAATTTTATTTAAATAATTTAATCTGTTTTGTTTACTGAAGATTCACAAAATTTATATCAGTACCGTTACTGAGTGGTTGTACGTAGGAATGTAACTGTGTCACGGTTTCACGGTATGCACATTTTATACATGGTGAGCGAACCGTTGACATTTTTTAATTCACATTATTGCATTCACTGTATTACTTTGATTTATTTATTTTTTTCGGAAAGCCATGTAAAGGAATTAAAGTATTCATTGTAAATCTAATTTAAACTATAAGAGAATCTGCTATATTTACACAGCATCGTATTAAATTGATCAAATGAATCTATAACTTGCAATATTCTATTGTTTTACACAACCGTCATTTTAAGAGACACACATGTGAACAGCACGGCCGTTCAAACGCACGCAACACACATACAGTATGCTTACACTCATACAGATGAAAACATCAGTCAGATATGGTAGAAGTGTTTTAAAGTGGCCAATTTAGAATATTTTTCTTATATTAAGTACTTTATGCAACCAGTTAATTAAATATTTTGTCCATCATAACATTAGTTTTCTAACAAACTTTACATTTCATCACACTCAGTCAGTGAACTGGATAATTAATGTGAAGCATAGAGGGTTCAAATATCAGAAATATCCACAGATAGCCGGTCTCTTAACATTAATGAATATAATACAACAGGCAAACTGTTTTAATCACAGACTACAGCATAGTTATATAGCATAGATATCTGAATTTCCAGAGCTAATTTAATCTTCATAATGGAGCGCGTCTGAATATTGAGCGAATGAATGGCGGGACTCGGGTGGCTGCTCCCGTGCCCTATTGCCTGCTGTATACACATCTGTCAGTGGGACTTATACAGAGATGCGACTTACGAACAGCTATGAGTCTATGAACAATGCAACCAGGTGCGACTTACATTCAGGTGTGATTTTATTTCCGGAAAATATGATATATCATACATAAATATTAAACGAATAATTTTAGCAAAGCACCTTAATACCGTAATACCACAGTATTTTTTGTGAAGGTTATCGTACCCTGAGCATTTCTAATGTTCAAAATGTAGTTAAAGATACACATTAGCAGTTTTGTAATAAATTCTATTTAAATTTGTACAGATATTTCATATTTTCAGCTACCCTCCTGCAAAAAACGCAATCTGGAGGAAACAATTAGCACATTGTGTATTATGTGATGTTGCATTTGTGTTTTTTATAGGGAGCGTGCCTCTCGAGACTCTTCCCAAGCAGTGCTCTTGTATCAGGTGCTTCTGGAAAATCTCGATAACCAGTTCAGTCGTTTTGCACATGAGAAAGAGTTTTTGCTTCTGCAACATAAATTCCGACGATACAAACAAAACTTTCAGGTCTGATAATTTCTCTCCCTTGCAACCCTGTTTTTTCTTTTGACCACAATAAAATAATGATATTTCCAAGTTAAATAAATGACACCTATCTCATAATTGGTCGTGTTTCCTGGTTTCCAGAAGTATCAAGAGGAGCCCTATATTCTAGCTACTAGTATCCACTGGTACTTAGTTAAGGAGAAAGAAATCCTAAATGAAGCAGAGCTTGCACATCAAGTCAGTAACTAATAACTTCTTAATTATCACCCATCATCATCATTATCACCATCATGCACATCTTCTGATTTGGTCTATCTCATTGGCTCAGGTAAAGATGTTGCAGGTTCAGCCAGCTGCAATGGAAAGCCAAAGAAAATTAGAAAATAGTTTAAAAGCTATCAAGACCAAAGTAGAGGTATGTTTTTGTGTGTATGCATTAATGTGTGTGTGTGTGTGTGTGTGCATGTGTGTTTTTTCAAGATAATGATTCAGTTCTTGTAGCAGGTGATGGAACACAGCATAAGGTGTTTGGAGGAGCACCACGATGAGATTTACTTCAAATTTCAGACATTCCAGATGGAAGATGGAGGTGTGGTATTACACTCTCCTTTTTTTTGTCCTTTCAGGTTCTCTATATCTACTGTCTCTTCCTGAATTATATCACATTCCTGTTAGAAAAAACAGGTGAAGTGGTATAGGATAAAAAGTATGTCTGTGTTGTATCCACTGGTAACTGATGTCGTAACTTTGTGTGCTTGTGTATGTATGTGTTTAGCTTGCTCAGAAGAAGAGAAGAAGCAGCAAACAGAAGAGACTCAGAAGATGCTCAATGCACTCAATAGGTCTATAAAGGTAGGTACATGTTCTGAATATGTTCTGTTCTGTAAGTGTGAAGATTATTCATTAATGTGGTGGTTGATGTGCTAAAGGCTTCGGGTTGGCAACCGGAAGGTTGCTGATCCAACCACCACAAGGAGCAGCCCATAAACCATTATTAATGATTTGTTCTAAAGACAATTACAATCAATGTGAAATGCTTTTTACTTCTTTAATCTGACATATTTCCAAGTGAAACTAAATATTCAGCATCAAGAAAATGCAGGATGGGACTTTTATCCATTGGAAATTGATTGGATCATGAGAAATTTGAGTTATATACCTCTTTGGTGTCAGGTGGTAGGAGGGGAGGGGTTGAAAAGAAAGGATATGTGATGCCATCCAAATAGACATGTAGTTTAAGAGGCAGGGCAAGTTGATACCTTTTGGTAAAAGATTACAAAGACATTTGGAACTGCGGGCAAAAATAAATAATGCACAAAGAGTGAATCAGGCACAATTAGAAGTCCACCAGAGCTAGTCATAAATATTCTAATCTGATGTTTCCAGTGTCTTCACCACTCAGTTATGTCTTTGTCTTTGCCCTGTTCCTGCTCTTGTATCCTTGTCTCAGACCTTCCTGTCTGATATGTCGACTATGTTGGACTCTGCTGATTCTTTGTGCTCTGTACTCGTTGACGAGGAACTTGTGGACTGGAAGCGGAGACAGCAGAAGTCCTGCATTGGCGCTCCAGATGATACAAGTCTGGAACAATTAGAGATATGGTAACACCAGGACAAGAATTTCTTTCAGTGGTAGTCAATTTGAACCCAATTTGAAACTGTTACTAAACTCTGTCTGTCTTTTTATGACTTTCGACAGGTTTACTCTGATGGTGGACTGTGTTTTTCAGCTGCAGAAGTTCTTACAGAAGCTTGATGAGCTAGTAGGGAAGATGACCTACACAAATTACTCCATTCCAGTTCAAATGTCCCCTTTAAAGAATAGAGTGGACACTCTACTGACCCACCTGCTGAAGAGGTACCCAAAAATGCACACACAGCATATTCACTACTACTTTCTACATATACATTCTATGTATGTGTCTATCCAACATATCCACTTCTGCCATTACTTACATTTCTCTGTACATAATATACTGTATATTTGTTCTTTATATAACAGATTGTAATAGATTTGCACTATGTGTGTGTGTGGGTATGTATGATGGTGAGTGTATGTATGTATATGTATAATTATTTATTTTTAGTATTTTTTAATTTTTTAATTGCCTATGTCTTGCTGCTGTTTTTGGAATTGTTTGTATTGTTGTACACTGGAAGCGCCTGTCACCAAGACAAATTTCTTGTATGTGTAAGCATACTTGGCAATAAAGCTGATTCTGATTCTGATTCTGATTCTATTCTTCTGATGTATGTTTTATTATTAATGTTTTTCAGTGCATTCGTAGTGGAAACTCAGCCAACCATGCCACAATGTCGAGGCCCACTGGTATTGCGCACAAGTGCAAAGTTCTCAGTCAAAGTCAGGTCAGGCTCTAAAATTCATCAGATTCATACCTGTCACATTATATCAATGTTTATGAAACACTATCAATAATTTAAAGGGATAGTTCACCCAAAAATGAATTCTTTCATGATTTACCATCGTGCCATTCCAGATGTGTATGACTTTCTTTCATCTGCTGAACACAAACAAAGATTTTTAGAAGAAAATTTCAGATCTGTAGGTCCTCACAAAGCAAGTAATCAATATTTAAGTCATTTTTTTTTTTTTACTATAAATTATTTTCCCTGCCCAGTAAGTGGCAATATACATGAAGAATGTTCATTGAACAAAAGGAGAAAAATTTGAAAGTGAAAGTGGGGATTGATCATAAAAAAGGACTTCAATATTGATCTGTTATTACCCCACACCTATCATATCGCTTCTCAAGATTCAACAACTGGAGTCTTATAGATTACTTTTTACTCTGCCTTTTTGGACCTTCAACATTTTGGTACCCATTCACTTGTATGGACTTATAGAACTGGGATATCCATGGTTGGTAGCTCATTCCACCACAGAGGAATTGTGAAGTGGACTTTGTGCCTCTTTTCAAAGGGACCACCAGGTGCCTCTCGTTCACTGACCACAGAGTGAGTGGAGACATAGACCTGGAGGAGTGAATTGAAGTTAGAGGGTATTGTGACATTGGTTGTCCTGAAGGCCAGTGTCAATGCTTTGAATTTGATATGGGCATCTACAGGTAGCCAGTGGAGTGAAATCAGAAGGGGGCTACTGCTTTCTGGACCATCTGCAGCAGCGTAATCGTGCTAGCTGGGAGGCTGGTCAACAGAGCGTTGAAGTTAAGCTGGTCATCAACCGCCACTCCCAGGCTGGGATCTCGAGGAGTTCTGTTTTGGCAAGGTTGAGCTGAAGATGGTGTACCTTCATCCATTCAGAGTTCTCCAAGAGGCAGGCAGAGATACAAGCTGAGATGGTGGAGTCATCAGGCTGGAACGTTGGGTAAATCTTCGTATCATTTGCTTAGCTGAGGTAGGAAAAGCAATGTGACTTTTATAGATCGAGAAGAGGAGGGGTCCAAGCACTGATCCCTGTAGAACACCTGTGATTAGCTGGTGTGACTTAAACACCTCTCAACTCCAGGTGACCTTGAAGGATCTGCCTCTAAGATATGACTCAAACCATCCAAGTGCAATTTCTGTGATGCCAAGGTCAGCAAGGGTGCACAGGAGGGTCTGGTTGTTCACTGTGTCAAAATCAGCAGATAGGTCAAGGAGGATGAGAACAGATGATTTGAAAGTTTGCTCTCACCAATAGCAGGGTTTCAGCTAATGACAAGAGGGCAGTCTCTGTTCGGTGTCCTTTTTTTAAGCCAAACTCATGTCTGTTGAGTAAGTTGTTCTGTGAAAGAAAAGAAGTTTAATACAACCCTTTTTAAGCCAGGAAAGGTAGGAGCGAGAACAGTCTGTATATATCAACTACTTTTTTGAGCAGTCGTGTTACTTGAGCCTGCTTGAAGGTGTAAGAGATGTGTTGATGAAATGTGTTAGTGTGGGTACAATTGATTGAGAGGCCGCTTGTAGAAGATAGGAGAGTATAGGGTCAAGGGGACATGTGGTAGGACAGTTATAAAGAAGTACTTTGTTGACCTCAGTCTCAAATAGAGAAGGAAAATAGGAAAACAGAGGATGGGATGTGAAAAGAGAGTAATTGTGGCTGAGTGGTATAGAGAACTGGCTGCAGATGCTCGCTACTTTGTCAGTAAAAAATGTGCCAGTCATCAGGAGTCAGGCGGTGGAGAAGAGAAGAGAAGAGAAGAGAAGAGAAGAGAAGAGAAGAGAAGAGAAGAGAAGAGAAGAGAAGAGAAGAGAAGAGAAGTGAAAGATGAAAACACTTTGGGGGAATCTAAAGTATTACTGATTTTATTCTGGTAATAGTCAATCCTAGCAGCAAAAACACTAGAGGAGAAAGACCTTACAGAAGAAACACTTGCTAATGCTTTTTTGTTTAAAATGTTTAAAAATGATAAAACTTTGTTTATTTCCAAGTTTAAATTAGATTTACCTTTCAGGGTGGATATTGCAAAACATTAACTAATTAAGTATTTGTACGTTCATTGTAATATGTTTTTCTCAACTGGTGGGTCGCGACCCAAAAATGAGTCACAGGTATCTACTGATAGGGTCACGGACAGCAGGATGAATAATGCTAAATGCAAATAAATTAAACTAACAATATCATGCATAGTTAGGATGGTAAAATAAAATTCAATGATTGATTTGATTTAAGGACATTTTGTTTACTTTTTGTATGACAAACAATTTTGGTACCATTTGGGTCACTACTTGTGTCCAAAGTAAAATTTGAGTCCTGAAGCAAAACTGCTCTACATGACCCTACCAGTTTATTAGGCTTTCCATGAAATTTTACCCAAATCATTATCAAAGAACAAATATTATTTACTCCAGCCATTGCTGGGTAATATATTGTGTATATGTATCTTTCATTTAGCCTACAGAATGTATTTTCAATTACAAGTATGTTGTTTTGTTGTTTGACAGCTTGAAAGAAAGACCTATTCAAGGCTAAATACAGAGAAATTGCTAAATAAACAGCCATTTCTAATCATTCAGTTTGCACAATTATACCAGTTTCATACACTAACCTGCAAAACTCATCAACATCACATTGTTCGTTCTTGAAGAAGTACAACAACTTTGGACTGCCATCTGTTGCGCCATTCAGCTCGACTGTCCCAACTTTTTTGAAGCGTGTTGCAATAATCTGATTTGAAATTACTGTACATTAAAAAAAATAAAAAAATAAATTCATTGGGTAAAACATCATATAATGTGTAGTTGTTGAGCTTTCAATATAGCAAATGGTGATTATAATTTACAAATCAGTCCTTTTTGTTTTTATTAGTATACTATTTTTCATAATGTCCCAACTTTTTTGGAATTGGGGTTTTAATTTAAATGTCAGCTATTTTTAATATATTGATGCAAAAAAATGAAAAAACGTATCAATAAAATAACGTGCTGATCAGTAATCGATATATCAATATTTTAGACATCCCCTCAGTTTATCCATTCAAACATTAACTGATTAGGTCTTTGTATATTTATAATACTTAAAGCAGACTTGTATAGTTCATTTAGTGTGTTGTTCTGTACATGACCCTAATAGTTATGAGGAAATAAGTACTGAAATATTTGTTCCTGCAAATGCCAGCACTTAATTTGTATGGTTGTATTTACATTATGCGCTTCCATTCTCATACATGTGCCTGAGGTGGGTGGAATGACTCAGAACAAAATTTTTCTATTTTTTTCAGTAAAGAGACTATGCATTGATAATCTCAAGATAAAACATGGGTTTATTCTTAAAAAACATGTGGCTAGAATACAAAATCTATGTCGTAAGTTATTAATGTATTCTGAAGTCATTTTTCAATTAACTTTTATTTCTATAAATTTTTCCATGTGTGCTTGGAATATTCATCAGAAGTCTCTGTTTTAGTCCAACTTCTTTCCATCAGTGTTGGGGAAACAGAAAATATATTTGCAATAATGATAATGAAAATTACCCAAACCTGAAATCACTTGCTTGTTTATGCAGTACAGTTCTCTCTGTTTACTTATACTATCACTTTCCTCACTGCAGATTCTTGTATAAAGTTCCTGAGCTTAACCATGTTGTGAAGGTGACTGTCTCCATTGACAAGTAAGATCTATGTCTCACTTTCTTTCTTTGTTTTCTAAGATGTGACTAATAGTATTATTGAGAATCATATATGAGGATAAGTTTGCACTCTTATGCTCTCCTTCATCCTTTGTTTCAGGGCTGCTCCTCAAGTTAAAGGGTCAGTGTCTCCATACACACTTACAGAACACACTTATTTGTCTTATTTAGCACACATTAAAATACTTTACTTTTGTTAAACATCACATCTGAGTTTTTAGAAATCACACAGACCAGAAACAAACAGTTATAATGTCAAACAGAATAAATTCTTAAACTGCATAAAAATGTGTTAATCATATTTCATTAATCACATGCCTTAACACGTTAAATTTGAAATGTGTTAAAAAAATACACATTTTCATCAGTAAAAGGACAGTGTTTTAAGGAATAGTTTACCCCAAAATGAAAATGCATTTATTATGTATTCACACTCATGTTGTTCCAAAATCTTGTGCTGTTGTAGTTTTTAATGTGGAACACAAAATTAGAATTTAATCATCTTTACGCAGCATTTTTCCATTCAACAAAAATTGTCATTACACAAGTACTCCTTTAAACCATAAATATTGCTACAAGCTGCAATATCCAGGATCCAAACTCAACCAAGAGAACAATGTCACCATGCAGTTGAGCAACATTACCACCACCTCCAATTTAAAAAAATAAATGCAGCAATGTTTGCTCTAAAAACCCTTGCAAGCACAATTAGCACTTTTTGTGTGCTTTTTTTTCACTGTAGCTTGTCAGTCTGTTTGACCACATCTTTTATAGTTCAATGTTTTGTATTGAATTAATTATTCAGCTTTAGAGAAGAAAGCAGAGCTTCAGTCCAAGCAGCAATGAAGGCAAATGATGTAATTTCAGTAATGTGTGTTTGTGATAGGGTTCGGAAGTTTAATTTGCTGGGTACATCGAGCAAAGCCCTTAACATGGTTGAGAGTAAGAATGGGGGAATGGTGGCTGATTTCAGACATTTGGTGAGCATTCAAGTGTGTCTTTGAATGTGCTGTTATTGTAACATTACATCTTCATTATGTAATAAGAAACACTTATTGTATTTAAATAATCTGAGGATTATCAAAAGAGAAACCAGATGTATTTTATTATTCAGTTGATATTAAATGGTAGCACAACAGCATTATATATATTTGTTTGCTTCTATATTGTATGTGTGAGAGGTCAGAATTATGAAAAAGACAGGGAGAAGATAGCAATATTTGTGTGTGCATTTGTTCATAGACTTTGAAAGACCAGAAGGTTAGTGGTGGAGGAAAAGGAATCAATGAGGTGAGTTTTCTAACCTGTCAATGCAGATTAAGTTGTATCGTGTTTGTGCATCCATCAGCGCTGTATTTATTTCGATTTTCTGTGTAAACGTGCTAGACGGACGTCTTTGACCATTGATCCGAATCTCTCAATCTTTTAAACATTTTTAAACGCTTTGTCAAGTAACTTCAACTTTTAAAAATGTGTTTCGAGATTCCTGCCTTCTGTTCTATTCGTTGAGCTGCAATTAGAATTTTTTTAACTCAAGAACGTGTTTGGTCTGAACGGCCTTGTAAGAGTCACCCCTAAAAAAACGATTAGTATTGATTCCTAAGGCAAAACCGATAAACCTTTCAACTTGTTCAGAGGCATTTGGTGCAACCTCTTGCTTCTTGCATTTTGTCACAAAATGCATTCTGCATTGTTCTGTTTATGTGTATGAGTGTATATCCTGTGACATGTTTTGCAGCTCTCATTGAGTGTGACTGAAGAACTACACAAAGTAAACTTTGAGGCACAGTTTGACTATCAAGGCCTGTCTGTCTCTTTGGAGGTGAGACATTCCTCATTCAAAACAGTTGAACATTCCAGAGACTTGACACTCAGATTTTATAATCATACTTCCCTTTTCTCTCAGACCTCTTCTCTTCCTGTTGTGGTGATTTCGCATTTCAGTCAGCAGCAGAGCGCCTGGGCATCTGTTCTGTGGTTCAACATGCTCTGTTCAGATTCTAAGGTCAGAGAGCAGCAGTTACGCATACATTATTTCTGAATGAGTCACAGTAATAGTGCAACATAGATCATGTTGTAATTCACATCTTAACAGTTAATTTTTGTGTGTGCATCTAGAACATAACATTTTTTGAGAGCTCTCCTGTTGCCACCTGGCCGCAGTTTGAGGAAATGCTGAGTTGTCAGTTTCTCTCCTGTGGAAAACGGGGTCTTGACAATGATCAGTTGGAGACCCTCGCCATCAAACTCTTTGGTAAGCACGCATCACACCTTTTGTTACTTAAATGAAAACATCCTCATATAGCATTATCTTCCTTTTGGACATTGGACCACATAAAGTTTGTATATACATTCCAAAGAGAACTTTATTAGGAACATTATGATCCTAATAAAGTGCTTGACATGGTTTTCTGCTGTTGTAGACCATCCTCCTCGAGGTTTGACTTCTTGTGCATTCTGAGTTGCTATTCTGCTCACTACAATTGTACAGAGGGGTTTTCTGAGTTACCGTAGCCTTTCTATCAGCTCGAAGAAGTCTGGCCATTCTTCATTGACCTCTCTCATCAACAAGGCGTTTTTGTCTTCAAAACTACCATTCATGTTTTTTTGTTTTTGGCACCATCCTGAGTAAACTCTAGTTACAGAAATACTCAAACCAGCCCAAGTGGCATCAACAATCAATCCCCATTCTGATGGTTGATGCGAACATTAAGTGAAGCTACTGACCCCTATCTACATGATTTTATGCATTGCACCAATGCCACATGATTGGCTGATTCGATAATAGGTGTAGAGGTCTTCCTAATAAAGTGCTCAGTGAGTGTATATAAACACTATATGGCACTATATACATTTGCATTTTTTTCATTGCAAAGTACAGTATATTATCAGCATAAAAAGCTTGTTTACTTAAATGGAAGCAATGATTGTCCAAAGGGGTTATGATCAGAAATGTGATTGTTTGATTAATAATCTAGAAATGAAAGTAATTTTAAAAGCTTTTTCATTTTACATCATAATGTTTACTGGTTTAAAATCTTTCAAAAATGCATTTCCAGGTTTAATTATCAGTGTTTCCCCTAGGTTTACAGCTTTTGGGGGGGGGGGGGGGGGATTGACACAGACACAAACACTTAAAGGAGTCATGGTGTTCATTTGTTTCTTTTAATGGCAGCAGTGAATATATTAACTGAACAATTATTTGAACTGTACATTAAACTAAACATTGGAACATTTTTATGTAATTTATCCACAAAGTGTGCAGCTTTTGTCACTGCAGTGTATCTTTCTGGGCTTCTGGAAGAACATTTCCAGAGCCTCTTGATATGGGAAGTCAGAAATGTCTGGCCCATTTATTGAGATCCGCATGCATTCTGCAAGATGGTCTCCTTGCAGCCTATTGCGGATGTTTGTCTTGACCTGCAAATGCATTAACTGTTAAATGTGATAGCTTAACATATAGCTAAAAGCAGCAAATCCTATTGTGAAAAGTTTGTATTACCCTGTTCATGGTTGAGAAGTCCCTTTCACAGTTTACACTACTGACTGGGACCGTCAGAGCAATAGAAGCCAGCAGGCTGTTAGTGTGAGCAGACAGTCAGAACAAATATGTGTGTGATTGAGCATTAAGGCCTATATTATTTTATTTTTTCATTCTTTGAATTAGTTAATTATATTAATTTAAATATTTTGATTGTTCATATCTTAATTTTTTTAAATATTTTTATTAATAGATCCGGCTCTTCTGATATGCGAGCCGGCTCCCAACGTTCACCTACAAGAGTCGGCTCTTAGAGCCGACTCGTTCGCGAACAACCCATCACTAGTGACTGGACTTTTGCTGCTTGTCGGGGAAAGGGCATGCAGCACTTGGGCTCTTTTCTGTACTTGGACTCGGAGTAGTAGCGCTACTCCAGGTGCTACTTACAGGAGAGCCAGTGTTGCCATCTTCACCACCCTGGGAGCGTTTAAAAAACAGATATTTTTGTCTTCTTTTCAGGTGATTGACGCAACATATTAACGACGCACGCTTTCTGTCCGCTGGTGGGAGTGTGTGATGGGGAGTCGACTCCAAAGAGTCGATTCCTCGACTCTGAATAGCCCCAGACTCGGGGTCGACTCCATCACAGGAATCGACTCTTGGTGTCGACTTTGTTACTGTGTCCGAAATCACTCACTTGTGTGTGTCTAATCAATATAAAAATTATATTTTTGCAGTAAAGTCGAGTAGATTGTATATTTTTTACATTTTGAGTGTATTACTATTTGTTATATGTTGAATTAATGTGACATCATATCACGACCGTAGTCTCAAAGTCTAGTGTATCTGCGGCATTACACCATGCCAGAGAGCTGTCGTAGAAACGTTGTATTTATCCTACACGTAGCTTATAGCTTATCTCTTTAGAAATAGATAACAGTCATAGTGACTCTAATTTGTAATTATGCATACCTCCATACCAGAAAACCTGGAATCGAACACCACTATGCTCACCTGTGTGCGCCGAACGTGTCTGTGTGTGTGTGTGCAGGCGTGTGTGTGTGCGCATAGGGGCGGAACTCCGCTGTGCGCGATACAGAGAGCTGAGGAGAATAGTAAACGTGCGACCATGTAGAGACAGAAATGACATGCCGTTGTGTAAATAAGATAAATAACTTAAGGGCTATTTAGTTTGTTTAATAAAAGAACAAGGTATAGACCTGTTCTATTGGAAAGGTTACCTTAAATGACTTCTGTTGTGATCTGGCGCTATATAGAAAATATAATTAACTTTACCTTCAAGGGAGGGCGGAGGGTGCCGTTGGGGGGGGCGCCCCCCTAATATAATGGCAGGGGAAACACTGATTATATTTTGAATCCCAGATTTTGTGATCTTTGAACTCCACTGTATATATTATTTATCATGGTAAAAGCTAAAACGTAATCTCCTACTTGATAATGATGTGAACGTGTATTTATGTATAAATCAGGTCAACAACAGCATTATGACAACTGTAAGATATCCTGGGCCAGATTCAGTAAGGTAAAAACAGCCAAACACAAGGATCTTATAAAGCTCTTACTGAAATGTCTAAAATTAATGCGTAAGTGTTTATTTACGTGTGCGTGTGTGTGGTTTTAGGATAATATCTCTGGTACAACCTTCACCCTGTGGGAGTGGCTGGATGGTATTCTCAACCTGGTTAAAATATACCTGTCGGATCTGTGGTGTGATGGGTAAGGTTACATAGATACATAGATATATAGATAGATAGATAGAAATCAAGCTGTAGATGTTTGTTGAACACAAGTACTGTATGTTTGTGTCTGCAGATCTATAATGGGTTTTGTGAGCAAAAGAAAGGAGAAGGAATTATTGAAGAAGAAACAGAATGGCACTTTCTTGTTGCGTTTCAGTGAGAGTATCAGAGATGGTGGAATTACGTTTAGCTGGGTGGAGTATTCTAACGATGGTAAACATTTACTTATATGTATATATATAAGTAAATGTACTCTCATTTCAGTCTATGACCATGTTTTATAAAATAGAATTCAGAATAAATGCACACATTGTCAACAACATTTCAACATGTTCTCTTTTAGGCAAACCAAATGTTCGAGCAGTGCAGCCATTTACCAGTGCAGACCTGAAGCAGATTGCTTTGCCTGAGATTGTCTGCAATTTTCAGATCATGGAAGCAGCAAACGTTCCAGTTAACCCACTGTGTTACCTTTACCCAAACACACCTAAAGACCAGGCGTTCGGCAAGTACTGCAGAGAAAACACTGGAGGTGAGCAGGTGTATGTCTTGCAGATGTGTGTGCACTTGTGAGAGAGAGAAAGAGACCTTGAGAGAAAATGAAAAGTGAAAAATGCAAAACTATGTAAAAAAAAAAAAAAATGAAAAAAAAAAATTGTATTGAGGTGAATGTGTTTATGGTATGAGATTTGTCTCATAATTTAAAGCTGAAGTTTGTAACTTTTTTGATGTTAAAATACTTTCACCTTTCCCAGTTTAATACAGTATGTAGAAGCAACTATTAGTAAGTTATACATACATTTTCGCAGTTCAGTTTGGTGGCACTAGAAGCACAGAGATTACACACTTCAGCTTTAAAGTAGTTAAGTTACTGTTAAACTACCCTTATGATAAAATAGTTTGCCTCACTTAAATGATCTAAAAAGCTTAAATATTAGTAGCTAATAAACAATTTAAAATATCTGAATACATCAATTTGATCAGTGCATGCGATTTCAGCCGTCTTTGATCAGGAAGTATTTTTCCCATTAATGTTTTCCATGAAGCCATGAATAAATGACAATGGTACTAGATTGTGTACTTTTTTTGTCCCCTTTTCTCCTCAATTTGTTACGCCCAATTACCAATGCACTTTATGTCCTTGTGGTGGCGTAGTGACTCTCATCAATCCAGGTGTCGAAGGACGAATCTCAGTTGCCTCCGTGTCTGAGACAGCCAATCTGCACATCTTATAACATGGCTTGTTGAGCATGTTACCACGGAGACCTAGTGTGTGTGGATACTCACACTATTCTCCACGGCATCCACGCACAACTCACCACACACAAAGAGATTAACCCATTGTGATTCTATAGTATCTGGGCCAATTCGTTGCTTAGGAAGCCTGACTGTAGTCACTCAGCACGCCCTTGATTCGAACTTGCGACTCCAGGTGTGGTAGTCAGCATCTTTACATGCTGAGCTACCCAGGCCCCCTCTAAATTGTGTACTTTTAACATCTTTCATGAGGAAATGAACTACAATACCAAGAAGCCTTTTGTCTCATCATACGGTAAATGTGTTTGTTTGTTTGTTTGTTTCAGAGGAGAATCCTTACTTGAAATACCTCAAAACCAAGTTGGTTTTTGTCTCACAAAACGAGTACGTATATTTTGTTTATTATAATTTTTTTGGTTTATATTTCTGTGTTGTGTGCATGCATAATTATTTCAAAAATTGTGTAGAGTGTAGTTCCTTTTTTTAATCTGCAATAGATGATACTGACTGCTAGCTAACTTTTGTGACTCTGTACACATGCCCTGGTGCTGGGGTTTAGTGCACTTTTTGTTTTATGATATTTACAGGGGTGGAAGGTTACTAGGTATTTGTTCAGCACTGAAGAGCTATGCTTCATTAGTCCAAACAATCTCAAGTTGTTCCTTGTTTCGTGTTGGAATAATTTGATACTTTAATAATTGCGCATGTTGTAGAGTAGCAATGGTCACAATATTTAACTTTTTTATTTTTTCTTTTAGGTATTTTTGCTGTGGTGCTTTAATTACCATGCTCATGATTAGCTATTGGACATGATAAAAGCCTCTTAGAAAAGTTGTTTTTAAATGTATCCACTTTAAAGCACAACCACTACAGACATACATATTCAGACAGATGCCTTAAGCTGTTGTGTCATGTATTGCGCTGTTTTCTGGCATGAGAGCATTGATTTAATAAGTCCATTTGATTATGCTCCATCTGGATTTTTTTGATAGCAAGTACACTTATGTAAATGCTCCTGAAAAAAACTTGTTTGATTGGTGTCAAGTGAACCAAAAACCAGCCTAATTATACAGTGCTTTCTTAAGACCGACTAGTCATTTAAGCAACCCACTGTCTGGTTGATTTGGAAACTATGTAATTTTGCACATCCCTATTTTAGAGTTACTTTTCGTGATACTTGGTTACATGGTTAGTAACTGTTGTAAGTTTAAAAAATCATACAGTATGTTCTTGTTGGGCTTTCCATAAAAAGTAATGTAATTTATATAATAGCCAGCATTTTACTATACTATTTACTAATGACTTGTTACATGGTAGAGACCAAGTGGTTTTAAGCTAACTCGGGTCAGGTCAGATGGATGTCCAACACACATGCATGCACATGCTGGCTTCATTCAGAGCTTAGAGGTTTTGCTGGATCCGCAAGAAAATCAAGTTGTAAATCACTTTAGCTTTCTTTGGCTAGTGAAGACATGTTTTACTGCCTGTATAGCGATTTTACAGGACTTTATTACTGGATGTTGTATATATCGTCATTATGTGATAATGTGAGGGTCACATTGTGACCTAAAGCTTTTCCTAAGTAGTTACTATATTGTCTGAAAAATTATGTCATGCATTTGATGTGAATATTCAGGAGTGAAAGATTATGCTGTAAAACCCTGGTATGAGTAGGTTAACTGGTTTCCATAGTAAACTGAGTCCTCTGTGCTTGGTTGCTGCAGGAACGGTTCTACAAGCATCAGAGAGGGGCCAGATTCTGACCTGTGTACTCAGCACAGAGGTGAGTCCAGCCTCCACGGCCCCTCAAAACCTAATCACCTCTATCCTGTCTCTCACTTGCTGAATGATCATTGTGGTGATACTGTACACCTTGGATTTCCTAACACATGACTTTCTGATAAATAGAGATCTGTAAATATCTAATTAAAGCTTTTTCAGATACATATCTTCCATTCAGAGGCCAGTTCAGGTGTCTATTAATAGCCAGGATCTTTCTCCAGGATTCTTACTCTTTCCCTCCCGAAGTGCTTTTGGTTTACAGTGCACAAAGGGAACTTCAGTTTGTGTGATGGTCTTTGACTGGGGAGTGGGCATTTATACTTTTCTGTTTCAATAACACAAATGTAACCATTATTCTAAAGCAATTCCACTGACCGAATATATGGAGTGGAGAGTGTCTTTGGAGTGAATCGTTAGCATTGCTCCCGGCGGTGAAAAATTCTAATTATTTCAACTGTGAATACCTTTTTGCTGTCCTTGAAAAGTGTTAGCCAATGATTACCAATTTGCATATACGCAGAGACTGTCTTAAGAATGACAGGGCCAACTTTTCAGCAAAGTAACTTTCACGCACATTTTTGCCTCACTACTGATGTCTTTTAAAGTGCAAACCAACAAGAAACATTTAAAAACTATATGAAGATATATATATATATATATATATACAATATTTTCTATCCATAAATATTTACCTTATTGTTTCCGAGCATTCAGACTCCAGAGACCTAGTTTCTTTCATTTAAAGGGGTCATGAAATGCAATTTTTAAAATAATTGTATTATCTTCCCCGAGGTCCTCTGATAATGTACCAAAACAGTCATAATTTAGTAGTATATGTTAATTTTCCACCCTGTCATTGGCCCTCTGACTGAAATGCTTGTTTTCGGTCTCAGTGTCTCCTTTAAACTTCAATGTAAACACCCACTGTTATGATTGGCCAACATCATGCAACATCGTGACCTCAAATACAGCCATTTCAGACAAAAAAATACACATACATAGTCCAAAGCACAGTGAAATTATGCACACATATAGGAGCACTGAGGCACACATCACCAGAAATACATTAAAATGGTCAAAGACATCCATCTAGTGTATGTTTACATACACCAACAATTAAAACTAGTGCAGATGTGTGAAAGAACGGGTCCAGGCTGAGTTTGTGTTCAAAACAGCAAGAGGCACAGCAGCTGAATGAAAGAAAATGGCGTCTCCTGTTCTGAGTTGTAACTTGACACCGCGTCTTTTAAAAGTGTCAGGAAATAGATGACAACAATCAAAGAATTCTGTGTAGTGCATGTTTATATACAAAAAGAATTCAAAATAGTCCAGATAGGTCCCCTTTGATGTTCAGGAAAAGTTACCCACACTAGGCCTGTCTGTCTTGCTCTCTCTATTTCTCTAAAACTGAGCACCACAGGGTGAGGCCAAGGGTCAGATAACACAAATGTTGTGAGACGTGTAAATACAAATGAGGAATGTCTCGTGATGTCATGAACTCACAGATTTCAAAACGAGATGTTTCAGCAGGGTGGTAACTATAAATAATTTTTTGGCTGGGGAGGAAGTTCTGAGTTCTGAAATTTACAGTATGTTTTTATAGTATATTTAACACTTGTATGTATAAATATCAAGGAAAATTTTATTCTCCATTTCACAACCCCTTTAAATCAATAAATATATGTTTTCAATGTTTATTGTTCACACCTCCTACTTTCTTTCTGGACAATGCTTTGGATGCTTTCTGCTATGCTTGTCATGTACAGGGTTTGAACAGATTTTATTAAAACTTGAATATATTTAAGATATACATATATATATATATATATATATATATATATATATATATATATATATATATCTTAAAAGTAGGACAGAAAGTTAACGCATGTGAACATTTTAAGGCTGTAGAATTAATCAAAATACAATTGAAATCGTGATATTTGCCAATGTGATTTATTAAACCCCGAAAGGCTGGAGTTTCATTAGATAAATGTACGTACAGTCTGCATTCACGTGGCCCAAGCATGATACGGTGAACTGGTAAGAAGTGAATGGCCAACTCTATCCATATCAGGAGTGTTTTGAGTTTGGTTTGCTATTGGTGCGCGGTGCAATTTTCTTATCACATGCTTTGATAACGCAAAGTGCTATGAAATCGCTAAGATGTCACTTTACAGTCAAAATAAAGGCTTGAGGGTTTAACTGGACAAATTTATGTGAATGTAAAGAAATTACAAAAGAAACGTTACTGTTGTATTACAGTATTGTAGGCTAATATTTGGGTTTGCCTATGAAATCATTATAACTCATCATGGACTTCCCCACATGACATTATGCATTATGATTTTTTGTATTTGTGGGTGTATATTGTTGTTTATTCGTATGTATTGATATGTTGGTATATTCACCAATTTGAAAGTTATTAACACATCTATATTTAAGATTCTATATTATTCTTCCATGAACTCAGACAGAGTTACATGTTCAAATGCCTTGTTGAATGTGTGCTCCAGACTGTCTGCATACATTTATCCCTCACATATTTTAGCTGTTAAAACAGCTGAAATTAGTCTACAGACTTCAGTCTTTAGAAAGAGTCCTCTTTTATCCTTTGTTCAAATGGCTGATGAAAGTTATCAATTGTAGAATTTTTGCTTTTATTTGATGTGGAGGGAAAAAACGCCACACACTTTCTTTTCAGAACTACACAAATCTATTTTTACATTTCTTTTGATTTTCCACATAAAAAACATTGGGTAACTACAGTAACCAGGATTTGTTTTCCCCAACTGTAAACCCCATAAATAACTGGTGTTGCCGACTATCTCTGTTAATGGAAGTCTTTGGTTGTAATCCTATTAAGGATTTCCATGTTGTACTGTAGCTGTGGGGTGTAAATTAATTATTGAAACTTAAATTTTTATAGATGGGGTTTTGAACATGAGGTTTTTGTCATTGCATTTTTGTCAAAAAGAACTGGATGTTAAAAATCTTTGAAGTGCTGAAAAAAAGATGATTTAGGTAGCTTGAAAGTGCTGGAAAAGTGCTTGAATTTCCCTCTTAAAAACCTCTGTGAACCCTGCTCGTAGGCGTTTACGCCCCGACCCGAGTCATGTGGAAGCCGCTTAATTCAAATGTAGCATTTTTTTGTGTGCATGGAAGCTAGTAGATGAGTTAACTCTTGAGGTTACATGCCATTCACATGAACTTGCTTTCTTAAAGTGATAGTTCACCCAAAAATAAAAATTCTCTCATTATATACTCTGCCTCAGTCACCATTCACTTTCATTCCATCTTTTTCTATACAATGAAGGTAAATGGTGACTGAGTCATTCAGTCTCTAACATTCTGTTTTTTTTCCCCCACAGAAGAAAGTAATTTGGATTTGGAACCACTTGAGGGTGAGTAAATAATGAGAAATTTCCATTTTGGGTAAACTTAACCTTTAAATGATATTAAAATGCATGTAATATGCATGTAATGCATCCTCAGTTATTAGAGTCCACCAAAGAAGGAATGTGTTAGAACTGCAAGAATTTGCTGTTGTTGTAATGGTGCACTAATTGTTTTTATAATATCTATTTCTTTAATTCTCCTTCATTTAAATAAAGAACCTCCTGCTTCTGTGGTGGAAAATGATGTCATGCTCCAAGGGCCTGAGAATTCACCCATGCTGTCCAACTCTACCATTGATGCTGACTTGCTTAACAACAATGGAGAGGATGATTGCAGTGATGTTTTACAAGCATTCACAGAAACAGTTTCCAACGTTTCATCACCATGCTTCCAAGACACTTTTCCCGAGACTAGTGTGAATGACCTCTTTCTAGAAGCATTATCTCCATCTGACAATGGGACCACATTTCAAGAGTTTCTAAGTGATCCGAACATCCTGAATGGAATGAACCCTTCTTTCCTGCTGGAGGAGCTAGAGGACTCCATCCTTGATCATGGTCTTCTTGATTATGGTATCCCTATTAGCATTCCACTGACACCCTGATTTTGACCTTTTTTTAACTCAAATCCATGACCTAATTGAACTCTTTGTCTCACATACACATTTTCATTCCTAAAGCTTTCGTCTTGCAGACTTAAAAGTTGCATCATTGCAAGCTGTTTTCCGTAGATCTGGTTCAGTATTGGAGATGCAAAATACTTATTACAGCTCAGAACTTAATTTGCTATTTTAATTTCATGATTAAACCATCCATGTATATATCTGTCTTTCTGTTCATTCATGTATCTGTTACTGGGATCTATTCTCTGTTTTAACAGAAGAAAGCCTTTGACCATGCGCATCCAAGTCAAAAAATAAAGCCTACACTCTAGAATGAGGTCGTAAGCTGCTAGTAAATGTGTGTCCCGAGAAAAAGAAGATTAATGGAACGGGGGGGAAATGTTTTATTGAAAGTAATTCCAAATATATATTATCACACCTTTGTCTTTGGAGAAGAGTACATGGACATTTTAAGTTATATTGACTGTGTTTGTGAAAATACAAACCCCTTCTATTTGATCTAAGCATTGATTGGCTTTTTTTCAAGTCAAAAGAGTAGTTTGTCTTCTTCTTTTCTTAAAAAAAACTGGAGAGATATTAATAAAGAGATATAATTTAATTGTTAATGCTGTAAACTTTATTTAGTCCCTATTATTGTGTTAATAGACGCACCTTAATGTCAATCAGCCATTACTCCCCAGCTAATGTTTAAAAGTATCTCATGTGCAGCCCTGTAAGTTCTGTGGTCACGTTGTGCATATATTTATGAATATGAAACAAATTCTCCAAGTAACCTGAGGAAGTTTAAACTTTTAAGATGTGTAAAACACATGAAAATGTCTTAACAATAGTGTTTTTGATATGTTTGTATACCCTGGTTTGGAACTTGGGAATTAGTCAACTTTAAAAGAGACACAGTTGTCTTGGTTGTTGACATGTAATGTCTTAATGTTATATTGAGGGGAACCATGTTCATTTCAGTAGTCTTTTAATATTAAGGATATGCTTCTCGTAATTACTCATTAATGAAAACCAACATAGCTAAAAAAAAAAATATTTAAGAAAAATTATTTCTGTGAAATGGTCTGTCTAAATTTTAAGCACTTTTGTCATCTTAAAGACATTAACTTTATAATTTTTCTGGTCATTTATGATCAGTCATATTTTACACCCCTATTGAGATGGCACAATGTAGAGAAGTGCCTGAATGTGTTTTTGAATATTTAGTTTGCGTCAGCTGGATTTATTCAGTGGCATTTATCTGGCCAGGCAGAACTTTTTACAGGGATGCAAACTACTATTCACCTTTCAGAGAAAGTCACCTTTTCTAAAACTAATTTGCCCAAATTTTTGTAAAATTTTCAACATTTCTTTATTAAAATCAATTGAAAGGGTTAAGCATAACATTTAAAAAAAGCTTTAAATACAACAAACAGATCAAGAAAAATGATGCACTTAATGAGCACTTTATTAGGTACACCTGTACACCTACTTATTCATGCGATTTTCTAATCAGCCAATCATGTGGCTGCAGTGCAAAGCATAAACCCCTGCAGATACAGGTCAGGAGCTTCAGTTAATATTCACATCAACCAAAAGAATGGGGACAAAATGTGACCTCAGTGATTTGACCGAGGCATAATTGTTAGGTGCAGATGGGCTGGTTTGAGTATTTATGTAACTGCTGATCTCCAAGGATTCTCACACACAATGGTCTCTAGAATTTACTCTAAATGGTGCCAAAAAAGCAGAATAGCAGCTCAGAATGAACAACACGTCAAACCTTGAGGCGGATGGGCTACAACAACAACAGACCACGCCGGGTTCCAGTTCTGTCAGCTAAGAACAGAAAGCTGAGGCTGCAGTGGGCACAGGCTCACCAAAATTGGACAGTTGAAGACTGAAACAACACCGCCTGGTCTGATGAGTCTCGATTTCTGATGAGACACGCAGATTGTAGGGTCAGAATTTGGCGCTAACTTCATGAATCCATGGACCCAACCAGCCTTGTGTCAACAAAAAGCATCGTAAGCCTAAGTAGATCGCAAAAACCATTGACGCCAATGGCCTCTATGATCAACTTTAGCTTAAGATGCTTTTGGGAAACACAGCCCAGGCTGGTGGCGATGGTGTAATGGTGTGGGGAATGTTTTCTTGGCACACTTTAATACCAATCAATCATTGCTTGAATGACAGCCTATTTGAGTATTCATTCACTTCAGAGAGTGTGCATCTGGAACAACTGTTATGACTTTCTCACCCTTTTCACAGCTCATGAGTTTACATCCCTGTATTTATATGGCCTTCATAGAATGAGATGTCATGCCAACAGGTTAAAAAAAATCTAATATAAAAAATATCTGTTCACTTACAGTTGCCTAATATTCAAATGGAATGCTTGTTGGAATTGACACATATTCCACTATGTAATATATACACATTTAGTTTATATATTTGATGATTTACAAATTGGGTATGAAATGTTCTGCTTTCTATATCTGGTTGAGTATGATCTCACAAATATAATAACAGCAAACAACTTTTTAGAGAGGATTCATAAGAATTTTGAAGCCCTTTAACATGGTATTTTACTGACAACAAAATAGCTTGTTTTTATCTTACCTCAGCTTTGCTGTGACTGACTGTGTGGCTGTTCCTTTGTTGCAATGTTAAGAATGTTGAGATTACGCTGTAAGAATGTCTAAGCTTCTGAAATGCTTGGTTTACTAGCATTACGGCATTGTGTGTGTGTGTGTATGTCCAGACTAAAGCGGAAATGTCTATTATTTGAGACTAAAGATAATAAGAGAAAATAGCTCTTGTTTTATTTCAGTAACTTTATTTAAAATGAAGCAGTTTACACATAAAAAAATTATTTTTTAGGAAAATACTGTAAACATTTATACATTAATTAGACTGGCAAAACACTGATATTAATATATATATATATATATATATATATATATAATAAGATTCTAAAAAAAATTGCAAATATTCCTCAAGACAAAATGCAGAAATGGTTTGTTATTTAATTGTAGATGGCAGAGCATAAACAACTGACAGATGTTTCAAACAAAAACAGTAAATTAAACTGAAGAGAGTACTTAAAAACATGGCTCTTGTGGTTTCAAATGAGAGGTAATAAATTAATCTGTGACACTTCTGTTTGTTTTCACTATTTGTCCCACTTTGAACTTCCATGTTCATTTGTAAATGAGGTTACAAATGTCCTTTATCTTACGAATCATGTTAAAGCACACAATATTTCCTCTTCAGAAAAGAGGAACTGATACAGAGAGGAAGTGTGTATGTGTGTGCGCAGTGAAAAGTGACAGAGTGACACATTTTCTTTCCGATCTTTGACAGAACTGGGAAATCCCACAGCTTAAAAAAAATAATATTTTACAGAGAATGATATGTTTAAGTACAGAAGCCTTCTTTTTACAAGCTGAACTAAAAAGTACTCCAGAAAACCTATTATAATGTGCAAAGTAGCCTTAATAGAAAATAGGATATAACATAGACAATACAAAACATACAAATCTCAGAGCACATTGAACATCTGGGATTTAAATCTAATATAAAACTGGAAATAACATTTCAGGATTTTGAGAAATTGTAAACAAAGAAAAAAACATGTAAAATGAGTGGCACATTTTTAAGGATCTGCTATTTCCCTAGGTCACTATGAAATTAGCACATTTATGACATTCTTTGTACAAACAGTCAAATTTCCTGGCTTCCATTGAAGTACACAAGATGGTCATTGGAACATTTCTCATGTCATTTTGGAATAACATGGGTAGTTAGCTTTTGCACAAACTTGTAGACTCCATACCAGCTGGAGTGCATCCTGTCATTGTTTTTTTCAATTCAGATGTATTGTGTGTTATTCAGATAATTTAATTTCCAATGCAATTTTGTATTAAGAAAAATGTAAAAAGCATTTTTAAGCCCAATGCTTATAAAATGATATTTGCTGTAAGATATGTCATTTCAGTTAGAGTTTGTTGTGCCTTAATTGTGCATTGTACTGTATGTATCAAGCAGCAGTCTTTTGGTTTTTCATTAAAGATAACTAAAAGCAGCATCAAGTTACTCAAAAAAGGTAATCTGTTACATAACTATTTCCTTGTCTAAAATTTTAATTTGACTGTGGACTACTTAATTGGAAAAGGAATTAAATGATTAATTACTTTAAGGTTACTTTCTGAAACACTTCCACATCAATAAATAAATGTCTATATTTCATCACTGTTTATAGTTGCACTCAAGACATACACTCTGCACCACAAGTTTCTTCCCTAAAATGACATTACAGAACTTGTAATGCATATGAAGATTATTCATGTTTTAAATATATTAAACAAAAATAATATTATTTTAGAAATGTGTAACCCTCTCCAGCCAGGTCTCCTAAGCAACCAAATTGGCATGGTTGCTAGGGAGTGTAGAGTTAAATGGGGTAACCTCCTCGTGTTTGCTATAATGTGGTTCTTGCTCTTGGTGGGGCGTGTGGCGAGTTGTGCGTGGATGCTGCGGAGAATAGTGTGAAGCCTCCACATGCACTTTGTCTCTGTGGTAACACGCTCAACAAGCCACATGATAAAATGCACGGATTGACAATCTCAGACGCGGAGTTAACTGAGATTCATCCTCCACCACCCGACCACCAAGGACTTCAAATTTGGGAGGAAAAAAAAAAAAGAGAGAGTAATATGTAACCCTAGTGATGTCCTTGGAATAAAATTAACTGAAAGTAACTTATCTGATTAGGCCTACATTTGAATTAAAAATGTAATGTGTAATTAGATTAGTTACTACAAGGATTGAACCCAATACTGTTTAAAAGGCAATAGCTTGGGGTGAATCACAGTTCTTGTTTAGTTTGAAATGACTTGTGGAGTACAAATCTTCATTTTATCCTGAATCGTTGAGATCTCCATATCCATGTGAGTGGCTGTACACCTTTACGTAGCAGGTCTTTGTAGGCCTGCTTAAACTGTCGATTCATAGCTGCGTACAACAAAGGGTTAATGCAACTATTTAACCAAGTAAGGTTTGCACAAATCATATGAATGACCTGTGGTGCACGGTTTGCCTTATCAGCTACATTCACTAAAATAAATGGTGCAAAGCAGCCGACAAAACACAAGAAGACCGTAAAACACATACGCGTCACACGTTTAAATTCGCTGTCCTCTCCTGTAGTGGATGCTGGAGTTGTGGTCGCTGGAGTTGTGGTCTGGATTTTGAGCATTGAAGGCTTTGCGGTGTTCTGAATGGTAGTTGAAGTCATCTTAGACTCTTGTTTAATTGGGTGACCCTCAGGATCTCCAGAGTTCTCAAGGGCTTTGTTATTGAGGTGCTCTGGTCCAACACAACTGTTGCTGATCTCACAGCTTTGAGTTGAAGCTCCAGCACTGATTCCACTGTCATCAGTCCCCTCAGGTTCAGCCTGCTTGCGTTTGGATGAGCGAAGACTGGGCCTGTACTTCAGAAATGCTTTAGAAGCGACACGAACCTTACGATAGATCAAAAAGTAGAACAGTCCCACAAAACCCAGGCCGAGAAAGAAGTAAATGAAAAGCAACACAGTGGTGTAAGGTCGCCCCTTTGTGCGATGGAAACTACAGGTGCACACCTGTGGTGCAAATACATAGACACGCCAAAGGGGACCAAAACTGGCCAGACCCAGTGTCCAGGATGAAATGAGGAGCACAGCAATACCACGTTGAGAGAGCAGCAGACGAGCAAAGCGTGATGTGCGATGAGCAACAACCAGGTAACGACTCATAGCGATAAGACATAACGTAATAATGGAAACACTGTTAGATAGGAACAGGAGAAGTCCAAACATCTGGCACCAGGTGGCTGTGCCCCTCCAGCGCAGGTGTAGGTATGAGTCAACGCTGACTGGCTGAAGCATAGTGCAGTAGAGAAGGTCAGCGAGGGCCAGGTTTACAATGAGAACATTGAAACGCGTCCTCAGGTTGGTATCAGTTGCAAAGGCGAGCACTGTCAGAACATTCCCTAATGTTCCTACAATGGTGACAGCTGATCCCAAGAGGACACCAAAATAGCGGTAGCCCTCCACCGACGGGGAAGCACAAGAGAAGGAATTGTTTTGCAGGAGATCCGTGGTGTTCCACATCCTGAGAACAAATAAAAAAAGTAACAATGTGATTAAAATTTTTATTAAATTTTACAAATTAAAAAAAAAAAAAAACATGTAAAAACCTTGTGGTCTAGATCTGGGTTCTCTACTGGTGGGTTACAAAACAAAAAGGGTCGGAGGATAGTGTCAAGGAAAGCAGGGAAAAAACGATGCTACATACAAATAATAAAAGTGCAACTAATTGTATAATTGTGCACAGTTAGAATAGCAAAATAAATAAGCTTGTCAACTTCCCTTAACTTTCGTTATTTATGTCAAATGTTGCACATCCAATTAAACTATACTATATTTTATATACTGTAAACGTCACTTGGCAGAAGCTAGCATAATTAGACTAGCGCCAACATGGACATAACAATACCCTCATTCTCAAAATCCATGAACAAAAACTATGCAAGGTAAGAAAACAAAACAAACAAAAAAAAAAACATGATCCAAACAATACAGGTTTTGTGATTTGAATTCTTGACTGCTGAAAGCATGAAACTATGAAGACATTTAGAATCCAATAATAAGCCAATCAATACATTTCAAGATTTTATTTTATGTGCATTTTAAATTCTGTACCAAATAATTTGGTAATTGTATCCACTTGATGTCTGTGGAAAGAACAAAGGCAGTCACAAGTAGAATTACAACAGGAAGCAAGAATGGTGTTCCAAAAATAATGTTTAATCTTGTAGAGGTGCCAAATGTGCAAATAAAACAATGCTTGAGTAGAATGAATCTATGGTCATAGTGATAACAGAAACATCACCTCTCAGTTGACATATGTTTAAGCAAACATTTACAGAAATAATATGGAAAGGGTTCCTGTTTTTTCTTCTGAATTTATCGAGATAATGGTTAAAAACCACTCCTCCGTTCTAGAATATTTTGTTTAATTTACATAATTAATGTAGAATATTTATGTATGCTTTCTCCAAATAAGGTCATGTTTAATCTCATTGGATAGTGCATTTATTGGTGCCTTTCCTGTTCTTACAAAGAAATATAATGCTGTGCTGAACAATAAAGTACGAGAAATCTTTGACGAATACTCTGTGTCTGTGTCATTCATTTCTCTTCTTGCAAGTATCTGGATCGAGACAACGACAGCAGACCTGACTTGATTCTCCAATCCTGAAAATTCCTAACAGTCAAAAACAACAACTGTTGAGGTACTAAAAACAGCACCCACTCACCTCCCTAAAAAAAACGTATGCCAGACTCCTTGCACTCGAGCACTGCTAAATAACAAACACCCTCATTTCACACGTGCTTAAAACAGAATCATCCGTCTTGTTGTTCCCCTAGTGGTGGTTGGCTTATTGCTCACATTTCCCCGCCGCTACTAATTGGAACATACCATTTAAAAAAAAAATAGCTCTTGTCTTCTCATTCTTAAATTATATTATAGGCATAAAAACGAGAGTTAAAATGAAAATTAATAAATACATACAATAAATAGGACGGATATTAAAAACATTTACACAATGAAACAGTTCAGATTACCTAAAATAGATTAAACAAACGCTTCCACATTAGGCGTGTGCTTTCTAAATGGTTACGCCCATTTGCTAAAAACAGGAAATCAAAAATCAACAAAGCCCAATGAATAAATAATGAATGAAAAATTGAATTAAATATTACCTAAGTTCTTTGTACATTGTTTAAATCCTGTGTCTGGAGACTTGCCCACAGGCTCTTTATTACAATGTCCACAATCTAGAACCAAATACAGTTACCCACTGATCTAGAACGTGGCACAGTACTTTAGAATGCAATACATGAAGCCAGTGACCCTTATGCACAAACATACATTTTATGCAAGTGTTTTATAGACCACCTGTCATTTAAAGAGTAGCTTTATGGGTTTTCCTTTTAACATGAATCTTTAACATGTAACTGGATTCAGCAACATAAGATGTGGCATCACTACCATTTCCTGTTCTGAAGTACCTTTGAAAAATCTAATTTCTAACATTATAATAGATGAATGAGTTGTACTGTAGCCTATGTTATTTAAACTAAATTTAACCGAGCAATTTGGACATTTCAAAAAGGGTGCCACATTCAAATGATCCAACTTTGTATACATTTTTGAGGGAAATATTTGCTGCCATTCAAGCAAATAATAATAATAATAATAATAATAAAAAAACATAAAATCTTATTTTGCCAATGAAATTATAAAAGAAGATTTTATATTAATTTAAAAGAAGATTTATTATAGCATATGTGAAAGTAAATATTAAGTACATACTATAATTATCATTAGATGAATGTAATTTGTATAAAATCGTTTCAGATTCATTTGGCTTGACCGATTTGAAAGGACGAAAAATAATTGTAGTTGAGCTGTACCTCTCACAAACCATATAAACTATGTTTAAACTCAAGCATGTTAACAAAAAGATTTCAAGGTGAAAAGCATAAATTTTTAGAGCAATTATTAGTGGCATAAAGTCAGAGAAAAAAAAAATCATTAGTCAAATATTAATAAAAAAAATTTTAAAAAAAATACCTTGCAACCACTCTGGTGTTGGTATCCACTGAAACTATTTTCTCTGGTTCTGTTTCTTCCTTCCTGCTTTTTATACGTTTTCAGAACCCTTTTCTGTACCCGTTTCATTCAATGCAATTTATTCTGACTCTCAGCGTGTGTATGTCTTTAAACTCTGTTTTATCTAATCCACCAGCCACACCTTCACTGCTTCCTTCAACCCCATAGGCTAATAACAAAGTATGTGGGTGTGTTTGAGACATCTGTACTCAGATGTGAAATCACTGTGAGCCAACTGTTTCTCAATCCTGGAAGAAGTTTACACAGTCCAGGGTATTTCACCAATAGATATGAAGAAAATTTAGAAAGTCAGTCAAGAAAGAAAGGCAAGGCCTTACTACCTTTTTTAGTGCTGATGTTTCTCTTTGGAAATGTTTCTCTGTATTTTTAGATAGAATGTATTTTTAAATCTCTTCTGTCCACTGAATCATGAATTTTTCTGTATATAATATTTGTCTTATGTCACAGGTCATATGCAATAGTTAAATGCACTTGGCTGATAAATGGTGGTCACTGAACCACTCAAATCCTGCACATTTATTAGCTGGTGTTTGGATATACTAGTATAAGAAACTGTATCTCCAGATCATGATGGCACATCTGTTCGCTTGAGATGCCTGATCTGATCCCCTGCTAAGCATGCTTTTCAACTGAATGATTTTCAAAAATGTATATAGAATTTATGGCAATATATTTATATATTTATATTTATTTGCTTTTATATAATAACTCACAGCACTCTATTTGCACAAATATCACTCTAAAATTAAATTGTGTATTTATTTATTTTTTTGCCTCAATGATATTGGGGTTAAGCTATATTCCTGCCCTGCCTCAGTGGCAGTGCTACCGTAATTCTAAGTTTGAAATGAATTGTAAATGTGGGTGAGGATCAAGTTTGGCAAGTTATTCTATCATGCTACAACATAACATTTTCCCTGACAGTATGTCAACAATCAAGTTGTTTGTCCTGTTTTGTCCGTTGGCTGTTTATAAACAAACTAGCGATGTGAGTTTCTTGAATTAATTACTCTTTTGAGTCGGTTCTTTTGAATGAATCCCTTAAATGTCTTAGCAAAATGTTTTGAATCGGTTTGTAATTCATTAAGAATTATTTGACAAGAAAAGCTCAGTCAGTCTCTGAAAAACCTAAATATCTTTATACAGTGTTGTTTCTAAAACAAGATCAATCAAATGTATCTTGTTTAAAGGGTTTTTTAAAAAAATATTTTACAAGAAAACCATACAAAAATTATTATAAAAATCAAGATTATTGCCCCAATATCAAAGGTCTTACTAGAAAAAATAAATTATGATCCAACCTGAATTTCTTTGATAAAAACATACGATCGTGCCTAAGAACATGTGCATGTAAAATGGCTAGAAATAGCATTTTAGCTTAGCATAAAGCTGACAATTTACACAAGCTTTATTTCTATTTCTTCTGTTCCAAACTTACTTCAAACTTGCATCTCTGTCTGCTCGTATGAATGTAACACATCATAAGAAAGTGTTTCACGGCTGTTCAAATGCACTTTGGATCGCATTATTTACATGTATAGTTTTCCATCTGAAAGAACTAAATGTTAAATGAGACAATAAAATGCAAAGTAGGCCTAATCTTTTCAGTAATCAAAATACTTTTTGAATGTTCTGTATTCTAAACACTGTATGTTTAGAATGTTCTGTATTCTAAACAGAGAGAGTTTTTTTCTGATATTTTCGTTTTGTCTAGTAAAAGTTCTGAATGACTGGTAATTAAAATACCAGCATTACCTGCATCATACTAGCAGCCCACATCCCACCTGATAATTGGTACAACAGCCCTTTTGCTTGTGTGATATTGTTTAATTATTGTAGTGAATTTATTTGATATGCTTCAGTAATAACAAGCAGCATGACTATAGCCAAACAATTTGATATTTTAAATGTACTTACAACACTGTGAAAAATGTGTGCTGCCTTGAAAATATATCTGGACCATCATGACCATCCCACTTGAAAAGTTTTGGAGCTTCCACTGGTCACAGCCACATGCAATGTCCAGGTATTACACTCTACATATGTCATTTAATTCTAATTGATAATTTATTTATTTAAACAGACATCTGAATTATTTTTAATACATCAATCATCAGGTTTTTCCTCAAGTTTCAATACATTGTTTTGGTATTAATTCTTACAATTCACATTTGCTCACAGAAAAAAGAAATAAAAGAAGAGTGATGGCACAAAAATAAAAATCAGGTTCAATCAAGTTCAGTGTGTCAGGAATGAGGAGATGACTTGAACTGCTCAAGCATGTTCTGTGTTCAGTCATGTGATTGTGTTAGGTTTTATTCACCTCCTTAAATCTGCCCCGAGGCAATGCTGTCTAAAACGAATTTAAGAAATGTATCCAGATGTACCCCTTGTCTTGCTTATTTTCAATTTATGACACACGCATGCACATGATGTTTTCGTCAGTTTACCCACTTTCTTTCCTCATGTTATATTATTATGCCACTTTTCAATATGTGTTTATCAATATGTGTTTTCAGTCTGAATAAGTGAAAGGAGAGACGAGGCCTGACCGCTGAGATGTATGAATGAGATTAAGAGTGTGGTTGGAATGATTGAATGAAGTGAGTGTGGTGTGGGACTCCAAGTTTGCATCAAGATTTCACAGTTCTAATCTTTGGGAGATTCTGTATGAGTGACGAAGAGGACAAAAAAAAAAAAAACAACAACAACAACAAAAAAAACATTGGCAATCACTTCTATTATGTGAAATAGCAATTTCAGCAGTCTTCAAAATTTCTCTTCATGTGTTCCACAGATGAAAGACATGCAGTCATGCGGTTTTGGAACAGCATGAAGGTAAATTAATGATGTAGAATTACTCAATTTTGGTAGATTTCCCCTAGAATCATTTATGCTGAATTCCTCCTACCTGTTTAAGCTGTGGTTGGTTCATCTTTCTTCAAACAATTATTTTTTTTTTATAAGATTTTAGATTGTTATTCAAATTCATGACGTGGCAAAAAAAAAAGTTCCTACTGGTACATCACTGAAAGTTTTATATTAGTAGAGCTTTTAAGCTTTTATCTATTTTCCTGCTGTAATTAATATATCTATCTATCTATCTATCTATCTATCTATCTATCTATCTATCTATCTATCTATCTATCTATCTATCTATATATATATATATATATATATATAATTATTTTTTTTTTTTATTACCCTTGGTCCTTTGAAAATCCAATCATGCAGACGGCAGTTCTGCAGACTGAGTTTTATTTTTAACTGTTTGTGATCTCCCTCTTGTGATTGGTCCCATGAATAGGATGACATAATTCTTACTTCCACCAGAGGGCTGTAGTTGTATTGTAACACCTCTAGGTACAGTCTCTAAAGATCACCTGCATGCACATAAATAAATACATATGCTTGCATTTTTATTTACACTTTCACAAATCTTACTCTGCGCATGCAAATCTTTTTGTCATTAATTTATCTTTATAGCATTTGGCATACTATATAGTAAGGACGTATGGATATGGAGCAAAACTCTATAGTTTGTAGTTTCCGCTTAGAAAATATGCCTTTATTCATAAATTATTTCTTCTTTTTAGAATAACATTACAATTATTATTATATTTAGGATGATTAGATTATTTATTGTTCTTACGAGACAAAGCTGAATATGTGTTGTCAACTGTGGATTGCTCTGCCTCATCATCCATGCTGTCAAACATATAAACAAAATAAGCTTTAAAAATATATTATTTTAACATTAAAAATACATTATATTATTAATATTGTGGATTATTTGATTATTTGAAGATTTGTTTCAGCTTATGCAATAGTAATTTTAACTCTTTTATTATACCATTTTTTTTTTCTCAATACAAATCTGGTGAAGCCCTGTCATTTTATTTTTGTGTGGTATTGTGTCACTTTTTTAATTTCTCCAATAACTTGTAGTGGTAACAAATGTTTGGAATTGCACAAATGTGTGAAACTGCAACCTACTTTCAAAATGCAAGTGAACCACTCTTGAGCTTAGTGCATTCACCTGTTTACTCTGAAGTGCACACAAACCAGGTAGGCTAGTCCAGCTTATTGGCCATCCGATTTAAACTTGAAATAGTACTGTGCACATTTTCATTCATAATACTTTAGTCATACTTGTTTCACAGACTCACCATGGTATTGCCATCCTGCACTCTTTGGATAATACTTTTAAAAAATTATTATATTATATTATTCTGTATAATTACAGGCATTTGGAAATGCATTATATGTGCCTTTCCGAATAAGGTTTTCTGCATTGGGCACACCCTATTATGTTATAACATGTTCAGTTAGATCATCGATAAGTCCCATGACTCCCACCCCTATTTATGTTTTAGCAGGTAATACATCAACAGACAAAAGATAACTGTGCTCGTCAAAACACTTCATGGTGACTTTAAGTTGAAGCCTGAACCAAGACCCAAGACCTTGTACCCAAGACCATGTGGCCCGACCCAACTACCGTACAATTTTAAGCACAAACCCTACCCAACCCCAAAATTGCTCACATTCTTTATAATTTTTTTTCTCCAAGCAAGTAAATTTGTTGCAATATGCTTGTGGCACGGTGGAGGGCAGGACCGGCGCGTGATTACGCACGCCCGGTCCCGTATTAATCAAGAGGGATAAAGGCCACTCGCAGACGGCGATCGAGAGAGAGAGCTCAATTACGGACATGTCCGTCCTCTTATGTGTTTGTCTTTTGAGTTTTACATTAAACCTTTAAGTTATTTGTCAAGCCGGTTTCTCGCCTCTTCCTTGCCCATGAATATGATCTATGTTACAATGCTGTATTATATTTAAGCTGTGTAGGCAACATTTGTAGTAGTATAATAACAGTAAACATATACAGTTTTAACATGACATGACAGCTTCTTAGCACACCACAGTAAAGGGGAAAAAACATTAGCTGTGCCCCAAATGACGCACTATGCACTGTGCACTCACACTGTACACTATGCAATCTGCAATCTAGTTTATTAATTTTCAAAGTGTAGTATTGTCCCAAATGGAACACAGTTTTTAACTACATGGGAGCATTTACTGTTTAACAGCTGATGCAAGTGACGTTTCAAACGCACACAATGTGCTACCTTTAGCTTTAGCGTATAAGCCAAATTCAGTTCAGTATATCTAAGTTTAAGTTATATTTCAAATAACATACATATTCATACAGTGTGGGTGGGTGATGATTGTGGTAACTTGATATGTAAGAAGTTCTGCAAGAATTGCAATGCACAGCAATGAGCATAAAAGGGGCTATTCTGTTCAAATGTAAACTTTGATACTTTATTATTGTCATACGGGTGAGTGAAGTGCCGTGTAAAGTGATAACCTGCTCTTGAGATCAAAAGAACCCTGTTGTTTGATGACGAATGTTCCTTTATTTGAACCTTCACATTACCACATAATCTGGGCAAAGAGGATCTATGGACATGCTGTTGATCAGTAGGCAATGTGTATAATTAGGATTGCAAAATTGTGCACATATTTCAAAGTGGCAGTTTTCCTCAGGAGGAAAAGTTAAGACACCTAAATGCTGGCTATAGGAACTTTATCAGCATTTGATGCAAAGAGTTAATTGTGGGAGAGATATAGTGACATTTTTGAGGCCAATGAAATGAGAGGGCTCTGTCTTCGTCCTGCAAGACTAATACAAGACATGCTCACTACAAAGCACGGCCACTCAAATTTACGCCCCTCAAAATAACCAGCGAAATCATGAAGTCTCGAAACAGTTGGATGTCATATTCTTACACTGTTTGCTGTGAAAAAAATTAAGTTTATAAAATCATTACATATACCGCAAATTTGAAGTCTTTTTGAATTAAATTGTACTGCCATATCATTAGATGGCGACAGTGAGGAGAAATGTAATGAAAGTGAACAGGAGAAGAAGCTAGAGGTATGCTAAGCTAATAGGCAAACCATTTAGCTTGTAAGCTAACTGGAGAAAACAGAACAGATAAATGTTTATCTTTACATTTATATGCTTTTTATTATTGAACAAGTAGAAACTGTACAAACACATACAGGAATATAGTAAAGAGCACAAAATGTCACATTAAACAAGTATGTTCAGTTTACCATTTATATCTTCTGTTTAATAATATGATATTTTACATTTGATACAATTTTTATTCTTTATCATATTTAAAGAGTTAATAGAAAATGAATCATACAGCGATTGCATACAATTTTTAAATATCTTGTAGCCAATAGAATCGCTTGATGATTCAAAGGGGGGTGTTTCATGTAGTGGGCATATCATGAAGCGGGTGTTCCTTGTAGTATTGCAGGATGCAGACAGATACACTTGGATGAAATAGATGATGGAGACAGACAGAGGGCCATCAGCAAATTGTGATCAGACTCTTAAGAGATCAAGGATGACAGAATTCAAAGAAGATTGCTCGCAGAACCAAATTTAACATTTGTCAGTGGAAGATGCAAATAAAAATGTGCAAGATTTACAAAAGCCCTCTCCCTCTTCATGCCACAGAGTGAAAAGCCCTGCAGTGCCCATACACTGTAATAGAGAATACAGTGTTAATGCTGACATTGGACAATGTTTTAGATGTAAAGGGACAAACCACATGACTGCTGAATACAGATATAAGAGTGAAAAGTGTCATGCGTGCTGGAAAATCAGACACATCGCGTGAGCTTGCCGTAATGCAAAAACAAAAGATCAGAGTCAAAGATATATCTTCAAAAGAGACACGGCAGGAGCGACTTCGCAGCATAGATTTCACAAAGTAGAAGTAAATGACAATGAGAGTACCTTTGAGGATTCCTTTGCACTGGGATGTATCAATTACCAGCTAGGAACTATGAGTTCCCCAGAATTGAAAAAAGTGAAACCATATACAGTGGAACTGACTGTAAATGAACAAAATGTCAACTTTGAATGTATGAAACCTGCTTCAAATCAGCATGAGAAAAAGCACAAAGCCCTGCACTGAAACCTGTGAAAATCAAGCTGGTGACATATACAGGTCAGCCTATTAATGTAATAGGAGCAGCTTACAGTTTGTTGATATTACATACCAGGTGCAGAAAAAAATACTTGGAGATGGCCTTAGTTTACAGGTTGGAACAGATACATTTATGTTTGGGTGAAATAAAACATTTGAGAGCAAGTGAAGAAGAAGAACCCCTTAAAGTGACACTGCAGAATGTGTTACAAAATCATGAGGAAGATCTAAAAGAGGGATTTGGCACTTTAAAAGAGGCTAAAGGTACAATACATATTAACCCCTGTCCACCCCCCGGATTTTATTTTGCTTAAGATCAGTGTCCTTTGAAATGCACTCTAAGGTTGAGGGCATAATCACTCCAGGAAAATACTCAGTGTGGGCAGCGCCAATCATCCCAATCCTAAAACCAGATGGATCCATTTGACTGTGTGGAGAGTATAAACTCACCATAAATCAAGTCTCGAGTTTGGAACAATATCAAATACCTCGTGTAGAAGACCTCTTTGCACTCATGACTGGGGCTCAACGTTTTAAAAACTAGACATTATCTATGCCTACCAGCAGATTGTTATGGATGAAGAATTCAAAGAAAATCTCACAATCAACACTCACAAAAGTACGTTTACCTATAATCTCCTTCTCTTTGGAATGCTGTCGGCTCCTGTCATATTCCAAAGAACCATGTATTGGTTACTACAAAGAACTGAACACGTGGCAGTTATCTTGACAATATATTAGTTACTGGTGTAAATGAGGAGCACTTACAAAACCTGGAAGCTGGTCTCACAAGGTTGCAGGATTCTGGGTTGCATCTAAAAAGGAACAAATGTGAATTCCTACAAAAAGTAGTGTGCTACTTGGGTCACATAATGAATGTCCAAGGGTTACATACACAAAAAGATAAAGTGAAAGCTCTGAAGGAAGCTCCATGTCCCACAAATGTCACTGAACTAAATGCCTACTTGGGTTTGTTAAATGACTTCAACAAGTTTCTACCCAACATGTCTAGGCAGACCACCCGTTCATGAAGTGATGCAGGACGAAAGTATAATAGATCAATTCTTGATGTTGGACATGTTGGAGTTTGAGCCTGTCAGTGCTGGCCAAATTAAGAGCTGGACAGCTAAGGATGTAATACTGTCTCAAGTACATGAGTATGTGTTGAAAGGATGGCCTACAGATGTTGACCCTCAGCTCAGTCCTTAACACAGAAGGAAACTGGAACTGAGTGTGCATGAGCCAGAGAGATCATGCCAAATCAAGGAAGGGGGATATTTCTAAAAGAGTTACACCAATCTCACTAAGGAATGTCTAAGATGAAAGGACAGGCTCTCTCATATATTTAGTGGCCTGGTATGTACAAAGAAGTTAAAAGAGAGAAGGAACTCTGTGAGTAATGCCAGAAACACAGTAAAATGCCTCCTGTGGCACCCTTCATCCATGGGAATGGGCAGTCATCGTGGTCCAGAATTCATGTGGATTATGCAGGCCCTTTCCAGGAAAGATGTTTTGGTGATTGTAGATGCTCATTCTCACTGGATGGACATTTATTCTATGAGCTCGTCAACATCTCAGTCTACCATTGGAAACTGCGACAGAGTTTCAGTGTTTTTGGTCTGCCTCAAAATTTAGTTTCCGACAATGGCCCATGTTTCACAAGTGCCTAGTTAGAGGTGTTAATGAAAAACAATGGAGTTTGTCATATAAGATCTGCACCATTCCACCCTTCTTCCAGTGGCTTAGCAGAACTTTACACCTGGAGATGGGTACATAACTACAGTTTTGTTCCTAAGCGGATCCCTGCTGTTATTGAGCGCTCCTCTGGTCCAGTCTCATATACAGTTATTGTTGGAAGTGGTCACGTCCTGAAACAGCATGATGATCAGATTATAGCCGAGACACTGACATGGTTAAGGATGACTCACACTTGACAGTGCCCACTAAACGATTGCCACTTCTACCAGAAATCCCATGTATTACCAAACTTGAGGTGCTACCGGAAGTAGTCACTCTCAGTCAGGACACCAAAGAAATGGACACTGAGGAAGTTCCAAACTTCACCGTGGGGCCTGATGCAACTGTTGCACCAGTGGTGACGTGCAAGAGAGGCACTTCCCTGTTTGTTTGAGAGGCTGGAATTTTTTTCCTTTGACTAAAGTTCAGAGTTGTAAAAAAACAAAACAGTACTATGTTCTTAGATGTTATTCAAAGAAATGTTACATGTAGTAACTTGATATGTTAGAAATAATGCTAGAAGTGCAAAAGACAGTAATGTCAACAAGAGGGGCTATTCTGTTCATATGTGAACATTGCTACGCTTATTTTGAGTGAAGTGTGGTGTTAAGTGATAACCTGCTCTTGAGATTAAAAGAACCCAGTAGTTGGATGACGAATGTTCCTTTATTGAACCCTCATGATACCACAATGGTAAAGCATTCAACTCACATTTGTAAGGTGCAGTCTTCTCATACGTTTTTGTTAGTTGCCACATTTATTCACCATTAATTACAATTGTATTGTCAGGTCAGCATCACAGCCAGGTATCTGCTATGTAGTGCAATCCACAGCTTTTGAGTGCAAGAAGTGTCCATACTGTTATTTAGTTTGAATAATTACAACATCCAGAAACTCATAGTACTCTTCTTTTTGTTTCCCTTTTGAGTGTTAACATACTACATACTGTACACTACTTTCACTACAAAAATGGCATAGAATAGTGCAGAAGTGTTTGATTTGGGATGCACCTTTTGGCTCCACCATTTATCAAGCGCTGAAACCTTACCATGTAAAGATCAGTCTGGAACAGTGTTATTAGAGTTTTGGATTTTTTATTTAGTTTTTATTTCTATTTTATAATACATTTTTCATTCATTTTTTCATTTCGATAGTTTGCACAGTTTTTATGTTAGTTTTAGTTTCGTTTTCATTTTCTCAGTTTCAGTTTCGTTCATTTTTACTTTAGTTTTAGTGTTTTTTTTTTTATGGCTGCCAAAGCTGAACCTGTAATGTTTAATGTGTGTTTTCATATATTTCATGTACTTTATTTTGAAATGTTTAGTTCCTGTTCATGTCACGTGTTCCCTAGACATGTGATTCCTGTTTCCCTCCATAGTCATATGTCTTGTGTTTATTGGTTTATTGTGTAATTATCTTGTGATCAGTTCAGTCTTTTCATTGGTTAACAATTTTGTCTTGTTCTCCCATGTCATGTATTTAAGCCTCATGTTTGACATTGTCCATTGTCAAGTATTGAATGTGAGTGTAGCTGTTTATGTCAAGCCGTGTTTTAGTCAAGTCATGTTTATGTCTAGTTTAGTTCTAGGGCTGGCGATTTAACGTGTAAATAACAATTAATTATGCAATTAATTTTACAAAAAATAACGCTGTAAAAAATGTATGCAATTAATCGCACCATATAAAGTAAGATTCCTGAGAAATACAAGCTTGTAGTACCACCTGTTTACTCCAGAGGGCAGTAAGTGAAATTTCAGTTGTATGAGCAACACACAGTTTATACAGTGAAGAAAACACTTCAGTAGGCAGAACAACACACATGCGTTACGTTCTTGCGTTCAAAACACTTGAAGGAGCACAAATGCGAAATAAGGGATATCAAGATGTGTTTAAAGATTGAGTATTAAACTATATTTAACTTGACACAGTGACCTAAACGTTTTACGTTTATGGAACGCACCCAAGACGCTACACAAGCATGTCTGACGCAGGTCGTATGGTCTTTACCTCACAAATATTTAATTACCAACAAAGTTAAGGAGGTGTCCTTTAAACTGTTACACCATTTTTACCCAGTCAATCTTTATTTAAGAAACATGCTCCCTGAAATAGATCCACTTTGCTCCTTCTGTAATGCTGTAGATGAATCTGCCCCTCACCTTTTTTGGGAATGTCCACACTGTAGTATTTTGGAGAAAATTTTTGTTTGTTTGTACGTACCTCTATTTTAACTAGTTTTTCTTTGCTTTATAAAGACGTTTTATTTGGGTTTCACAGTTTTGATAAGTTAATATTTTCTGATTAATCTGTTTATTTTTCTTGCCAAGGTGAGACGATGAGAATAATTTTATAAACTTACCTCATCAAGCATGAAATGCTGGGTTTATTGAATGATAAAAATGTTCCTAGTAGGGATGCACATATCCTCACAGAAACTGATATATGATCACAGTATCTGTGAGCTCATCAAGGTCTGTGGCATCAGTTTCAAAAGCATTGAAGTCAGTGCAGTCAATGCAGGCTTGTAGTTCCAGCTCTGCTTCAATAGTCCATCTTGGTAAAGACATAAAAGTTTTGTTTGCTCAGCACTGCACAAATGAATAAAGAAAGAAGGATGGTTCTTCAAATAGCATTGCCTCATACTGAAAATTGTATTCTTTGCATATTGTTTGTATTTTTTTTATCAGACCATATTATTGTTGCAGCTGTCTTTCTATTAAAGAAAACATAGTTTACAGGAAAACTCAGACAGCTCTGTTAGGCCAAAGAGAATGCTTGCAGAATTAGGGATAAAATCTTTTATAACCAGACCAGAAACACACTGACTATGGAAATCAGAGTGGCTAAAAGAAACTGCTCTGAAAAGCTGAAAAAAATACCAACGATCCTGCATCTGTATAGAAAGTCCTGAAAAGCATCACCAAGTGCTAGACACCTCCCCTTCACTCTATAGGGAATCAACAAATGGCTGATGAACTGAATGCGTATTACTACAGGTTTGATAAGCCCAGTCTCACACCCCTCCCCCACACCGATCACACACACACACAAACACACCAACACCTCCTGGAACCCCCCCTCCTCCCCCTTCTTGCTACTCAACCTGCACTTATGGTCTGTGAGGAGGAGGTGTGCCGGCTCTTCCAGTAACAAAAGACTAGGAAAGCTTCAGGTCCAGATGGTGTCTCACCTGTATGTATGAAAATCCCTGCCCACCCTCCCCCATCTTCACACAAATCTTCAATAAATCTTTGGAGCAGTGTGAAGTTGCATTCTGATTCAAATGCTCCACCATCATTCCAGTCCACAAAAAACCCAAAACCACAGGATTAATGAACACAGATCATCTAGGTTACTATTGTAACCTCCATTCCCTGATGGAGTGAACAAGACTTTGTGTCAAAGATGTGACACTAGGGGTCTCTCTTGAGAGCCTCGCGCATCTCTGAACTTGAGAAAAGGCCAATGAGAAATTGGCAGACAGAATTTGCAAGTCCCACCTCTGGACATACGGGATATCCTTCCCTCCATCAGGGAACAGAGGTTACAATAGTAACCTAGACGTTCCCTGTCTGTTGCTCACTTCGAAGTTGTGTCGAAGAAGCGACACTACGGGTCCATATTTAATCACGCCATGCGTTGAACCATGTTCGTGTGCTGCTGACGCAGGTGCGGGCAGGCAGTTGCGTACCAAAGCGACAGGCCTGTCAGACTGCACGTACCCTTCCCCAACGCCCCATAAAATCCCCGAAGGGGGGGAATAAGGCGATGTGTGAAGCATGGGAGCAGGCCGCGTCAGCCACGCCTTTTCTCCCTCTATGTTTCTCGCACAGAGTCAAAGCTGCTGAGGCCATCTAAACGCAATCACATGCATCTGGGAAGGTGTTCTTTTTCAACTCCTATTCTTTCAGGGGGAAAGACCCTGAGAAGACCACCATCTGCCCAGGCTGCGGGGAGGTAAAGAGTGGCGGAATACATCACATAGGTTTTCAGGCCACATGTGGAAATGGCATGGTGGTAGATCCTACCTGCTCTGAGGGAAGAGTTGCTACAAACACGGTGACCGGGGGGCAGCGGGGACTACCCAAGGGAGACGCGGGTCTGCCCGTAGGGAGACTGTACCGCGGAAAATACACACGGGGGGATTAGTCCACACAGGGACGCGTCCTGTGGAGCACCTATTCCAGTACAGAGTAATTTCAGTACCCGTAGTGGGTCTGGTTGGGGAATTCCTCCTCTGAATTCGCAGACCAGAGGGCTAGGGAGGAGTCATCCAGGGAGCCGAGTTAGTGAGATATCCTGGGATAAGAGCGCACATGATCGCCTCAGTGGAGGGGAAAGGTTCCCTTTCCACTGTCCACCAAAGCAGACAAAGAGCTGCTCAGAACATTTAAAGCTCTGCGTGTGGTCCACATAAGTACGCAGATTCAAGGAGAAGGCCTCGAGCTTAACTGAGTCAAGTGGCTCGAAAGGGGGGTCTCTGAAGGCCCGAGAGGACCACTGAGAGATCACAGGAGGGGAACAGGCTTGGCCAGGGAGGATTCAACCTCCAGGCACCTCTAAGAATCCTGATAATCAAGTCGTGCTTACCCAAGGACTTGCCGTCCACTGCGTCGAGTTTGGCCACAATAGCAGCTACAAACACCTTCAAGATGGAGGGGGACAGTCTCCTCTCCAACCTCTCTTGCAGGGATGAGAGCACTGCACATCCCTTCGGGTCTTCAGACCTGGAAGAACACAAATTCAAAAACAAGCACCACTTCAGGGCGTAAAGTTGCCTGGTAGAGGGAGCTCTGGCTTGGTTGATCGTGTCTACGACAGCAGGTGGTAGGCCACTTAGATCTTCCAAATCCTGTCCAGGCACCAGACATGTAGGTTCCAGAGGTTTGGGTGCAGATGCCAGAGGGTGCCCCGTCCCTGAGAAAGAAGATCCTTCCTCAAGGGAATTCGCCAGGGAGGAGCTGTTGTGAGGAGTATGAGATCCAAGAAACAAGCCTGAGTGGGCCAGTAGGGCGCCACCAGAATGACTTGTTCCTCGTCCTCCCTGACCTTGCACAGCACCCGTGCAAGTAGGCTTACTGGGGGAAATGTGTACTTGCACAGCCCCTGGGGCCAGCTGTCTACCAGCGCGTCTGACCCAAGGGGAGCCTCCATGAGGGAGAACCAGAGCGGGCAATGGGAGGTCTTTTGGGAAGCATACAGGTCTACCTGTGCTTAACTGCTCCCAAACCAGCTGGACCGCCTGGCAGTGGAGCCTCCACTCTCTGCTGAGCGTTCCTTGTTGTGACAGCGCGTCCGCTGCCGTGTTGAGGTTGCCCAGGATGTGAGTGGCGTGCAGCGATCTGAGTCACTGCTGGCTCAAAAGGAGTAGATGTCGGGCAAGTTGTGACATATGACGAGAGCGCATGCCGCCTTGGCGATTTATGTACGCTACCATCGTGGTGTTGTCTGAATCGATCAAGACGTGCTTGCCCCAAATTAGCAGGAGGAACATCCGTAGGGCAAGAAATACAGACAGCACCTCTAGGTAGTTGATGTGCCAACGCAGCGGGGGCCCTTTCCATGAGCCAGCGGCTGCGTGCCAATTGCACACAGTGCCCCAACCCAGTTTGGAGGTGTCTCTGGTGACCAGAACACGTCGGGACACCTGCTGTAAGGGGACTCCTGTTCGCAGAAAACTGAGGTCTGTCCAGGGGTTGAAAGTCTGGCGGCAGGCGGAGGTGATGAACACATGGTGCGTGCTGTGCCACCATGCCCATCTCAGGACTCGAGACTGGATACAGTGCTGAAGTGGACTCATATGCATCAACCCCAGCGGCGTGACCGCTACGGAGGATGCCATATGCCACAGGAGCCTCTGGAAATGTTTTAGAGGAACCGCCATGCCTGGGTTGAATAATGTGAGGCATTTCAGCACTGACTGCGCATGCTTGTTGGTGAGGCGCGGTATCATTGAGAATGAGTCCATGAAGAGAAAAGAGATGCTCTGAATCGGGGCGAGCTTGCTCTTTTCCCAGTTGACCTGAAGTCCTAGGCAGCTGAGGTGCCTGAGCACCTGGTCCCTGTGGGTGCATAGTAACTCTCGGAAGTGGGCCAGGATGAACCAGTTGTCGAGGTAGTTGAGCATGTGGATGCCCATTTCCCAGTGGGGCAAGGGCTGCCTCTGCGACCTTCGTGAAGACGCGGGGAGGAGCTTGTAGTGATACGCCTGGCCGTCGAACCCGAACCGTAGAAGGGGCCGGGGTCGAGGCAAGATAAAGACGTGGAAGTACGTGTCCTTCAGGTCTACCACTGCGAACCAATCTTGATGCCGGATGCAAAATAGAATGTATATTCGCATGAGCATTTTGAACGGGAGATTGTGCAAGGCATAGTTGAAAACTTGCAAGTCCAAGATCGGTCATAAGCTGGCGCCTTTCTTGGGTACGATGAAGTAAGGGCTGTAGAAACCCTTCTTCATCTCAGCTGGAGGGACAGGCTCTATCGCGTCTTTGAGTAGAACGGTCATGATCTCTGTACGCAGGGTGTTAGCGTCTTCACCGTGCACCAAGGTAAAGTGGATGCCAGCAAAAGGGATGGGGGCCTGGCGAACTGAATCGCGTAGCCAAATCGGATGATCCTGGCCATCCAACTAGCACGACGAGTTGGGAAGTGAAAGCCATGGTCCAAGCTCCTGCCATAGATGATGCTCCTGGACCACGAGGGTGGCCATCGCCCATCCGAGTGCTGGCGCTGTGACCTTCGAAGCGAGGAAGATGGTTTCTTCAGACAGGAGGTTGAACAGCTGGCTTTCTGGTGCGGTCCCAACAACCTTGAACTGAACACGCTCAAAACAGTAGAAATGATAAAGGACAAATTCCCACTTTTCCCACAAATCAGACAGAAGGAAATTACATTGGAAAGGCAGGAATACTTAGAGGATTAATGGTTCCCCCCTGCCCACCCTCCAAGATGTGTACATCTCCAGAGTGAGGAAACATGCACGAAGAATCACTCTGGACCCCACACACCCTGCCCAATCCCTCTTTGAACTGTGATACAGAGCACTCAGTGCCAGGACAATCAGGCACAAGAACAGTTTTTACCCTCAGGCCAATTACCTCATGAACAATTAAACTGTCTTCAGGACTCCCACAATCTCATATTTAATTCAACATCTATACATACCCCTACCTTGCACATATATTACCACTTGCACATGAACATTCTATGTTATATGTCCTATTTTTATTTATTTATTTGTATGTCTATTTATACTCTTACCTTGTTTTATATTCTATCTCACTGTAATGTTCTGTGTGCACTTGCTTGTTTCTCCTTTTACCAAAACAAAATCCTTGTGTTCGTGAGCATACTTGGCATTGAAGCTCGTTCTGATTCTGATATGCAGAATATGCTTTTGGAAAAGCATGCAAAGTTTCATGAACATCAGGATATAGGTGATGCTATAATATTCAAAAAATATTAAAAGCACTAAATATCTATTGCTTTCAATTCATTTTAATTGCTTACTGGCTGTCTGAATAATGCTTAATATCTTGTAACACATGCACTCAAAGTTCCTATGCCGCTTGAACCCATTAATTGCTGTTTGCAGCTATATTTTACTGCTTTTATTTTCAGTGAATGAAGGGCCTAGAGAGAATGAGTCTTTAACTCTCTCATTATTTACTTACTGTCTAGGAATATGTATTGATACTACACAGCTGCATAACTACAGAAAATGCTTCAACAGACAAGAAGTTCTTCATTTAATTCAGTGCATACTATGAAAGTATGAGAGGTCAGATGTTTAAGTGTTGTGAAGTTAAAGGTGAAGTGTGTAATTTCTGCGCTATAATATCACCAAGTGGTATTGCAAAAGCAAACAAACAAAAACAAATTTCTAACAGATTCCAGAAAACTTCTCCCATCTTCCACTGGTTGTACAAACACATAATACCGCTCAAGTTTGACACTATTGGTCAAGTCGATGTTGCTGTGTTGGGCTGGACAGGCTGCTTAAACAAACAGAGGAATGTTTTAATTACACCACAGAGCCAGTGTTACACTTTTAGGTGAAATAAACCTACAAATGTCTGACTTATAGTTGACTGTGTACATTAATATGAAGCATTAATGTGAAATCAAATTATGTCAGAGATTTTAAACTGAATTAAAAAATAAAAAAAAACTTTGACATATAATATGTCCGATTGATTACACTGACCTACATTGTAAATGTTATTATTTATTTATAAGATGAGTACAATGGTGTGATGGTGTCACTTCTACTGAATGTAATACAATCAGATCAGAGTCATTTCCTCCTTCCTTACCCTTTTTCATAAATTAACACACAAACTACCCACTTACAGGAATATTCCAGGTTATTTTAAACATCATGTCTCACACCGCATCTTGTGTGCTATCAATTACAGCAGACAATAACTTTTAACATACAGTACCTGTTCCTTTGTGCATAAAGGAATGGGAAGCACATCTGCATTAATACACTATAATGAAAGCTTAAAGGTGTAATTTTGTAAATATATATATATATATATATATATATATATATATATATATATATATATATATATATATATATATATATATATACACACACACACACACACACACACACACACACACACACACACACACACAGTATTCTTCATTATTCATATTGGATGCCATGGAAAAAAAATAAATCAAATTCATGTTATTGATTCTTTATTATAAATATGACATGAACACCTACTTTCTAAATGTTTTTTTTACATGAGTGTTGTGCAATAGCTAGCATGACCTGTAATGTCTCTTGTATGCAATGCATGGCTTATTTGCATGAAATGCATAGAATAGCAGAAGAGAATGTGGCTGTGAGAAAAAGTAATGTAAAAGTAACATAACGCTTTACTTTCCATAAAAAAAAATTACTTTTAAATTAAGTTACTTTTTTAAATGTAATGCAACATTCTAACAAGTTACTTTTAAAAGTAGCGTTACCCAACACTGATGTTGGATTATACATGCAGAAGAATTGAAACAACATGATTTGAATCTAGGTTTTACCCAATCTTAATCCTGGAATTCCACAACGTCATAAATGAAAAACTTCAGGTGCCAGTAAGTCTCACATCTGGCCAAAAAAACTAACAAAGAGACTTGTCTAGATCCAATATGACTTGAAAACTTCTCTGCAAAGAGGCCCTAAGTTCAAAGTTCGAAGCAATAAAAGACAGAACACACACTCTTGGAGTTCCCAAGAGACTCGGGACACACAAGATTCTGTCTTCTGATATAAACAAGTTTGCTACACTTAGGCTCATCAGATCGTGTGACATTGTGATCATTGTTCAGCAAACATCATCTTAAAAGGACATTCCTTAATCCAGAAACACCTCGCACAAAGTCACAGTACTTTGCTGAATAAATCCTATAAAATATGCAAGATCACATGGATCCACACACAATGCCTAGTATTGCTAGGTAATTCTGAAAATTTATTTGAACTGTGGTAACTTGTATAACTGACAAATTAATGATTATGGCCTGATGTACCTCTTTAAAATGTGTGTAATGTTTTATCCATGTGGTATAAACAAGGAATTAACCAGTATGATTTGTAAACAAAGATTTTCACGTTTTGTTACCTACATGTATAATATCCATGGAAAAAATGTAATGTTTAGTATGTAAGCATTCGCTGGCGTATGCAGAGAAAGCTGATGACAACGAATATCATGTCTCTTGTACCATTCTCAAAATATAAAAGTTCATGATTAAATATGCTCTATTTTTGAGAGGGAGATTTGTAAGAATCTGAAACAAAGAACCATAAATCATCTGTCGGAAAAGACAGCCCAGTCGACCATGTGACTCTGAAAAGTCACTTCTGATTGGTGCTGGACACCTTTGGGGATGCAGCAAATTTCAGTTCAAATGTTTCCAAACAGGAAGAACACGCTCTCTTCCTTCTCTGCTCTTCTGTCGTCATCTCTCATCTGGCCTCTCCTGACTGCTCAGATTTCGCTCTGACACTTCCCTCGTGGTCTTCTCGGGATCTCGTCGGAACCAGGTCCATGCCATGTGAGGTCCAAGGAAGCACGGGAAGAGGGCCTCGCTTCAAAGCCAACCTCATAATTTATACAGAAAATAACTCCGATCTTACAGAAGTCCAAAACATCGACAGAACAAACTTTCAACCAAGAACCAAGCAACACAAAGAATGCAAGTAAATACCACTACATGCAAGTACATCTCCATTATTGTGCTCAAAGTGCTGGTGTATTAATTAAATAATTTGGATAGTCCGATAGCAAATCGATGTAGACTCAAAGAAGGATAAATGGTTCTCAAGGTATTGTCAACAGACTATGTAAAGTTAATTTTCACTGTATATCACATTCTGTCACTCTTTTCACCAACCTGTCTTATGCATATATGTGACAGATTCGATTTATGTTTAGAATATCAATAAAGTTTGTCTGTATTCAAAGATGAATGACTGTGGTATATTTTGATAAATAATCTCAACCCTGTTTCTAAAAGATTTCGCTTCAAAGCTGTACCTAAATACGTGTGATATTATTTTCAGTAAGTCATGAGAATAGTATCACTCCAATAAGTTAATTAATCATAATTTACTTATTAAAGCTAATTCCTTACAGTAGAAATTGTGAGCAGATGCGTTGTATTACGAATTTAATGGTGGAGAATTTATTCAGACAAATCATCTACTAATTTATCATTTATCTCATTTATAATGGTTGTCGAACATGACTAATTCCATTATACATTTCATTACCTAATAATGTACAATAAGGACAGTTTAACTTACTTCATAGCTCACATATTTCGAGACCCTAAATTCCCTTCAAAATTCAGCATACCAAATATCCTTACACTGATCATGGCACTGAATGAATATTCATATGTCATGATATTTCCATGGTACTCCAAGGTACCATGGTTTTACAATAACACAAGTTAAAAACATGGCATTACCATGGACCATGTCTCAAAAATATTGTAATATTTTGTTATAGCTATACTTCTTCATTTTCTAAATCGCTTTTGATAAAAGTGTCTGCTAAATTAATAAATGTAAATGTAAATGAACTACCATGGTACTTTTTGTGTGAAAGATAACAGTCTAGGCTATTATTTTTGATGAAGGTATAATAAAAAATATATATAAAAAATACATAGATATCTACTGTATATAATAAAAGAAAATGTTTAAATACTGCCCTTGCTGATGCCTGTGCCCTGCTTAAATGTACAATATTGACTTCAGCAGTTCACAAGTTAATGTAATCCTGCATTTGAGGATAGTGTAAATGCGTTTGACTCGCTGTCCTGGGCAAAGACTTGACCCGAGTTCAAATACCCCCATAAAATAGTTGATCTTTTGTTTCCCTCGTATTTGATAAAAATGCAATAGAGCTCAAGTGGCATGAAGCCAGAGGCAGGCTCACATGACGGAACGCTCCAGGTGCAAAGTTTAGAACAGAGAACATTTATTCAGTCATAGGGAGCTGTTTCACATGTATACAGTGCTGAAGCAGCCGGTTTGCGGAATCAGTTTCACGCTATGACTGCTTTGGCGAATGGAAATTAGAAACAAAGACAGAGTAAACATAGCACTTAAAGTGGTTGCGGTCAAATTTTTCAAACAACAAATAAGCTGCTGTGGCGCTTTTGTTGAATAACAAGATTATTTAGATGGAAGAGCTGTTCTGATGAGGGTGAATGCTTTGCAGCAAAGTAGCATCTGACAATCCGAGTCTCTCGCTCGGGTCTGTTCATAGGGAAATGTGCGGGGCCAAATGCCTAATGGCATGCCATGTTTATATACGCTTACTCTGGCAGTGTGATTGGTCGGATTAAATTAATTTGCTCCTCCCGATATTTGTTAATGAATCTCCATATATTGACAACATTTCAATAATTTTATAAATAAACAACTTTAGAGATGTACACAAATACTTATATGGAATTTATGAAATTAATTGGTTGATTTTTTTGTATTTATAATCAATAAGATTAATTAAATGTTCAATGGCATCAAATGTATTTAATGCCAGAGGTGGGTAGTACAGTTCTTTATTTATTTTTTAATTTTTATTGTATTTTTTTTCTCCCCTTTTCGGAATTTGGAATGCCCAATTCCCAATGCATTCTAAAGTCCTCGTGGTGGCATAGTGACTCGCCTCAGTCCAGTGGCGGAGGACGAATCTCAGTTGCCTTCGCGTCTGAGACCGTCAATCCATGCATCTTGTCACGTGGCTTGTTGAGCACGTTACCATGGAGACATAGCGTCTGTGGAGACTTCACGCTATCCTCTGCAGCATCCACACACAACTCACCAAGTGCCTCACAGAGAGCGAACCACATTATAGCGACCATGAGGAGGTTACCCCGGGTGACACTACCCTCCCAAGCAACCGGGCCAATTTGGTTGCTTAGGAGACCTGGCTGGAGTCACTCTGCATGCCCTGGATTTGAACTCGCGACCCCAGGGGTTGTAGTCAGCATCTTTACTCCCACCTCCTCCTTGCCCATTCTGAACCCATTACAAAGCCTTCTGCAAACACTGCAACACAAATGAAGTACTCTTTCCAGTAAATGCTGTCCATTTAATGTCAGTTATATAACACAGATCACATACAAAAACAGAGGTAAGTGTTGTTGTTGAATGGAAACCATTTGCATTCACAGTCACAACCCTGAGTGAAGTTAGCAGTTCTGTGGCAGGCTGTTTGCATTGGTACTAATAATTATTGCAGAGCATCCAAAGCAACGTTGACCAGAAGTAGAATTTCCTCATTATGTGACTGGAATGCATGTAAGTGACAAGGTGTTCTCACACTGCAAAGACATAAAAACTAATGATAATTCCTGAGACTGAGCAAGAGAGGGTACTGGTGGACAGATAAGTTTGGAATCATGCATTCAATGTTTAACCTCTTCAAATCTGTAGACAATATATATATATATATATATATATATATAAAATTGCATGCATCATAATATTGTAAACTGTGGCAGGGAGAAAGAGAGTGTGGCCAGGTCTTGATGCTGCACACCCGGCCCCTAATATGGCTAATCAAGCCCTTGAGAGGGATAAAGGCAACCGCAGGCATCAGTTCCAGAGAGAGAGTGTTATGGGCAGCTGCATCATGACCCAGCCCCACCCTCCTCCCTGCCACATAAACATATAAAAAAAAAAATAAAAAAAAATTTGGGGTGGGAAGGGTTATGAAGAAAATTAGACCAAGTTTTGGCAATTAGTCCACAGTAAATGTAAATGGTGAGCTTTTTTACAATAATGGCAGGTGGCAGCCCAAAAATGCTCCAGAGTTGAAGAGGTTAAGTTTAATTCATTTTAGGGTGTGCACCAATATTTTGATACACATGTAAGGGACACTGGGGCTAGTAGTCACACATACTCTGTAAATCTTTTACAGGGTAGGTTCATTTTCGAAGGTCATTCTCTGTATACACATACCTTAATGTTTTGGCAACAAAAAGATATTGTACAGCTATTGAACAAATGTTGAGAAATAGTGTGGAATGTTGTCACACCATATGAGGTAAGTTGTCACAATGAAACTTAACAATAAACAGCCCATTATAAGCTTTGCAGCTAAATTTAAATAGCAAAACAATAATGAAGCCAAAACAATAAATGGAACAGAAAAAAATGTGAAAGGTGATTTTACCAACAAATATTGTTATTAATGAATTGCATTATTTATTTATTTTTAATGTGACAACTTGTTCCAATATAAATGTGACAAATAAACACCCTTGCATTAAAGTATACCAGTGTGGTTTTATTGTGTTTACTTGTTTACCAAACAGCTATAGCTATAGGTTATATTTGATTTGTAGTTTGGAGGACTGAATTCACAAAAATTATAATAGAGTCTAATACGGGTTGTGAACAAGGTGTTTGAAAACCACATACAAAACCACTACTAAAGGAAACACACATTTGTGTAATTATAGATTCTGTATGTGTGCTTTTGGACTCACTGGTGCATCGCTGTGCATAATCTTTGCAGCAGTTTTTGCTGCAGCTAGTATTGCAGTTGCAACGGTTGAGGATGCTGTACTTCTCATTGCATCTCCCACGACAGGAGGTTGAATCTACACCAAATGTACATATAAATAAGCATAAGTCAAAGAGGTGTATTTTGTTAAGAGAGTATAAATCTATACAGTTGTGAAAGTGTGTGTGAGAGAGAAAATGTTACTTTGGCTTGCAGATGAGCATGAGTTTGGGGGGCTGAAGGAGACAAATCCCGGCAAGTTCTGACCAATGGTTTTCGTGATCCAGCTCTGATATTGAGACACGCGGGTGTACACACCAGGGCTGTTGGGATCAGCACAGCCATAGCCCCAGCTGGTGATACCAGACTGAACCCACACTGAACACTGCCGGCTCACCATTGGCCCTCCAGAGTCCCCCTACATAAAGAGTAAAACAGAAAAGTAAAGTGAGAGTTTTAATGTCTTTCTGTTACTGGAACTTTTTTATTTTTGGGACTTTTTTGAGGACAGGACAGTGAAGGATGACGGGAAAGACTGGAAGATATTAAAATGTGTTATCAATAACTACATGCCTAATTATATGAATAGAATTCAGATGAGATCATTAAAAGAAGCTGTTTTAACCACTCAGAGATGCTTTAAAGTAATATAGATGCTGTATATAATGTGTAATTTGTCATGTTCACATTCTGCATTCATGGCGCTAATGGACTAACAACACACTATGAAGTCCTATATGCACTCTCTGTCACACTCATAATAAATACCCTCTGTTATTGTATTGCATGATGACACTGATGCTACTGCAAAGATGGGTGTATAAAAGGGTTGTCAATGGGCAGAATTATGACAAAATTCAGATTTTTTGCAGCATATCTCACTTTGGGCAGAAAAATGAATGGCTTTCGGGCATAGACGTCATGCCAAAAGCCATTCGATTTCTGACTCCATACCATGGGTACGGTTAGGGGTTGGTGTCAGGGTGGGAGGGATTTATGGCTAGGAACCAATTATGTACACCGGCAACTATGCACGCCTGTGTGTTCATGTTGACTGATCTCAACTGAGTCAAGAAATCAACAGGAAAAAGGTGTACAGTAGGTGTCAAAGTAAGTGGAGAACTGAGTCACACCCAACAAGGGAATGGACAAATAGCAGTTGTGATTAACAGCCAGTATTAAGTTTTTCTGAAAGTTTGTGCTAGCAAGCTGTCTCCAATGACCGCAAAAAACTAAAAAACTAGTTTTTTTTTTAAATGACATCACACCTGTTTGTTCTTCAGTTTTGCAATAGGGATATTATTGCCTTGAGAGATCAGATTTTTGTCATAACTAAATTTGGACATTATGTGTAGTTACTGTGTGTTTTTATTTATGTAAACTACTGTCTTACAGATCAATCTAACATGGACACAGAAGAAGAAATTAGGTCTTGATGGAAGTTATATGGTATGTATAGGTATGCATACTCAGATGCGTAGTTGTTGTACCTGGCAGGTGTCTTTGCCTCCCTGTAGTAAACCAGCACATATCATGTTGTTGGTGACAGATCCAGCACCAAGAAGATTATTACACTGAGAATTATCCACTACTGGAACCATAGTCTCCTGTAGAGTCCCAGGAGCAGATAAGCTCACTAAACAAGTAAACATACACAAACACACACATGCAATCATCAATTTGTGATGTTACCATGCAAAGTCTTTATATGAATCAATGAGATTGTGGGTGTGAACCTCCAGCGGTAACATCTCCCCAGCCTGTGATCCAACTGCTGGTGCCAGCAGCAAAGACACTGTTCTGGGCTGCCAGACACACAGGTCTAATATAGTCATTAAAGGTGACTGGGGAGGATAGGTGCAGCAGAGTGATGTCATTGTTGTTGGAGTTTCTATCGTAATAGGGGTGTTTGATGATTGCTTTGACACTTCTTGAGATTTCATTATTATTAACTCCCTGCTGTGTCCTTCTTCCTAAGTACACACGCAGAGTGGATGCGCTGATACTGAATATAGGCAGAGAAAAAATTTTAAAAAACAAAAAACAAATACAAAACAGCAATAGGCATATGCCAAGACCAATTGCATATGTGTTAAAGTGGTTCTTACCCAGGCATACAGTGAGCTGCCGTCAGCACCCATTCACTATTGATGAGGGATCCTCCACAAAAATGACCTCCGTAGGTGGAGCTCTGCAAACTGACCTGCCATGGCCACGACCCCTCAGGGGCATCTACACCACCCACAATACGTGTGTTTAAAGGGGCAAGTCCACAATCTGTGGAAAATGGGAAGAGCAAAATACCATTACAGATATTTCTATTTAAACAACATGCAACTTCATATTAACATCTAATGAAAGAGAGGCGCTCTTACTATTCAACTGAGAAAGTGAACCTGCAATGAAAAAGACATAGTACACATTAAAGCTGAAGACATCATGACTTTTATGCATCTTGGCCAACAAAGCAGGGACCATGTTTCCATTAATGGTCCTGCCACAGACCATTGCACTGATTTATAATATGCAAACATCAATAACTTGTCAGACTTGTTATCACCCATAACTTACACCTGGCCAGCAGATATGGCTCTGAATTTATGACATTTACTTTGAAAGCAATGCTGCAACTGGTGTTGATTGATCTTAACTTGTACTTAACCTGAAATATTCCTTTAATGCAACAACTGTACAATGTCACATCTTGCCATGCAGACCGTAGAAACTGGAGTAAAAGCATGGGTAATTCATTATTACTACTCCTGCATCTGTTTCCTCACATGTTCAACTACTGTATATATCTGCGAGTCAATTCTCTCTAGGGATAGTTCACCAAAAATGAAAATTCTCTCATCATTTACTCACCCTCATGCCAACCCAGATGTGTATGACTTTCTTTCATCTGCAGAACACAACTAAAGAGTTTAGAAGAGTATTTAAGCTTTGTTGGTCCTTTCAATGCAAGTGAATGGTGGCCAGAACTTTGATGCTCCAAAAAGGTCATAAATGCAGCATAAAAGTTATCCATAAGACTCCAGTGGTAAGTGATATGACAAGTGAGGGTGAAACTAAATAGACACCACATGTGAATTTCAGACCTGAAAGTAAAGGTGAAGATTTACAGTAAAAAATTATTTTTAAAAAAAAGCACATAAATATTTATCTGTTTCTCACTCACACCTACCATATAGCTTTTGAATTAATTTCCCCACTGGAGTCTTATGGATTACTTTTATGCTGCTTTTATCTGCTTTTTGGACCTTGAGATTTCTGGCCACCATTCACTTGCACCGAAAGGACCAACAGAGCTGAGATATATTTCTAAAAATCTTTGTTTGTTTTCTGCAGAATAAAGAATGTCATACACATCTGGGATGGCATGAGGGTGAATAAATTATGAGAGATTTTTCATTCTTGGGTAAACTATCCCTTTAAACAGCTCTCAGTTCTATTTACCTGAGTATAGTTATGTTTGAAATACTTAAGAATGCCTTAGTCATTGCATTCAAGAAAATTATCTACAAATAGATAGTGAGTCTAAAATAAAAACCAGCCAGAACCTAAAATAATTGAGTAGATATACAATAACATATATTAAAGCCTACTTCTGTTCAACATTTAGGTCTGAATTTGGTTTATTATATGGAATAAATAAAGTGTTTATTTATCTCCTTGATCATCTACATTTCTTTACGCAAAGAGAAATTATTATTTATATTTATTACAGCAAAGAACCTATTATTTATCAACAGTTGTATTGTATATGCTTATGATTCTAAAACTTGCGTACTATTCTCTCTAAGTTGTAGCTAATCCAGAAAACAAGCCTTCAAGTCATGAAACCTTACCTTTGATGCATATGAGCAGGGCCAAAGTCACACACGTCAACCTCCACATTTTCATTTCACCCTCTCTTTTGAAGTAGAATGGTTGTTGATGATAATGTGGTTGTCTGTGACTATTACAATCCCTTATATAATGGCGTGCTTCTGCAATGCAGCTTCTCGTCACTCGTCTGCCCTTTTGTTTGTCATGCTCCCCCTCCATTTTCATCATCATTCATTTATCACATTCTTTTTGTAATGCACTGCTGTCAAACTCATATCCAATCACTTTTCATTGAGCAACTAGTGCTTTTCATAAATAGTTAATAAGGCTTAATCAGCTTTATTTGTGCAGTCATATAAGAAGTAAAATAACATTTAAGATCATCTTTGGAGAAGATTTTTTTTTTCATATAATTTGTTTCATAATCTTACAAATAATTGTTTGTGAAGGATGTAGCCAAACTTGGCTAACACTAAATTTAAAAGGAAAAAAATGCGGAATTGCAAAATATATTTAAATATCTGTATCACTTTACAATAAGGATCCATTTGTTAACATTAGTTAATGCATTAGGTACCATGAACTAACAATAAACAATATTTTTTTTTACAGTATATATGAATATTTGTTAATGCTAGTTAAGTAAAAAAAACAATTGTTCATTGTTAGTTCATGTTAACTAATGTAAATGGAACCTTAATGTAAAGTCTTACTGAGATATCAATGCATTTTTCACCTTGCATTTGATCCTTATGTCAAGCAAAACAAAGTTTCTTATGTAATCACGACAACTTCTTTGTGTCTGGATGTGTAACACATTAAACATGACAAAAAAATGCAAGTGGGAGGCATGACGATAATAATAGCCTTCAGACACAAAGACACAGACTATGGCCTGAATGATTATGTACCGAAATTGTTTTTCAAAAACTGTCATCATAAAAGCCAGATAAAGGACAGGTTACTCAGTGTGTGTTAAAATAGACGTTTTCGACATTTTGGAAGTTTCACCTGAATGCACTAAAGGCCAAATAGTCTAACAGTTCAACTGAGTGTGTTTTGCCACCAACCTCATCTATAAAATATAAAATAAGAAAATAGAGCTAAAATTTATGTTACAAATGTATAAATTATGTCTTAGTTTTTTAATTCTCAAACTATGATTTTAAAAGTAAACCAAAGTCAGCTGTAACGACGAGATATTTTTCCCATGCTCTTTTTTCACTTTAAGCACAGAGACATAAATTGTCTGCATGTGTGAATGCAAATATTTGTGTTCTCATATTCGTATGTTTGGCCTTCAGTGTCCAGGATATCTTTGATGTTCCTTTGATGATGTAATTATCTAATGGCTTTTCAAATGTGATCTGTCTGGCTCCCAGGTTCTGTTCCATTTCTCTCACCTCCAACATCATTGTTGGAGGCAATGTCACAGATCTCAAGATCCGGCAAGATAAAGAACACGAAATCCTGAATATCAGCCTTGGAATAAGCCTTTTGTCAGCCTGTCAACATATTTTCTTAGAATTTGCTCATCAATCAGAAATCAAAAAGCAACTGATCATACAGTAAAAGACTTAATATAAAGTCATACAAACATAGAATTACTTTGTTGTTTGTGAATCAGATTAACACGTTAATAAGTATTTGTCTGGGTTGTCCCATACTATTATTATGGGGGGCCCTGGGTAATTATGGTGGTCATGTAGAAGCACAGTAATAGACTACAGCACCAGTAATACAGTGTTTATTCACACCAAAAATCACAGATTATGTAACAGGCAACCTGGGTAATTTACAACAGACATTGCATGGCCTTCATAATGCCAGTGGTTACTTGCATTTCTTAGCACTGACTGAGTACACTTTAAAAACTTTCAGACAGGTTTCTTTGCTAACATGCAGGTCAACACACTAGTTAAAGGGATAGCTCACCCAAAAATAAAAATTCTCTCACTATTCCTCACCCTCATGCCATCCCAGGTGTGTATGAATTTCTTTCTTCTACTGAACACAAACTAAAATTTTTAGAAGAATATCTCTGCTTTGTTGGTCCTTTCAATGCAAGTGAGTGGTGGCCAGAAATTTGAAGGTTCATAAAGGAGATAAAAGCAGCATACAAGTAATCCATAAGACTCCAGTGGTTAAATCCATATCTTCAAAAGTGAGAAACAGGTATCACATGTGACTTTCATATGTGAAAGTGGAGATTTATAGTAAAAAAAGGACTTAAATGTTGATCTGTTTCTCATCCACACCTACCATATCGCATCTGAAGATATATATTTAACAACTGGAGTCTTATGGATTAATTTTATGCTGCTCTTATCTGCTTTTTGGACCTTCAGATTTCTGCCCACCATTCACTTCCATTCAAAGGACCAACAGAGCTGAGATATTCTTCTAAAAATCTTTGTTTGTGTTCTTCTGAAGAAAGAATGTTGCACACATCTGGGGTGGCATGAGGGTGTGTAAATGAAGAGAGAATTTCAAATCAAATCAAATCAAATCACTTTATTGTCACGCTACTGTGTACACGAGTGCAACAGCAGGTGAAATTCTTGTGTGCAGTTCCGAGCAACATTGCAGTAATGACAGTGACGAGACATAAACCACTTTACAATAACAACATATTTACACAACACAATTTACATAACAAATGTACACATACCTACACAACAATTTACATATCAAATGTACACAATACACACAATGTAGAATACACATACACTAGATAAGGGTATAAATATATATATATATATATATATATATATATATATATATATATATATATATATATATATACACTAACTGAATTGGGAGCGAGAATATATTGACAGAATGATGATTAATAAAGTGCAGTGCTGATTGTAGATCGTGAGAGATCATGTGTTCAAAAGTCTTATTGCTTGTGGGAAGAAGCTGTCATGTAGTCGGGTGGTGCAAGTCCTGATGCTGCGATACCGCCTGCCTGATGGAAGCAGTGAAAGCAGCCCATGACTTGGGTGGCTGGAGTCTTTGATAATCCTCCGAGTTTATTCACACACCGTCTGTTATATATGTCCTGGAGGGAGGGAAGCTCACCTCCGATGATGTTTCTGGCAGTTCGCACCACCCTTTGCAGGTCTTTGCGGTTGTGGGCGGTGCTATTGCCGTACCAGGAGGTGATGCAGCCAGTCAGGATGCTCTCTACAGTGCTGGTGTAGAACCGTGTGAGGATGTGTTGGTTCATTCCAAACTTCCTCAGCCGTCTCAGGAAGAAGAGGCGCTGGTGAGCCTTCTTCACAACGGCCTCAGTGTGGACGGACCATGTGAGTTCCTCAGTAATGTGGACACCGAGGAACTTGAAGCTGCTGACTCTCTCCACCGGTGCTCCATTAATAGTGATGGGGCTGTGTTCTCTGTCTTTCTTCCTGAAGTCCACCACAAGCTCCTTGGTTTTACTGACGTTGAGGGAGAGGCTGTGCTCCTGACACCAGCGTGTCAGAGTGTGCACCTCCTCTCTGTAGGCTGTTTCATCATTGTCAGTGATCAGACCTACAACCGTCGTATCGTCAGCAAACTTAATGATGGCATTGGAGCTATGTGTCGCCACACAGTCATGTGTGTAAAGGGAATACAGGAGTGGGCTGAGAACACAGCCCTGCGGGGCTCCAGTGTTGAGGGTCAGTGATGAGGAGATGTTGCTGCCCATTCTAACCACCTGACGTCTGCCTGACAGGAAATCCAGGATCCAGCTGCACAGCGAGCTGTTTAAGCCCAGAGTTTCACATCAAGCTTGGAGGGCACTATGGTGTTAAATGCTGAGCTGTAGTCTACAAACAGCATTCTCACATACGTGTTCCTTTTTTCCAGGTGGAATTTACATTTACATTTTGGGGTGAAGTATCCCTTTAATCTCACTTCCAAAATGCAAAAGGAACTGTTAGGAACAGGCCATGGTTATGCAATGATGTAAGCCATAGCAGCCACAATGAGACACAGGAACTTGTAACCATTTTTGAAGATAAGTTATCATGTGCAAAAGACTGCAGAAACAAGTATTACAGGAACAACCAGAATGAATGATGACAATGTGAATGCACTGTAAAAAAAAAAAAAAACAGGGCGTATCATTGCTCACTGTGTTCCCTTACCAGAAACTCAATTGCCATTGTTTTTGCCATTGTAATACGTTTATATTCATATTTAGATGTACATTTTTAAATAATGGAGTGTGTTCAACAATAACAGCATATTTATTGTGAATTTTCACTGGTATTGGTACAAACTAATATGTTGGTATATATATATATATATATATATATATATATATATATAGAGAGAGAGAGAGAGAGAGAGAGAGAGAGAGAGAGAGAGAAAAATATTGTGAGTCTTCACTTTAATTGCTAGTCCAGGTTTGGATGAAGGCTACAGTTTGTCCGGTCAGAACAATTATGTCTTGCTCGGGTTATAATCCAAAACGTTGTCTTATTATACAGGTGCTGGTCATATAATTAGAATATCATCAAAAAGTTGATTTATTTCAGTAATTCCATTCAAAAAGTGAAACTTGGCTATTATATTAATTCATTACACACAGACTGATATATTTCAAATGTTTATTTCATTTAATTTTGATGATTATAACTGACAACTAATGAAAACCCCAAAATCAGTATCTCAGAAAATTAGAATATTGTGAAAAGGTTCAATATTGAAGACACCTGGTGCCAAACTCTAATCAGCTAATTAACTCAAAACACCTGCAAAGGCCTTTAAATGGTCTCTCAGTCTAGTTCTGTAGGCTACACAATCATGGGGAAGACTGCTGACTTGACAGCTGTCCAAAAGACGACCATTGACATCTTGCACAAGGAGGGCAAGACACAAAAGGTCATTGCTAAAGAGGCTGGCTGTTCACAGAGCTCTGTGTCCAAGCACATTAATAGAGAGGCGAAGGGAAGAAAAAGATGTGGTAGAAAAAAGTGTACAAGCAATAGGGATAACCGCACCCTGGAGAGGATTGTGAAACAAAACCCATTCAAAAATGTGGGGGAGATTCACAAAGAGTGGACTGCAGCTGGAGTCAGTGCTTCAAGAACCACCACGCACAGACGTATGCAAGACATGGGTTTCAGCTGTCGCATTCCTTGTGTCAAGCCACTCTTGAACAAGACACAGCGTCAGAAGCGTCTCGCCTGGTCAAAAGACAAAAAGGACTGGACTGCTGCTGAGTGGTCCAAAGTTATGAAAGTAAATTTTGCATTTCCTTTAGAAATCAAGGTTCTTAATTGGCCAGCAAACTCACCTGACCTTAACCCTATAGAAAATCTATGGGGTATTGTGAAGAGGAAGATGTGATACGCCAGACCCAACAATGCAGAAGAGCTGAAGGCCACTATCAGAGCAACTTGGGCTCTCATAACATCTGAGCAGTGCCACAGCTGATCGACTCCATGCAACGCTGCATTGCTGCAGTAATTCAGGCAAAAGGAGCCCCAACTAAGTATTGAGTGCAGTACATGCTCATACTTTTCATGTTCATACTTTTCAGTTGGCCAACATTTCTAAAAATCCTTTTTTTGTATTGGTCTTAAGTAATATTCTAATTTTCTGAGATACTGAATTTGGGGTTTTCATTAGTTGTCAGTTATAACAATCACAATTAAATGAAATAAACATTTGAAATATATCAGTCTGTGTGTAATGAATGAATATAATATCCAAGTTTCACTTTTTGAATGGAATTACTGAAATAAATCAACTTTTTGATGATATTCTAATTATATGACCAGCACCTGTATGTGCATACATGTGTGGTTCTGTGAGTACAAAATACAAATATAAATATGGATATAAAAACATGTATAAAACACAACACAATATTACAATCTCTATAATGAAATACTTGAATAAATGGGAATGGGTGTTCAATACAATGTATAGAAACTATGTGTGAGCTAACGCTGTACAGGAGCTATGCACGAGCATGGCTGCTGCTGCACAGGCGATCAAACTAAGATGTAAACAACTTTGAGCGCATGCGCGCTACCTGAAATGCAACCGTGCATTGGTGCTTATAAGTAATAAATATACTTAATACTAACAGTGAATTACAAATAAATACGGAATGGCAGTAATGTCATAGCAGAGGAATATAATCTTATAAACAACATTAAATGTAAACACGGATACAGGTGGAATAGTGTTTGTCTTTACATTTGCTAAGAATAATCAATAATTATGTGGTCACTTACAGTGTAATGCACGCGCACGCACAATCGGTAAAACTCCTTCGAGTTGGAATAATACAGTGGACTTTACTCTACAAACTATCTACAATATTCAGCTGATCTCCTTTTCCCATTATCATTTGACTGCTCTCTTTTCCATCACTTTGCGAACTCCGGTGGAAAGTTTGAGAATAGTCCATTTTGAGCTGAATGACAGGGGTGACAGGGAGAGTCCATCTATCAAAGGTTGACACTTTCTACAGCCGCCCCCAAATTCACAGTGTGAATTTGATCACTTAAAGCATCTTTGATATATTAGGCATAAATGGGATCTTAGGGCTAGTCAGAAAGAGGGGGTAGACAAATAATCTTGGTTAAAGGTCGGGTATAAGTTTTGTCTTTAACCTGTGTTTCTGCAGTTCTGACTCTCTTGTCCAACCCAGGGAAGACCTGAACAATTCTCTCCACAGGTTCATTACTGTGTTATCGACCTGCAAGGTCAGCTTCCTCCATCTTCCATTTCTGTCTAATCTGGAGGTTGGGTAATTAGTGCCGAATAAAGTGCCTCAAAAGCGGTCAACCAAGAGCTGGCAATGTCTCCATCTCCTAAGGCTCAGGAGTTCAGAGTCTTGGTATACCACTTGTGGTAATGAAGCATCACGCCCCCCCCATCAACAAGATGTTGATGAATAGTAGTCACTGGATCTGGATCCGTAATGTCCGAAGAGGTATAGCCAATGGGTTTGGAGTTGAGAATTCCTTCTATCTCTATGAAGACAGTTCTCAGCACTTCATCTGTAATTGTCTGGGTGCCAATGGTGACGTGAAGAGCAGCCTTTAAAGAATGGATTTCTCTCTCCCAACATCCACCGAAATGGGGTGAACTGGGTGGATTAAAAATGTATCTTATCTGTTGGCTGGCAAATTGGACTTGGAGCTCTGGATGAAACTCTTTCAGTTCCCTTTCTCCTCCTTTGAAGTTGGTACCTTGGTCTGCCAGAAGTTCAAAGGGTTTACCACGCCTGGAGGTGAATCGTCGTAGAGTCATTAAGAAGGAATCTGTGTCCATGCTGGTGAGTATGTCAATGTGGACTGCACGGGAAGTCATGCATTTGAAGATGATTCCCCATCTCTTTTCATTCCTGCATCCCACCTTTATGGTGTAAGGCCCAAAGCAATCCACACCTGATGAGTAGAAGACAGGTTGATGTATCCTCAATCTGGCAGGTGGGAGGTCCGCCATTCTGGGTTGATGTGGTTGTCCCCGCCATCTCTGACACTCTGTACATTGTCGTTGATGGTTTCTGACTGTGGCTCGTCCCCGTATCACCCAGTATTTCCTCCGAAGTTCAGCAAACACCCTATCTGGTCCTGGGTGATGTAACCGATCATCATGGTCCTTGATTATCAGTTTGGTGATCGGATGACGTGAGTCGAGGACAATGGGATGTATCGCATATTCCTCCAGCTGGCTGTTCTGACGGAGACGACCACCAACCCATATGAGTTTGGTGTCCTCATCAAATTCAGGGGCTAAGCACAGCAAGCGACTACTTTTTGGTAAAGATTTACCTGCTCTGAGGTAGGACAGTTCCTCTGGAAATGAGTCCGTTTGGCATTGACGAAGGACTGTAAGTTCTGCCTCTTTGTAGTCATCTGCTTTTGGGATATCAGTGGCTGCCCTATTGACATGCTGGATGTAAGCCTTCAGTAACTCTGGAAGTGTATGGTACTTCTGTGGATCTGGAGGGGGTGGAGAGGAGATTGATAGACCACAGAAGACTGGCTTTCTCCATTCACTGTCCTGAGTGATAGTTGTTAATGGCGGCATCTCTGGCCAATGGTCAAATGGTTGTCTGAGAAATTTTGGCCCTTTATTCCATCAGCTTTCCTGACCTATGTCACAGAGCAATTTTCCCTTCGTGATGTCATCTGCCGGGTTCTCCTTTGATGACACATACCTCCAATTATCAGACTCTGTGTGTTCCGGTATTTCTGCCACTCTGGTGCTTACGAACACTTTAAAACGTCAGGAGTGCGATAGCAGTCAAGTACTGTTGTTGAGTCAGACCACAGAGTGACACTGTGTATAGGCAAATATAGCTCTGTCTTCAGGACTTCCATGAGTTGTGCACCTGTGAGCGCTGCACATAATTCCAAACTTGGAATTGTTTGCTGCTTTTTCGGGGCTACCCAAGATCTAGCGGCTACAAAGGCTACCTCCACGCTACCTTCAGGGTTTTCAGTTCATAAATAAGCCACAGAACTGTAGGCTTGCTCTGAAGCATCACAGAAAATGTGGATCTGCCTCATGCTGGTAGGGTGATCCAGTTCTTCACTGCAGTAACACCTCGGCAAAACCACATGCTGTAAACCATCCAGTTCACTCTCCCAAGTTTTCCACAAGTTCAACAGTTCTTCAGGCAGCCGGGGATCATCCCACTCTCTTTTCTTGTCCCATAACTTCTGTACTATCACCTTGGCTCGTGTTGTGAATGGCACAATATAGCCAATGAGGTCATACTGGCTAGCAAGGATATGGTATATGCTCCACTTAGTTGGAAATGGGTGGTCTGTTCGACGCTGCTTATAGGAGAGGGTGTCTGATGAGCAATACCAATGTAACCCAAGAGTTGACTCCTGTGCATCTTGATGACCTTCGCTAAGCCACTGGATGCTGCTTTGAGATTGAGCATCAACTGGCAGGTGCCTGATGACTGCCAGAACATTGCTCGCCATCTGTCTTAGGTCAAAGCCTCCAAAACTTAAGAGGTTGCGGAGTCTGTCTACAAGATCTTTAGCTGTTTCACTTGAGGCAAAGCTCTGGAGGCATTGTCAACGTAGAAAGATTTCTCTACTGAGAACCATGTGTCTTAAGATTCACTGTAATCCAAGACGTGCTTCTGCAAAGAGAATGTTGCACAGCAAGGACTACACATTGTTCCAAATGGAAGTACTTGCCATTCGTACACATCTGGTGAATTGTCTTTCTGAAGATTTCTCCAAATTAATTTCAGTAGTGGTTGGTCTTCAGGCAAATGGCGTACCTGGTGGAACATCCCATGAATATCACTACTAATGGCGATAGAATGTTCTCGAAATCGCAGAAGAACTGCCAGAAGAGAAGGACTGAGTGGTGGACCTGGGAGCAAGTACTCGTTTAGGTTGTGGCCTTGGTAAGCAAATGAACAGTTGAAAACAACCCTTTTCTTTTCATTTTGCTCGACTAGATGATGTGGAATGTACCAGCTCTCTCTGGAGTGATCCACCTATTCAGGAGTGAGTTTTGTGATGTTACCAGCTTGCTGTAACCTGATCAGGATTCTTGTTCAGACGATTCTCTATTCCCCTTAATTGTGGTAGAACAGCTTCTTTGGGTATAAGAAAAAAAATGTATAAGAAAAAAATGTCCCAAAATGTATTAGGCTACAAGAAGTCAGGAATGTTAACTGCCACCATGACTTCATTAGCTGGTAACACTTGAAATTAGGCCTATATAAAACCTCTGTATCTCACATAAGAACACACCTCAAAGAAGAAATGCTGTCATTGCTTTGTACTAAATAGTTTTTGCCTTAATATGATACTAATACTTTTAGTTAGGAATAGCATGTCAAAGAATAGTGTTCAACTAGATACCTTAATGAAAATAATGTTCATAACACTTTATGAATTCAATCTTTCCATTATTCATACAAAATTTCCTAACTATTAGAAATGCCCGACCTCACAGCTATGATAAAATATTGTATGGTTGCTATTAGCGACAGTGTTGTTGGCTTTTGTATGACAAAATGTTTGTTATGCTTGTTATTCCTTGTGATAAAAGTGTCTACTAAAAGACTTGATGTAAAAAGTCAAATTTCTGGCAGTGTCATTAGCAACAGGTTGTGGCAAAATGTATCTTGATTTATTGATAATCTGTTTAGTTGCTTTCATTTGTGTTGAATTTTTATTGAAAAATATGGACTAAAATGGTTCAAGGAACAAAAATGAAAACCGACAACAAACTTTTTAACAGAACATAACCAAAAAATAGAACAAAGTGATTTTCAACTGTTCCAGAGTGAAAACTTTATTTTTAAATGCTGGTAACCAGTAATAACAGGTTAATTTAGTTCTGATAATTTTTTAATGAAACTAAAGGCCAAAGGGTTTATCACAGTACATTTTTAAAGCTTTACCACTTCATGTTGCCTGAAAAAATTAACCATGCTTTGATCCTGAAGGAAAACTGGTACATCACACATTTCTTTTCCAAAATAGCCAATTGTGTATGTCGCATTCTCTGAATGAAGACCTTTTAACAACTTTGTATAATTACTACATAACTAATCCACAAGGAAAACATTATTAGAGGTAAAGTACATTTCTCAGTTGTTTCCAAGTCTTCACTGAATTATTGTTAGATATGATGCATTAATACAGATTTGATGCTGATAGGTTTTGACTCAGAAGCAGATCTGTAAATAAAATTATGCTTAACTGTTAATGCATGTTATGATTTCTATGCCAGAAAATCCACCACATAGGGGAAAAAAATAGCATATTTTAGTTTTGTTTTTTTAGGCAAGTGGCTTATTTTGGGCTTTCTTTTTCCAGACCAGGTTGATTGTTTCTATTGCAAGATCTGGCAACACTGCAATTGGTATTTCACCAACCCCTTAGCGCAGAGTACTTTCATTTTTAAAAGAACGTTAATAATTGTTCTTTTATTTTGTTCTAAATGGTAACCTTTTGGAAAAGAGGCTGTGGAACCTCTGAACCGGAATTAAAAAAAAAAATACTGTTACTGTTGCTCAAAACGAACCAAAATGAAAAACATTTTGTATTTAGTCCCTGTTGAAAACTAAAATCTGATATCTTGTGAAGGAGAGAGTGGTCTAGTGTGATACTGAATCTAACATTCCTGGCGTTGTCGGGCAGGTCATGTATTTTCTGTTTTTGTTTTGCATATGTATATGTATGATTTAATGATGCAATACAGAATGTCACTTGTCATCTCGACTTATCTCTCATAAATGCAATAGCCTGCAGAACATTCAGGAGCGGGAATGCATCTACGAGAGCACAAGTTTTGTGAGAGAACGCAAAATAATTTACTTATTTTTTCCTACACCACTAATTTTTCCCCCTTTGCATCTTGGACCTTTAGAGACTCCTTAAATTATAGCTACATATTCCATTAATATCAAGTACTAACAAGAAAAACATTAAAACTGTGGAACTGTGTGATACTTTAACGTGCGTGTTTTTTGTTTGTTTGTTTGTTTTTATATTATTATTATTATTATTATTATTATTATTATTATTATTATTATTATATTGATAGTATTCTTTTTTTTCCCTTTTTTTTTTTTTGTATTATTATTTATTTATTTTTGTACCCCTAGCTAAATTCCGCTGTAATGTTTTGAGAATAATAATAATAATATATATATAAATAAAAAATTCAAACAGAGCAGCCTGTGGTGGCCAAGTTGGAATTGTACAACGTTACACGTTTGAGCGGCGTTTGAAGGCTCCACCTGGCGGAGAGGTGCTGGAGATACACAAGTCACGTTCCAGTCAAGAAAAATATCAGATTTGAACAATATGGTAGAGAGTGTGCCATGAGCTAAGCTCTGGTTCTTGTTTCTAAAGTATCTATTCAGCAATAAATTAGTTAAAGTTAAGTTGTTGTCATTGTTTTATGTTATAACTGAGAGAGAGAGAGAGAGAGAGAGAGAGAGAGAGAGAGAGAGAGAGAGAGAGAGAGAGAGAGAGAGAGAGAGAGAGAGAGAGAATCAAACAAGATAAGTTATTGCAGTAGTTCTTGTGGTAAATTGATTGCTGTCCCTATGATTTTGGTCCTTGTTGCTTGCTAAAATTACTTTAATCATTAGTAGAAACTTCATCTAATTTCTCAGGGTTGACTCAAGTCTCTTCCTGTAAAGACATGAAAACAAACAATTAGTCCATGGATCAAGTGAGAGAAATACAGAGTTACCACAAGTCTTTGCAAAAAATGCTGTAGTTATTTTGTTTAAAACAGATAACGTTTGTTTCTGTATGTATTTGTTCGTGTATACTCACTGACGCATTGCTTTTTATAATCTCTGCAGCAGTTTACATGGCAGCGAGTATTGCAGTTGCACAGGTTGCGGCTGTCAGACTTCTGACCACATCTTCCACGACAGGAGAATGAAACTAAACAATCACACATATAAAGAGCATTATGCAAAGAAGTGGGTGTTGTTTAGGAGGCATAAATGTGTGGGTGTGTAGTTTTGAGAGAGAGAGAGAGCATTACATTGAAAGGGTGGAGGTGGTAAGGTAGTCGAAGCAGGTGAGGTATTAGGAGTAGGTTGGCATGAGCTTGTAGTGTCGAAGTTGACGAATCCTGGAAGTTTCTGGCCAACAGTGCTCATGATCCAGTCCTGGTACTGTGACACGCGTGTGTACACACCAGGTGTGTTGGGGTCAGCACAGCCATAACCCCAGCTGGTGATACCAGACTGAACCCACACTGAACAATGCTGGCTCACCATTGGCCCTCCAGAGTCCCCCTACAGAAAGAGTTGAGAGAAAAATTAGTTTTTGTTTACAGGACTGTAATTTCACATTAAAACTTGGGCTGAAAGTTAAAGGAAAATACCCTCAAAGATTTCAAAAAGGCAGTATAGATGAATAAAGATATATAATAACAACCTAATGGACTTTCAGACAAAGAGCATTTGTTGGTGTGTACAACTGGATAAATAATAATTATCTAGTTGGTTGTTGTACCTGGCAGGTGTCTTTGCCTCCCTGTAGTAAACCAGCACATATCATGTTGTTGGTGACAGATCCAGCACCAAGAAGATTATTACACTGAGAATTATTCACTACTGGAACCATAGTCTCCTGTAGAGTCCCAGGAGCAGATAAGCTCACTAAACAAGTAAACATACACAAACACACACATGCAATTATCAGTTTGTGATGTTCAGAGCAGATGTATTTATGTGAAAGAATGAGTGTTTGTACCTCCAGATGCAACATCTCCCCAGCCTGTGATCCAGCTGCTGGTGCCAGGAGCAAAGACACTTTTCTGGGCTGCCAGACACACGGGTCTAATATAGTCATTAAAGGAGACTGGGGAGGATAGGTGCAGCAGAGTGATGTCATTGTCATTGGTGTTGCTGTCATAGAAGGGGTGAGTGATGACCTGGGTGACATTTCTGATGATTTCATTGGCATTAACTCCCTGCTGTGTCCTCTTTCCCAAGTGCACTTGCAGAGTAGACATGCTGATACTGAATACAGGCAGAGAGGATGAAAGTGAAGAATACAAAGGAATAATGTAAGAACAGTCTCAGAGTTGGTACGAACAGTGATTTTATATCTGTGGTTGGGTAGATAGATGTGTGTTTATGTGAATCGAACCTATTAAAACAGTGAGCAGCTGTCAGCACCCATTCATTATTGATGAGGGATCCTCCGCAAAAATGACCTCCATAGGTGGAGCTATGCAAACTGACCTGCCATGGCCACGACCCCTCAGGGGCATCTACACCACCCACAATACGGGAGTTTAGAGGGGCTTGACCACAAACTAAGAAAGAAAGAAAGAAAGAGCTATTCACATAAACATTTTAAAAATCTGACTTCTTATCAACATCTAAAAAATGAGAGGGTCTCTTACCATTCAACTGAGAAAGTGAACCTGCAATGAAAGAGATGTTGTATATATTAGAGGAAAAGGTTTTTACAAATCCTCACGAACAAACCTGTGGCAGTTCTGCCTCCCTAAATTTGGAGTGTTAGAGTGGTTACAGTTGTTTGCTTATAGTCCTTCCCACTGAGAGTTGAGTGACCCTTCATCACAGTAAATAGTCCAAACTAATTACATTTAAATAAAAAATCAATGCATAATGGTATATTTTAATAATTTATATCAAGGTATAAAAAAATGGAAGTTCTGTATTCAATGAATATTCGCCAGCTGTTCCTAAGAGATAGTCTGAAAAGTCCACACACTGCACTAAAACATCACTGGCTTCCAGTGATGGACTGGCCATTTGCAGCAGTTTGAGAGCCGACTGGAACTGACCCTCCCACGCAACACAATTTCTGGCCACAGCTCAAGAAACTAGTCAGACCATCCCTCCAACGCAGCTCTGACGAACCTGTTCTGCTCTTGAACCATGCAGTCCCGTAGTAAACACAGCGTCAGATATTAAAACCATAAAGGCACTGTGCAAAGCTCTTTGAAACTAGATTAAACAGTCCAAACATTCTAAAAAAAAAAACCTATTGTGTTAATAATATCTTTGAAAAAAAGTTGTCTCCAGAGTTGTCAGGTAGGAGAAACAAATTGTCCAAAAAAAAATCAAACCTACTAGCTTTATTGCGTTCTGGAAGCATTGATGGCAGTTTCAGTGTTAAACAGCTCCTGCTTCAGTTCTACTAAATGTACGTTCTATGTGCTGGAACTATAAGTTCTATGTGCCCCTATTAATGAAACTTTAGCCATGTGGATGCATGTGACATCCAAAATTATTTAGATAAAATATCTCACACGGCACAGGAACATGACTACTGCAAATGCCATAGAAACTAATAATATTAGAAATCCGTAGTGTAAATAAATGTTTATACCCTAAATATCGTGAGACTGTCCTTACCTGTAACACATTGAAGCAGGACCAAAATGAAACATGCTAACCTCCACATCTTCACACAAACCGTCTCTTACTGTAGCTTGCAGAATCAATGCTGATGGTGGATTTGGTCTTCTTTGCCACTCACAATCCCTTTTTATATTCACTTCTACAGTCTCATTCTCTCACTTATGTAAATACTCTTATGTCACACTAATTTATTTTTAATTATACGGTATTACTTGTTGTTATTTTGTGCTCCTCACCCTCTTTTCACAATGCAAACCTGTCAAATATGTATTATATGTATTATATGTATTCACTAAACATTCTGCATATTTTAAATGCAATTATCAGGCAAGTTTTCTTATTCCCCTTTTTTTTTTTTTTCTTTTTAGTTTTTGCAGGGCGTGAATGCCATTAAATATGCATGATTGCAGTTTGAACTAATCTCTCAGAGAATAATTAGTATTTCACATTATAATGCATATATTTAGGAAGTGAAATTAACATTATTTATAACAAGACATCAAATGTATATCTAAAGCAACCTTTTTTTAAAAAAATAAATAAATAAATTGGATTGTGCTGTGAGGATTTTGTATAAAAGCACTTCATTTGTTAAAAAAAAAATAATGCATGTTGAAAAATCAAATAAATTAAAATAATTATATTTTAATTTGATTAAAGTTTTAATGAATTCATTTGTGACAGTAAAATGTAATTAAACTGGCAAATATGGAATTTAAAAAAATAACTTTCCAATAACAAAATGTACTGTACATCATGACTTCTTGTGTGTTTTTGCTTAAATATTACACCTGTTGGGCACATAAAATGTCTTGAAAAATGTCCTTTATAATTCTTTGTTACATGTGCTGCAGCTCATCATTGAAATCTAGAGTGCAGAAATCACATGATTTTCCAAAGAGCCGCATTTCAGTGTGGTATTTCTTTTTCTCTTTCTTTCTTTCTTTCTTTCTTTCTTTCTTTCTTTCTTTCTTTCTTTTATTCTTTCTTTCATTATGGTTGGTCTCATGTTTGGACAACATGTAGGATATCTTAAATCAGATGTAATGGAAAAGCACAAAAAAAACACTTAATGCTCTGTAGCATTTCTTCATAAACTGCAATTGTTAACTGATCCAAAAAATACATTTACAATATGTTAGATTGTTGATTCAGATATAATAATAGGTTACAGAGCAATAGGTCAAAGAATGTAAGGTGATTATTTAGAGGAATGAGTAGTCACAGAAAAGAAAAAAAAAAAAAAGCACATTTGAAATGTAGACTTTTGACAAATGTATCTGCAACAGGCGTTGTCGAAACACACAAATACAACAATTATGATGATAATATTTGTTAGAATCCACTAATTATGACCTTAAATAGTAGTCCTAGTGTCTGGTTTTAATGTCATTGTAAAAGTGTCACACAGGGCAAGTGACTCAGTGAGTGTTGCAACAAACTTGCATTCCAACAAAAATTTCATCATTATGAACAGAAACCCAAAAATTTAAAATAAAAATAACATTATTTTTGAAGTGGTCCAATCTATGACCATACATGTAAAAGTACACTGTACATTACAATAAATAAAGGCAACCAGTATTATGGCTTTTTGAGTTTTCTCATCTTAATGTCAAACTAGTTAAATTACGTTCAATAAACTCAGAAATAACAGTAATTTCTCACGAATACCCAAATTGAACAAGCTTGCATTGCAAGCTTTGCTCAAGTTTAGCTGAGCAAAAACATAGTGTTTTCCATTTGTAAAAATAGTGTTTATAACTAAATATTGTTGGTTAGTCAGACTTTCATTTACACTAAAGGTCATGAGTCAGACCCCCCAACCTATCAATTAGTTGGGATGATTTAAAAAGCAATGAAAGGGATCCCTACTAAAACTTGAAGTAACTGATCATGGTGCCTTCAAACATAAACAACATTTTACATCAAGAATTTCAGGAAGTTTCCACTTCCCAGAAGTTTAAAAAGTTTCCACAGACAATCCAATAAATGGACAATCACATGCAGCAATAATCTTGTCAACTAGTAAGGGCAAATTTTCCTAAAAGCATTGCAAGTTTAATTTGATTGTAGAGGCCATTGGTGCCAATGGTTTCTACGACCAACTTAAGCTTACAATGCTTTTGGGAAATGCAGCCAAGGTCAATAGAGCAAATCAAACATCCTGACAAAAAACATGGCCCTCAGAGCGTCATCTGTGGCTGAACTTGGTCGAGATGCGTGAGACCGACAAGGTTCGCTTTCTCAACACCCGTCTCCCAGTTCTGCCTCTTCAGCGACACCGTCGAGGACTTCGCCCAGCAGTTCTCCATGTTGAAGAAGCAGACGGAGGCCATCTCGCACATCCTGCCCCGCCGCAAGCCTGCCGCCATGGGCCATGCCCCGTCTGCCTGCCGAGGGCGTCCTCCTCCGGCTAAGAAACACCCTCCTTGAGGCTGGATCTACCACTGCGCCACGTTACACATGTTGCCTAAAAACCCATGTGATGTATTCGCCACCTTTACCTCCCCTTTCGGGCAGGTGTGGCCTCCGCAGGGTCTTTTCCCCCTGAAAGAATAGGAAACTGGGTAAGACCCCCTTCCCACGATTCGGTAAGGGCCCCGGCTGCTCTTGCTCTATGTGGAGAAACATAGAGAGAAAAGAGGTCCAGCCAGGCTTGGCCCGTTCCCAGGTTGGCAAGCGTCACCTTGTTCCCCTGTCTAGGGTAACCAGAAGGATTCCGATTACTTTTTTGGGGCATTGGGGAGGGGTATGCACAGTCTGGCACAGCTCCTGTGTCAGCAGTACACGTACACGGCTCAGCACATGGCGTGATTTAAATTGGACACCTAGTGTTGCTTCTTCGACACAACGTCGAAGTGAGCGAGAGACGGGGATCGTCTAGGTTACGTATGTATCCTCCGTTCCCTGATGGAGGGAACGAGACGTTGTGTCCTCCTGGCCACGTCACTGAGCCGAGCCACTGTTGTGGCCGGACCGTTTCCAGCTCCTCAGAAAAATCCTGAATGAACTCGACATATTTCCCCGCTTTTATACCCGTATGTCCGGGGGCGGGGTATGCAAATACTGTGTCCAATTTCTCATTAGCCTTTTTTCATAGATCAGATGCATATTCGGCGCTCAATAGAGACCCCTAGTGTCGCTTCTTCGACACAATGTCTCGTTCCCTCCATCAGGGAACAGAGGTACATAGGTAACCTAGACGTTTCTATGCCACAGTTTAAAATAGGCTGGCTTTATAGCAAGTGCAGCAATACAGCAGACCCAAAATTAAGGGGAAATTATTTAATTATTTAATTAATCAGCTATTATTGTATGTTGATAAAGAAAACAAAAAGCGTTCATATAACATGATATTATTTAACTTACCTCTGTATCTTCTGTTGGCAGTGGCACTGGTCGACCGTTGAAATTTAAAATGTCCTCGCAAGACCAGTTTTAACCCAACTGGGTGCGTTATTATTGAAATCGTTGTCAAATGATGAGTGCTTGAAAAAAATATTAAAATTGCTGAAATATGTTTTGAACGATTTTGGTGCTCACCTGGTTCAGTCCAAAAGGTATCACTTTGCTTCTGCTCCTCTCAAGGCTGAAGTGACGAGGAGTCAAATGCATGCTCAACGTTCAGCGGTTGCAAAGTGCATTCTATACTGACTCTATTATATAAAGTATATATAGTTCTACTTTTTATACGATTGTGTAAGTAAATCCAATGCAGAGGAAACATCTCCTGGGTTTCGTCTTTTTGATAATAGATCATTGAATGATGCCACTAATTTCCCCTCTAAATTGCGTACATACAGGTTTGAGATTGGGTCAGATTTCAAGCAATTTAACAGTAAATTCAAGTAATTATTTACTGCTCATTTTTTTCTTCAAGAATACTGCTACAGTAACATACTGTAAACAGTTTTTACAGTAAGGCACACTGGAAAATAATACAGCAATAATACTGTAAAAAAACACAAAATTGATAGCAACATACTGTAAAAAGCATCTACAATAAGTTGCAGATGGAAATACATTGCTGTATTTCCAACTGCAACTTATTGTATACTGTCTAAAAAACAGTGTAATTATTCTCTGAAAGATTAGCTGAAACTGTAGTCAATTATGAACATGCACACCCTGCAAAATGATACCAAGTGTAAAGAAAACTCTTAATCTCTAAAACAAATCTTGCATTTAAACCATGTGTTTAGTGCATACTTATAGAATACATGTTTTACAGGACTGAATTGTGAAAAAGAGGGTGAGGAGTAAAAACTTCTAATTAAAAATGAATTAGTGAGACATAATAGTGATTAGATAAGTGACAGTAAGAAACTGGTGAAATGATTATAAAAGGGATGATAAGAGGCAAAGAGGACCAAATCCATCAACATTCATTCTGCAAGTGAAGACAGTTTGAGTGAAGATGTGGAGGTTAACGTGCTTCACTTTGGTCCTGCTCCTATGTAATACAGGTAAGGTCTTAGTCTCATGATTTTTGGGGTAGAAAATTGTATCTAAATGATCTTCTCAACTCTAAAAGTTTTAAACATAGTACCCATGGTTCTGTGTCTTGTGTGATCATTTAAATATATTTTGTTGGCATGTCATGCAGCTGTTTAAAGTCACATTTTCACCATAAGACTGAATCATCACATTGCCAAATATAATTTTGGAATGAGCTTCTACTGTCATGTTCTCTGTTGTCTTTTGTTTTTGTGCTTTTATGTTGAAGTTTCCTATTTAGTTCCTGTTTCCTTTTTGGTTTTGGTAGTCCTTTGTAATTGTCATGTTCTCTGTTGTCTTTTGTTTTGTGCTTTTTATGTTGAAGTTTCCTATTTAGTTCCTGTTTCCTGTTTGGTTTTGGTAGTCCTTTGTAGTTGTCATGTTCTCTGTTGTCTTTTGTTTTGTGCTTTTATGTTGAAGTTTCCTGTTTAGTTCCTGTTTCCAGTTTGGTTTTTGTAGTCCTTTTGTAGTTCTGTTTTTTGATTGGTTTTCCCCTCATTGGTTCCATTTCCCTGATTGTTTTCCCAGGTGTTCCTTGTTTCCCCTTGTGTATTTAAGCCCTTGTTTCCCTCCTGTCCATTTGTCAGTTATTTCATGTTTTTGTTTTGCCTTACATTCCTCGTGGATTTTGTTATTCCTGGTGTTCTTGTTCTTGGCTACAATAAAAGCTGCACATAGATCCTCTTCCGTTTCAGTGCGTTACAGAATAACTGACCGCACCAAACATGGATCTAGCGGCTGTTTTTCTTCAGCTGAGCCGAGCAAACCTCCCGCTGACAGAATACTCACGTCTGTTTTGCACTGTTGCCCGATGCACTAGTTTTACTGATGGGCACCTCAAGTCCATTTTTCAGCTCGGCCTCCTGGCCCAAGGATGGATTGAGTTGCCTGAGACTGGTGATTATACGTGGGAGAGGTATGTCAACCTGGTTTTGGAGACGTTTGCCCCTGTCGGTACCTCCAACGAGCTCACGCCTGCCACGGCCAACGAGCCAATGCCCACGCCTGCCACGGCCAACGAGCCAATGCCCACGCCTGCCACGGCCAACGAGCCAACGCCCACGCCTGTCACGGTCAACGCGTTGCCAGCCTCGTCCGTCCCAGTGCCAGCGTTGCCAGCCTCGTCCGTCCCAGCGCCAGCGTTGCCAGCCTCGTCTGCCAAGAAGAGGAGGAGAAGAGGAAGGGCTTCCGCTCACCAGTCTCCGCCCTCCACGGCCCCATCCTCAGTGCCAAAGTCAGAGCCGGCGCCTGTAGCCTCGACCGTCCAAGAGCCAGCGCCTGTAGCCTCGACCGTCCCTGCGCCAGCGCCAGCGCCTGTAGCCTCGACCGTCCCTGCGCCAGCGCCAGCGCCTGTAGCCTCGACCGTCCCTGCGCCAGCGCCAGCGCCTGTAGCCTCGACCGTCCCTGCGCCAGCGCCTGTAGCCTCGACCGTCCCTGCGCCAGCGCCTGTAGCCTCGACCGTCCCTGCGCCAGCGCCTGTAGCCTCGACCGTCCCTGCGCCAGCGCCTGTAGCCTCGACCGTCCCTGCGCCAGCGCCTGTAGCCTCGACCGTCCCTGCGCCAGCGCCAGCGCCTGTAGCCTCGACCGTCCCTGCGCCAGCGCCAGCGCCTGTAGCCTCGACCGTCCCTGCGCCAGCGCCAGCGCCTGTAGCCTCGACCGTCCCTGCGCCAGCGCCAGCGCCTGTAGCCTCGACCGTCCCTGCGCCAGCGCCTGTAGCCTCGACCGTCCCTGCGCCAGCGCCTGTAGCCTCGACCGTCCCAGCGCCAGCGCCTGTAGCCTCGACCGTCCCTGCGCCAGCGCCTGTAGCCTCGACCGTCCCTGCGCCTGTAGCCTCGACCGTCCCTGCGCCAGCGCCTGTAGCCTCGACCGTCCCTGCGCCAGCGCCTGTAGCCTCGACCGTCCCAGCGCCAGCGCCTGTAGCCTCGACCGTCCCTGCGCCAGCGCCTGTAGCCTCGACCGTCCCAGCGCCAGCGCCTGTAGCCTCGACCGTCCCAGCGCCAGCGCCTGTAGCCTCGACCGTCCCAGCGCCAGCGCCTGTAGCCTCGACCGTCCCTGCGCCTGTAGCCTCGACCGTCCCTGCGCCAGCGCCTGTAGCCTCGACCGTCCCAGCGCCAGCGCCTGTAGCCTCGACCGTCCCAGCGCCAGCGCCTGTAGCCTCGACCGTCCCAGCGCCAGCGCCTGTAGCCTCGACCGTCCCAGCGCCAGCGCCTGTAGCCTCGACCGTCCCAGCGCCAGCGCCTGTAGCCTCGACCGTCCCAGCGCCAGCGCCTGTAGCCTCGACCGTCCCAGCGCCAGCGCCTGTAGCCTCGACCGTCCCTGAGCCAGCGCCTGTAGCCTCGACCGTCCCAGAGCCAGCTTCCCAAGCCTCCCAGAGCTCCGCCTCCCAGAGCTCCGCCTCCCAGAGCTCCGCCTCCCAGTGCTCCGCTTCCCGAGCCTCCCAGTGCTCCGCCTCTCAGGCCTACCAGGCCTCAGCCTCTTGAGCTTCCCAGGTCTCCGCCTCCAGGGCCTTCCTCTACCCCGGAGCCTTTCTCGCCTCCAGTGCCCTCTGCGGCTCCGCCTCCTGAACCTTCTATGGCTCCGCCTACCCTGGCACTGCCCCTGGAGTCCTCCTCGACTCCTCCCAGGCCTTCTGACCCTGTCCCGTGGCCTCCTCCCTGGCCCTCTGACCCTGCCTTGCGGCCTCCTCCCTGGCCCTCTGACCCTGTCTTGTGGCCCTCTCCCTGGCCTTCTGACCCTGTCCCAGTCCCGTGGCCCTCTCCCAGGCCCTCTGACCCTGTCTTGCGGCCTCCTCCCTGGCCCTCTGACCCTGTCTTGCGGCCTCCTCCCTGGCCCTCTGACCCTGTCTTGCGGCCTCCTCCCTGGCCCTCTGACCCTGTCTTGCGGCACCCTCCCTGGCCTTCTGACCCTGTCCCAGTCCCGTGGCCCTCTCCTTGGCCTCCTGACCCTGTCCCAGTCCCGTGGCCCTCTCCTAGGCCTCCTGACCCTATCCTAGCCCTGTGGCTATTCCCCAGACCCCTTGACCCTGTCCTAGCCTTGTGGCCATCCCCTAGACCTCCTGACCTGGCCCTGTGGCCATCCCCTAGACCCCCTGACCCGGTCCCTTCCCTATGGCCGCCTCCCTGGCCACCTGACCCACGGCCATCTCCCTGGCCTCCTGACCCTGTCCCTGCCCTATCTGTCTCCTGGCCACCCCCCTGTTCTGTCATAGTCTTGTCCCTCTGTGCCCCTCGTGTCCCCTTGAACTGCCTATTTGCCCCTGGTGCCCCCCTGGACTATCTGTTTACCTTGTGCTCTATGGACAATGTCTTTTGTTGTTTTTTTTTTTTGTTTGTTTTTGGAGCGTCTGGAATCCGCTCCTTAAAGGGGGGACTCTGTCATGTTCTCTGTCTTTTGTTTTTGTGCTTTTGTTGAAGTTTCCTGTTTAGTTCCTGTTTCCAGTTTGGTTTTTGTAGTTCTGTTTTTTTGATTGGTTTTCCCCTCATTGGTTCCATTTCCCTGATTGTTTTCCCAGGTGTTCCTTGTTTCCCCTTGTGTATTTAAGCCCTTGTTTCCCTCCTGTCCATTTGTCAGTTATTTCATGTTTTTGTTTTGCCTTACATTCCTCGTGGATTTTGTTATTCCTGGTGTGTGCGTTACATCTACATTTAATTCTGTCACTCATTTCTCAAGAATAAATTAGCAGCTGCTTACCTAGCTCCAGTAACAATTCTTCCAGCATTCTTCTTCCTCCTTATCCCCACTTTTATGTATTAACATCGATATAAATAATCATTCTTTATTTATTTATTGTATAATTCTTGCTTAGAGATCAACCCCAGTTCAATGGTCTGTGAAATTAAAGGAAAAATGACAGAAAAAACTCTAAAAAAATTATTTATTTCATTCTACCCCAAAAATCATGAGAATAAGACCTTACCTGTAATACATAGGAGCAGGACCAAAGTGAAGCACATTAACCTCCACATCTTCACTCAAACTGTGTCTTCACTTGCAGAATGAATGTTGATGGATTTGGTCCTCTTTGCCTCTTACCATCCCTTTTATAATCATTTCACCAGTTTCTTACTGTCACTTATCTAATCACTATTATGTCTCACTAATTCATTTTTAATTAGAAGTTTTTACTCCTCACCCTCTTTTTCACAATTCAGTCCTGTAAAACATGTATTCTATAAGTATGCACTAAACACATGGTTTAAATGCAAGATTTGTTTTAGAGATTAAGAGTTTTCTTAACCCTTCGTATCATTTTGCAGGGTGTTCATGTTCATAATTGACTGCCGTTAATCTTTCTGAGAAGCATTAGTCACTATCATTAGGATCTTGGTTAAACCAAAGATAATTTTTGTGTGACTCATTTTGCATCAAATAAATAACCTAGAGGAGCAAGTTTTATTTGGCATATTTGTTTCAAAATGTCTGGAACAAATGGCAAAAGAATATCAGAAATGTTTTGCTTTTGATGTCACACATGATAGAAACATTTCTCACTTCCACCATCTTTACAAGACATTTTAATTTTCAAGTGCACATAGCACCTGGTTAAGTTGGGATGTTTTTTTTATTTATTATTATTAATGCAGAGTTTCACAGTGAAATATATCAAGCTAAGTTGGCATTACATTTTAGATAATTTTCCCCATAGTGTTCTTTTTTCTCACTGTAACATTCAACTTACTTTTTGTCAGACAAACTCTTTAAAAACTTGAAAAGTTGATTGAACTATCTAATGTAGAAAAAAGTTTAGATTACTTAAAAAAAAATTATAAGGTTTACTTTTATGCCATTCAGTATGGCCAACTTAAAATTCTAAACAGCGAGAACATACAATGTAAAGTTTGGATTTGAAGGTAGAACTTATAGGCTTTTGAGCACGCTTAGTTTGATCACTGAGGAAGCCAGCTGTTGTGGAATAATTCCCCTTGCTTATAATTGCAACTAGTATGCTATCACAGCTAGTTTGGCTTGATTTGACAAGGACTATTTTGTTAGTTAATATAATCAGTTTATAATATGTAAATATTGTTGAGTAATATTTTTTCTGGATGTTTGATCGCTCTGTTTGCATTACTAGATGACAAGATAATGCACAATAGCTCCATATTGTCCAGTTATTGGATTTTCTGTGGAAACTTTTTAGTAAAATGTTTACTGCTGTAAGTCTATTAAAGCTAGGCAACTTAATGATCTTCTCCAGTTATGAACATCCGTTAAAGTAATGGAAAGGTCCTAAACAATTAATGTCTCAAAAGATGTGAGAACCATGACAGGCTAAGCACTATACATTTCATGTTGTTGTATCTGCAACTCAACATACCCACTGGAAAGCAATTTGTCTGGAGGCAAAAACCAAAATCCCTTGAGATGAATTAATTTACATGTGTTTGACCAAGGCATAGTTACACATGAGGAAATGTAACTAACTGTTGTTTAGAATGATAGATGTTTTTCTTTATTTAGTGTTTTTATTGATGTCTTGTTGTTAAAAGCTGTGTTTTGTTTGAAGTCACCATCAGTGTGATTAAGTTCTTCAGTTTTTAATTTGACTTAACTTTTTGTACGATTTAATGGTGGTCACTTACACTGTCAGCCCAACTAATTGATAGGTTGGCGGGTCTGACTTATGACCTTTAATGGAAATGGAAGTCTGGGTAACAAATATAATTAGTTCTAAGCATTTTATTTTTGCTCAGCTAACAAACTTGGGTATTTGTGTAAAAAACACTATTATTCCTGAGTTTGTTGAACTTAATTTAACTAGTTTGACCTTATGTTGAGAAAACTCAAAAAGCAAAGTTGTTTTCTTAATTTTGGTCACTGCATTTCATTAATTTTGTTAGTTTTCTCTACTTCTCATTTTTTGTTACAGTGTACTTTTTTATGTATGGTCATTGATTTCCTTTTCAGTTCTGAGTTTCTGATGTGTATGTACATGAAACTTTATGTTGGAATGCAAGTTGTTGCAACACTCACTGAATCACTTGCTCCGTGTGACACTTTTACAATGACACTGTAAAAATTTTGAAAGCTCCCAATTAAAACAAGACACTAGTGCTATTCTTGCCTTTTCTTTACTGTTTTCGTGCTAATTGAACAATATACTTCTGCTTTGAAAATTGAAACTCTCTGATTTTTTTTAATTCATTTCAAATACATCTATTGCACTAAATTACTATTATTATTATTATTATTTTTTTATTATTATTATTATTTTATTTTTATTTTTTTTGTAAATGGTGGCTTTAAGAGCTATCTGGGACAAAGGTATTCATTTTGACAGGTCCAAACCTGTCTGGCACCCATATTTTAATTTTATTTTATTACAGGGGCTGCCATCATTACCAAATAATCACCTTACATACTTTAACCTGTTGCTCTGAAACCTATTATTATTATATCTGATAATGAATCAACAATCTACCATCAATCAAGTAGATCAACTATCTACATCAATGTACTTGTAAATTAATAATTTGGATCAGTTAATAATGCTTTTGTTAAAAATGTTGAATACAAATTGGGTATTTGATCAGTTTTGTCTCTGTGCACTTGTTTAATCACTACCGAGCATATGGTGTTGTTCCCCTTCTGTCACGCACTCGATGATTTGACAATGTAGTGACACAAGGGGTCTCACTTGAGAGCCTCGATTACCTCTTATCTTTGAGAAAAGGCCAATGAGAATTGGTGAACAGAATTTGCATGCCCCTCCCCTGGACATACGGGTATAAAAGGAGGGAAGCGTGCATCTGTTCAGACAGATTTTTTCTTCGGAGCCGAGCGGTTGTGTTTCAGCAAGCTGAGTAAACCCACTGCTGTTCCACTTTCCTCTACAGAGCTTACGCTGTTGGTGATACGGTGCATTTTCAGCTGCTTTTCTCTTCTTCTGCACGGCAGTGCAGACTATGCTCCTGGGCACTTTGACAGCCCTTCTAAAAGTGTATATACACCTGTAAGAGTATATTTCTCTAAAAGAGTACATGCACATTGATGTTGAACGTCTTTTTAAAGATGCATCTTTCTCAAGACGCCCTTCCATCTTTGTGTCATTCCTGGATGCGGCCATTACCACTCTGCTTCTGATGGCCATGGGCACAGACTCACATGTCTGGGCAGTGATCACACTGAGGCAGCTTTGTGGATGGTTTATGTTCTCACTGCGAGAACATGACCATGGCAACGTTGCAATCGTGGCTTTCCTTCTTCCGGGGGAAAGCCACTCTAGCTGCCCCCCACATCGCATCTTCTATACATGGGTATAGGGCCGGTGCAGGAGGACCATGGCGCGCAGGGTGGAGGCACCCTGTCCAGCAGAGCTGTATGCCTTTGTTGCCAGACACAATGTCAACATACAGGCCTTGGAGGGGAGTGATGTCGATCCCGCCAGGTGGCTGCATTTTGCGGGCACAGGTGCACAGGCACGTCCTTGCATAGAAGGGTTGCGATCTCTGCACGGAGACGAAAATGCCTCCAACCTACATGCAGAGATCGCAACCCTTATACGCAAGGACATGATAGAGCCTGTCCCTTGGACCTGAGGCTTACACAGACACCCATTCAAGATGCGGACTCGTAAACGTATTCTGACATGCGTCCGGCATCAAGATTGGTTCATTGCGGTAGACCTAAAGGAAACATACTTTCACGTCTCAAAATTACCCTATCACAGAAACTTTCTATGGTTTCGATGGCCAGGTGTATCAGTACAAGGTCGCCTTTGGTCTGTCCCTGTCCCCTTGCATCTTCACAAAATTTGCAGAGGCAGCTCTTGCCCCGTTAAGGGAAGTGGGAATTTGCATACTCAACTACCTCGACGACTGGATAATCCTAGCACACACTTGACAGTTGCTCTGTGCACACAGGAAGATGGTGCTCAGGCACCTCAACCGTTTAGGGCTTCGGGTCAACTGGAAAAAGAGCAAGATCTCCCCGGTTCAGAGCATCTCTTTTCTCAGCATGGAGTTAGACTCGTCTCAATGACAGCACACCTCACAAGCGAGCACGCGCAGTCGGTGCTGAACTGCCTAAGTACGATCAGACCGGGCACAGTAAAGTGTTCTCTGTCAGCGACACTTGCCTGGAGTTCTGTCCGGCAGGTTCTCACGTCATCCTGAGACCCCGACTGGTCAAAGTGCCCAAGGTTCCAACGACCCCCTTCAGGGATCAGGTAGTGAACCTGCAAGTGCTGCCCCGGAAGGAAGCAGACCCAGCCTTAGCATTGCTGTGTCCGGTGCATGCTTTGCGCACCTATTTGGATTGCACACAGAGCTATAGATGCTCTGAGCAGCTCTTTGTCTGCTTTGGTGGACAGCGGAAAGGGAACGCTGTCTCCAAACAGAGGCTCGCCCACTGGATCGTGGACGCCATTGTGTTGGCCTACAAGACCCAGGCCATGCCCACCCCCTTGCGGGTTCGAGCACACTCTACGAGGAGTGTGGCATCCTCGTGGGCACTGGCCAATGGCACCTCTCTAGCAGACATCTTCAGAGCGGCGGGCTAGGCAATATCTTCACAAGATTTTACAATCTCCGGATTGAGCCTGTCTCGTGTTTTGTCAGGTCCGAACACGTAGAACAGATGTCCTTCCTCCCTAGCCCTCAGGCTCCGAATTCAGCAGAGGAGTTCGCAGCCAGACCCACTGCAGGTTGCCTGTACTGGAACAGTAACCCCCTGTGATTTACTCTGGTAACCCCCTGTGAGGTATTTTCCGTGGTACAGTCCCACTGCCGTGGACCCGTGTCTCCCTTGGACAGAGTTCCCTCTGCCCCCTGACCGCTATGTTTGTAGAGCTCCTCCCCGTCGAGGCAGGACCTACCACCGCGCCACTTCCATATGTGGCTGGTAAGCCCATGTGACGTATTTGCCACATGTTAACCTCCCCTGCTGGGCAGGATGTGATTTATTATATTAATTATTATAATTATTATTAATAATAATTATTATTATTACACTATTTCACTGAACTGTTTCAGTTATCTCATATGGTACCTCGTATGGACCTGTTTTTCTTAATTATACCTTGTGTTTTGATCAACTCTTATGCAACTCTGATGCTTCTTTTCAGTCACTTGGTTCCCAGCAAGGCACAATGTAATGTATGCAGCTTATGCTTATGCGACTTACTGCTGCAAAAGCGAGCAGCTCCCTCTGTTGGTCAAAATAAAAAGCACACAGTAAACCTTGTCGCTGGTAGGCTTCAATAGGGGCTTTCTTGCCATGTATTTTAACTTAGCGGACTGTTTTTACACGCAGTAAAAACAAGGACATTTCTGGGGACAGCTCCAGTCGGGGACAAACCATAAAAAAATGGGACTGTCCTCGGAAAACGGGGACGTCTGGTCACCCTAGTTTAGAAGCTTATTTAAATTTCTAGAGGAAGCCATTTAATTTTGCTAATAGTACAAATTATGTGTTGAATGATTTAGATAACTAAATAAATTGGCGAGGGTAAAGACACAATATATTAATTCCCAGCACAATATATTAATTTGGACATTCCTCTTACACTTCCCCACAGGTGAGTGAGTGAGCAAGCCAGCACTTTGGGTTTCCTCTTCATCTTGTTCCTGTTTCCTTTCCTTATTGGTTTCAGGTGTTTTCTGTTTGTTCTTCAATATATAAGCCCATGCGAAATGTATTAGTTTACTCAAAAACAACATGACAAAAGACATACACCAAACCTGTTATATTGTCCCAAATACATATTTTATGAGCTATGAAATATCATGTTCTTAACAAAGAGTAAAATAAACATAAAGCATTTAAACATTTATTCTGTAAAAATTATTGGTCAGGTTTTCAAAAACTCTTTTACAACAAAATTAACAATTTTGCTCCTAATAAAGTTTTTTCTTTCTTTTTCTATCTACAGTGTGATCTAAAAAGTAAATATCACTTGGTAATCAAGTGAAATGATTGTGCATCCTTTCCAAGCTGTAATTTACTAAAATTATGCCAAAAGTGTGAAAAAGTTCATTTGTGTGTAGCTTTAGCTAGAGAGAGTTGTAAAAGAGTAAAAAAAAATGTAAAGGGTAAAAAAAACATGGTGGCACTTTGTCATAGTATATTTGATAGTTAAATATGTTCATATCAATCTCCACATTCACATTCTTCTTCTTTTTTGGGGGGGGGGCGATTCACATTCTTCTGCTACCTACTGGCTAGGGAGGAGAATTTAAAGAAAAAAGGACTTCAATTTTGATCAGTTTCTTTCCCACATTAATCTCCTCTGAAGACTGTTGTCTTATGGATTACTTTAATGCAGCCTTTATGTGCTTTTTGGAGTTTCGAAAGTTTCGCATTAAAAAAGGACCTACAGAGCTGAAATATTCGTCTAAATATCTTAATTTTTTTCAGCAGAAGAAACAAAGTCATAAACATTTGGTATGACATGAGGGTGAGTAAATGATGAGATAATGTTCATTTTTGGGTGAACTATCCCTTTAATACATGGTAAATAAAACACTTGAATAATCATGTTCCAATATATAAATAAAGGGTTGATGATAAACAAAGCATGAAATATCTTAGTAATATTGCAATCAAATAAAACATTGACGTAAAAATAGCATGTAATCACTTTGATCATTCCCGCCCTGAGACTGCTGCCCTGTGGCATCTGCCCTGAAACTGCTGGCGCTGTGGGGCTGCAGCTGGATTCTGGGCAAATCTCTGACGACCTCATCCGGGACTCTACCACTCTCCAACATGGCGGCGTCAGGTAAGAATAATGCGCTCTCGCGCTCTGCCTTCATTTGTACGCTTCTTTACGAAACAGCTCAAAACAAGTTGTAAAACACTCTTGCGCTCAACCTTAAAGATTGTTGTATTTACGACGGGCTATTTTCAAACATTAATCTGCTAAATATATTGGGTAAACACATTAAAATCAGGAAGGATTAGCTGGACGGCGAATGCGTTGTGCGCAAATGAATTAGCCGGTTTGCTAGCGACCAAATTACGTGGCTCTTCTGTTTTGTTCCGAGTTTTAAGATGGGACAGACTTTCGTTAACATAGCTTCGAGTGAATAATTGTATTCGATAACTCATACGGTTAATGTACGAGACGTTTTGGTGTTATGGTAAATATTAGTACATGAAGTTCTGGGCAGCGCAACTAACCCGTGCTGGATGCGCATGCGCAGTATGATCCAGAGGAGGGATGGTGGAACACCACGTGTGTGGACATGAAAATGGATTAGACATTCTGGAAACCCTTTGAAAGAACGAGAGCATTATTTTCTAGCTTGTATAACCAAGTAGTTGCGTTTCAAAAATATTATTTATCATGATTAGTCTACTGAGAAAGATAAACCAGCATGGAAGTCCAGCCTGGTCAAATCAGTTGGCTGGTTTTAGAGGGGTTTGGGCACTTGTTTTAGCTGGTCTCTGGTTTTAGCATGGGTGTTTTCTCAATTCATAGTGTCATCAATGCCACTTTTGCACATGCGGTGACATTTTTCACCCCTGTCTGTAGTTGTTTATGCATCCGAGTGGTGTCAAAGGCAAGCTGTTAGTAACGTTCTGGGTGTTATGAAATCTAATAATGGAGGGTGATGAGAGGCGTTTCCTCTACACTCAGTGTACTTGAACTCAAGGGCGTAGATTTGACTTGAACGTTGGTGGGGGTACTTGCTTGTTTGGATTATTGAGGGGTTACCTCCCTCCTATCCCCCCGGAATCTACACCCCTGGATCAATTTTATGTGCAATGTAATTTGCCCTACTGTCAAAACAAATAGACTGTACATAGTCGATAAACATTGTTGATCACGTTTTAAGATGACTTGTATAACCCTATCGATTTTTGCATAGTCATACTGGATTATCTGTGTTGCATTTTTTCCCAGGGACTTTTAAAGTGTGTGAACATGAAAACAGTAACAAATTATGCATTTTATATTTATTATACTTTAGCTAAGAAGAATAAGAAAAAGGGAAAGACCCTGACCCTGAATGACTTCCTTGCGAATGATAGCAGTAGCAATGCACCCCCCAGTTACCCCACTGCAAAGGCCACCAGCTGGGCAGATGAAACTGATGACTTGGATGGAGATGGTGAGTAAGAGGGCAAAATGCAATGTTTGATGTTGCACTATTGCCGATTGTATAACTGGTATTAACATCTCAGGTGAGCCGATCATAAGTGGATGGGTCTAAATGTGATCCAAAGCATTTTGTGATGCAGTATTCTGATGTGGTAAGTAGACACATTATATTTATAATGTCAGCCAGGTGTAAACAGAGCCTATCAGAGCAGATCTGTTAAGCTTTAAGCCGCCATAATGGACATGTCTCTGAAAGTTAAAGTACATTCTTTAAGTGCACATATTTGTAGTATAAATATATTCACTGACATACTACATCTGGGAATATGTGCATTGTCCGTGACATGCATGTTCTTGTACCTGTGACATACAGCAATGTGCAAACGTTAAGGCAGTTGTGAAAATAGACAGTTTTTTTTTTTTTTAATGGCATTAATAATATATATATTTTTTTTTTTTATGAAAAACCTAAACAAAAAATTGTAAATCTTTGGAAAAATTTAAATTGTCAATTCAGTTTTTTTGAAGAAGTATGCTTTAACCATACAATGTTTGGTATCAAAAGCACTTACTCTTGAAAAGAGCTGCCTTTTTAAAAAAAAAAAAAAAAAAAAAGCTCCACTGGCCTTACAGCATTTTAAAGTGTCTACTAGTTGCACTCTTCAGATTCTCTGTGGATACAGTAGGTCATCTGGGTATTACCAGCATACTGTATTATGAATCCTGCATATTCGGACATCGTCCTCATTTGACGTATTTAGATTTAAGACAGATCTCAGATCATTTTTATTTGTTTGCCAAGCAAATATAGTCCCTAGAAATAAATGGTTGTCCAGCCTGCTCTCGCATTCTGTCTTCTACATCTCTTGTTCTTTCTCACTTTATTTCTGTAGTTTCGACCTCCTGGCATACTGTGGAGGATGCATATCGAGCTCCTCCTGTTGACCGCTCTATACTGCCAACTGCACCCCGTGCAGCACGGGAGCCAAACATCGACCGCTCTCGGTTACCACGCGGCCCACCATACACAGCCTTCCTTGGTAACCTACCGTACGATGTCAGCGAGGATTCTATCAAAGACTTCTTCAGGGGACTTGCGGTCAGTTGTGGTATCTTTTTTTATAAATAGATATTTGGATAACAGGGTTGTACACCATTTAGAATTTAATTAACCTGATGATACGCACTCCCTTTTTGAGCACAAACCATGAAAATGACATACCTGAACTTAAATGGTTGTATTTACTGGACCCTTTGGAGTATGGACACAGTTGTAGTATCTTTTGAAAGATGACAGTTTCAGAATGAATATATGTTTTTTTTTTTAAAGTTAGAGAAGCTGAAGTTTATAGTAATGGAATTTTTTGTGCTGAATTGTGTTTTTATAATCTAAAAAAACAATAATAAAAGTACCGACAACCCAGAAATACAATGTTCTCAATGCCACAAGTCTGATCTAACAAAGAATGCTCACAGGCTGGACAGCTGTTTTCAATGTAAACAAGCAGCATAAAAGTACAGGTCTTAACTACTTCAATGGGGTAGGACCGAAATATCCTAAACAAGTTAGTCAAGATTACGATCAAAAATAAATGTTCAAATCAGCAGTTAGGGCTGGGCAAAAGGTATGATGTAGCGATGAATTACGCTGTAATCGGATATCAACGATGTTTTGCAAATCTCCCATTGCCTATTTCGTCACTCATTGACGGATGATGATCAACAATATCGGTAAATTGTAAAACCATGAATCTGGTAAGTCGCCTAATATATTAAACAGCAGCCCAGTGTGGAATTTGCATCTGCCACCCGCCAAATGGTACTAGGCTGATTCCACTCTACCAGCGACACACAGCAACAATACAACCTCATCTCATTAATTTTCAATGAGAGCTCGCAACTTCCAGCAACACGAGTGACGGCGAATGGATGTGGGTGTGTCCAGTGATGCAACAAAGTTGAGAAATGTTTAACTTTATGCAAATGAAGAGTGCCTTTCTGGAGAGACAGCCAATACGAGAGAAGATGGTAGAGCTCTGGGGTTTGTTTAGGATTCTTACAGGTTTTCTTTGCAAAAAAAAAACAGCATATCTACATTTTCAGGCAGAAGCTGGGATCTTTGTGCATTTACAATATCCCCTGCTGTAGATAAAACACGTTCACTGGGAACAGAAGTTGCTGGAACTGTGAGGTAAGCCTTGGCAAGTGTGGAAAGAATTGGGAACATTTTAGCATTTTCTTTCCACCATTTCAGTGGACTGCTAGTGAGGGGAATAGAAGTGTACTTTTTGTACATGTCAATATCTACTTCAATAAGACTTTTGGACTGGGTGACTGCTGGTTCAGCAAAAGTTGCACCAAGGAGATCTTCCAGTGCTGTCTTTTTGCTAGGTGGCTGTTCTTCCTTAACTCTGTGTGCTGTATCTCTCTGATCTGCTGCATCGTTGGGATCAGCACCACTGGCACCTCTCTCCCTCTTTTCTGTTTGCTCTAAAGTGCCAGCCTTTAAAAAAAAAATGAATAGTGAAGGTATAGTATAGTTTCATTTACACATACATAAAGGTCTGCACAAACATGCAAATGGAGTGACAAACACACACACATGCAAATTCACATATTCTCACACAATTAGTAATGCTGACATACCTGCTGTAACTGGTTCGATTTGTTGTTCAAACGGTGGAAAACCTCTTCGCATTGTTCAGGGAGTAAGTGGGGCAATGAGCGAAATCTGGGGTCCAAGGCAGTACTCTCTTGCATATAATCCTGTTCCTCTGTGTATCTGCTTGAGAGGTTTTGCAGGATGGCTGTCTTCATGTTAGCTATAGTTGTAGAGTCTTTCAGTGTCATGTTCTGTTCGATCATGGATTTCAAGGGCACAATGAGTGACAGGGTGGCGCTCTTTTCATCAGACAGGACAGTAGTGGCTTTTTTAGCAGTTTAAGAAGGTTTACTATTTCTTCGGCATCACTTATGTCGGCGCTATCCAGAGTATCAAGTTGATGGGCATTTTTGCGCACCTCTGTACTCAAGAGGGCTGCCGTTATAGCCGCCTGTTGCTCGAGATAGCATTCCAGCATTTCCATTGAGCTGTTCCATCGTGTAACAACATCCATGATAAGCTTATGTGATGCGATCTCAAGCATCTTTTGCTTTCCCGCGAGAACAGCTTTAGCTGTGGCACTGCGGTGAAAGAAAGCCACGACTTTTCTCACGTGACTAAGCAAGCGACTGACGGGGGGGAACATGCAATCCTGCTTGTGAAGCAAGATTCAATGTGTGCGCAAAACACTTTATATGAGGTGACAACCCGGCTTCTCTCACTGCCACCTCCATGTTGCGTGCATTGTCTGTAAGGACAGCAATGCTATGAGCAACCCTTTCAAGCTTCCACTCTTGCATTGCCACTTTTAAAACTTCAGCTATTTTTGTACCAGTGTGTGACTCAAAAAGCGGGCATGTTTGAAGCACAAAACTTTTAATTTCCCACTCTGTGGTGATAACATGTGTTGTGACTATAATGTAGTTCTGAACAGCCCTCGAAGTCCACCCGTCAGTTGTTATCGCCACACTCTCTGCCTTTTTCAGACCATCTGTCACATTTGCTTTAGCTTCGTTGTACAGGGCAGGAATTGCCTCCTGACTTAAGTGCGGGCGTGGTGGAATATGGTACCTGGGCTCCAGTACCTTAACCAATTCGTGAAATCCAACATTGTCGACAACAGAGAATGGTCTAATGTCTTTTGCGATTTAAAAGCTCTGCACCTGGTTATTCTTTAGCTTTTGCACTTGACTGAGACCACGTTGAAGCAAAACTACGTTGTATAGATGTTTGGCCTTTCACTATTTTTTGCACCCAGTTGCAGGAGTTTGTCGTTGTGGTGCCGTTTTAAATGACACATCATGTTTGTAGTGTTCGCTGTTGTGTATAACAGTGGTTTTTTTTTTACAGTATTTACACACCGTTCGTGTTTTGTCTGTTTGTTTTTTACCATCCTCCTGTCGAGTGACTGGAAAACCAAAATGCTGCCAGACGTCTGATTTATAAGTGGACGGGGCATCCTCTTTCAATTTCAGTTTCAGCCGAACTCATTTTGCCCTGCTACTGCTCCGTTCAAGTGATTTCTGCGAATGCACGCATGACGCAGGTGCAGAGTAGGTCACGTGTTGGAAGCTCAACCAATAGGATAAAACTGTCATCATATCGTAAAAAAAATAATCTGATACATAGCGTAAAATTTTTGCATTGCGATATATCGTACCACGATATATCGTTACACCCCCAAACATTTACCAGACAAGAAATGCTGTTAAACACAAAGAAACGTGCTTGAAGGAACACTTATATTTTTAAGAACAGATTCAGAGGCGTGTAGTGGTACCGTGTCTCGTGGAACATGTGCATGTAGAGAGTTATCACTCTTTGTTCTCAGTTTCAGTCATCTGAAAACCGTTTGCAGGAATAGTGTCGTGTATGAGAATGCTGCAAATGACCCAAGATCATCTCAGGAGGTGCTCGAAATTTAATTCGCTTAATTTTCAAGGAGCAGTTCACGATTAACTTTGTGAACACAACTCTGCAGGTTCAAGCAAATATATCTTTATATTAAATGAACAAAGACGAATGTGATTAAATCATTGAAAAAAATACAAGACCATGTTCACCTTGAACGCAAAATTTGAGTTCTATTTTATTTTCTTCAGGCAGCATTAAATCAAATCACTTTATTGTCACACTACCATGTACACAAGTGCAACAGTAGGTGAAAGTCTTGTGTGCAGTTCCGAGCAACATAGCAGTCATGACAGTGACGAGACATAAACCAATTTACAATAACAACATATTTACACAACACAATTGACATATCAAATGTACATATACTTAAACAACACAATCCTATTATACATTGTACAGTAAACAATACACACAATATAGAATACACATGCAATAAAAATAAAAAATAAGAGTATATAAAAATATATATATATATATATATGCAGTTGTTATATTGTGAAGAATATAATTATGACAGTCCAGTGTGAGATAATAGATTAATAAAGTGCAGTGCTGATTGTTGATCGTGAGAGATCAAGTGTTCAAAAGTCTTATTGCTTGGGTGAAGAAGCTGTCATGTAGTCGGCTGGTGCTGGTCCTGATGCTACAATACCGCCTGCCTGATGGAAGCAGTGAGAGCAGCCCATGACTCGGGTTGCTGGAGTCTCTGATCCTCTGAGCTTTTTTTCACACACCGCCTGTTATATATGTCCTGGGGGGAGGGAAGCTCACCTCCGATGATGTTTCTGGCAGTTCGCACCACCCTTTGCAGGTCTTTGCGGTTGTGGGTGGTGCTATTGCCGTACCAGGCGGTGATGCAGCCAGTCAGGATGCTCTCTACAGTACTGATGTAGAACCGTGTGAGGATGTGGTGGTTCATTCCAAACTTCCTCAGCCGTCTCAGGAAGAAGAGGCGCTGGTGAGCCTTCTTCACATCGGCCTCAGTGTGGATGGACCATGTGAGTTCCTCAGCAACGTGGACACCGAGGAACTGCAGACTCTCTCCACCGGTGCTCCATTAATGGTGATGGGGCTGTGTTCTCTGTCTTTCTTCCTGAAGTCCACTACAAGCTCCTTGGTATTACTGACGTTGAGGGAGAGGTTGTGCTCCTGACACCAGAGTGTGCACCTCCTCTCTGTAGGCCGTTTCATCATTGTCAGTGATCAGACCTACCACCGTCGTATCATCAGCAAAGTTAATGATGGCATTTTAGCTATGTGTTGCCACACAGTCATGTGTGTAAAGGGAATACAGGAGTGGGCTGAGAACACAGTGTTGATGGTCAGTGATGAGATGTTTCTGCCCATTCTAACCACCTGACGTCTGCCTGACAGGAAATCCAGGATCCAGCTGCACAGCGAGCTGTTTAAGCCCAGAGCCCGGAGCTTCTCATCAAGTCTGGAGGGCACTATGGTGTTGAATGCTGAGCTGTAGTCTACAAACAGCATTCTCACATATGTGTTCCTTTTTTCCAAGTGGGAGAGAGCAGTGTGTATTGTAGATGCAATGGCATCATCAGTTGGAGTGGTTGTTGCGGTAGGCAAACTGTAATGGGTCCAAAGAGGTGGGCAGCACAGAGCAGATGTGATCTCTGATTAACCTCTCAAAGCATTTACTAATGATGGGGGTCAGAGCAACATTTAGGCAAGTCATTTAGGCCAGTCATTTAGGCAAGTGATTTTGGCTTACTTCAGTACAGGCACAATGGTTGACATTTTGAAGCATGTGGGGACTACAGACAGGGAGAGGGACAGGTTGAAAATGTCCGTAAAAACACCAGCCAGTTGGTTCACGCACACTCTGATGACACGACCCGGAATGCCGTCTGGGCCCGCGGCTTTATGAATGTTCACCAGTTGGAAGGATCGGGTTACATCCGCAACAGAGACGGAGAGTGACCCAACCTCTGTAGTGTCAGCCGCGAGTGCTCTCTCCGTGAGGGCGGTGTTATTGTCCTCGAAACGAGCATAAAATGTGTTAAGCTCATCCGGGAGAGAGGCAGCGGTGTTCATGGCGGAGTTTTTATTCCCTTTGTAATCCGTGATGGTGTTAATTTCCTGCCACATACTTCTAGAGTCGGTGGTGTTGAACTGTCCTTCAATTTTGGCCTGTACTGGCGTTTGGCTGCACTGATAGAGTTACGGATGGCATAACTGGCTTGTTTACGCTCCTCTGCGTTCCCGGAATTAAAAGCGGAGGGCCACGCGAACATCGGCGTTAACCCATGGTTTCTGGTTGGGGTAGATCCGTATTGTTTTGGTTGGCACAACGTCCTCTACGCACTTCCTGATGAAACACGTTACGCTATCAGCGTAAACCTCGATGTCGTCATCAGAGGCGGACCGGAACATCTCCCTGTCCGCATGATCAAATCAGTCTTGTAGCATAGAGTCAGATTGGTCCGACCAGCACTGGATCGTTCTGAGGATGGGTGCTTCCCGTTCCAGTTTCTGCCTGTAAGTGGAATGGAAGAGTGGTCTGATTTGCCAAATGGTGGGTGGGGGAGAGATTTGTAGCCATCCCGGAAAGGAGAATAGCAATGGTCCAAAACCCGGCCCCCTCATGTGTTGATGCTGATGTGTTGGAGGTATTTTGGTGCTATTGTTTTAAAATTGGCTTTGTTAAAGTCCCCACAAACAATGAATGCGGCCTCAGGGTGCGCGGTTTCCTGCTCACTTATATTCCCATACAGTTCCTTGAGTGCCCGGTCTGTGTCGGCTTGTGGTGGGATGTACACAGCTGTGATAATGCCGCTGTGAATTCCCTCGGTAGTCAGAATGGTCGACACAGAAGCGTGAGATATTCCAGATCAGGAGAGCAGAAAGACTTGATCAAATGTACGTTCTTCTGATCACACCATGATTTGTTGATCATAAAACATACACCACCACCTCTGCTTTTACCTGAGAGGTCTTTCGCTCTGTCCACTCGATGCATGGAGAAACCTGTAGGTTCGATGGCTGAGTCTGGAATCTCCGCAGACATCCAGGTTTCTGTAAGGCAGATAACACCGCAATCTCTTGTCTCTCGTTGGAAAGAAATCCACGCTCTCAGCTCGCAGAGCTTGTTGTCCAGAGACTGAACATTTGCCAGTAGTATACTGGGTAGCGAGGGGTCGATTTGCACGACGTCTTACTCTGATGAGAACGCCGGCTCTTTTTCTCCTTTTCCTTCTGCGTTTCCGTGGCCGGGCAGCCCAGACAAAGGGCTCCGCTGGTGTGTTTGTAAACAGCGGGTCGGCATTGAGGAATTTGAAGTCCGGTTTTCGGTGTGTAATTGCCGAACCAATGTCCAAAAGCGTTTGTCTGTCATAAACAATAAGGCAGACAACCTCCAAGACAAAAAACTGGAAACAAAACAAACAATAAACTGCAGTGTTGTATCGGAGCTCACAACGCAGCAGCCATACTCGGCGCCATCTTGAGTCCTCCGCTAACATTAACAGTTAACAGTATTAACGAAGCTCAATACAAACACAAATTCGATAAGAACACACATTTGGCGGCAATATTTAGGAAACACAAGGGCATTTATTAGGCCCCGTTTCCACCTGGTATTAAGATGCGTTTGGGTGATCTAATCACATGTTTTCGGCCCTGGTCTGAACGGCATCTAAAATGTTTTGTGATCGGTTCACAGAAACCACATACGAATGTAGTCAAAAGCTCATGTGTCCACATCGCATTTGAGGTGTAAACGCTAATCCGTTCTGTATGCATCCTGGCTGCAGTAAAGCGCCACCCCTCACCTGTCAATCAGCCACTGCACTAAAACGAGTTTAAACTTTCACTTCAGGAAGTCCTGTAAGCTCCGTACACACATGCAGTGACTTTATCTCTTGATGTTGCTAGTCTCTGTACTGTGAAATCACCAGTGGGCATTCCTACTGCTCACCTCTCTCTTTCAATATTGGTGGACTTCACATCTGGCCATATCTTTTGAACATATAATCACAGATTAGATACATTGCCTGTAAAAGTAAGATATAACTATAATGTGACAAGGAATTATTTTTGTCGCTAAATATATACATTCTGTTGTGCAGTGTTGTTCTGTTAACCCGATGATTAACAATCTATAAATGAATGAATTAAACTCATTCAGACTGCCGACAGTTTCTTTTCCGCGCATCATTTTTATTATATCCATGTATCTGATTGTAGACAAATAAGTTGTAACGGTGTAATCACTCACAAAAATCACTCACTCTACTAGGAGACAGATGACTTGAGCTCCACTGACATGTCTCCTATTGGTTGGCTAAAAGTTGCTCCTAATTTGCATCAAGCTAAACTTTTCTCAACTTTGTCATGTCATTGTCTACTCTTTTTGAAGGCGGGGCTCAGGCAGCTCCTCCACACACACACACACACACACAGAGTGGACAGTGACAGTTGAAGATTACGTGTTACTCAAGGCTAATAGGTGTTTTAATAAGTATTTTCCTGCATAATTCCAGCCAGAATGTTTGGAAGAATAAGTCCAAGTGGACTTTGTTTCAAAGCCGCATTCCACAGCTCCTGTGTGGAAACATTTTGACTTAAAGCCAAATGAGAGAGGAGAGTCCTTTAACATGAATGAGCCGGTATGATGACTTTTAAAAACAATGGCAATGAAAAGTGGTAATACAACTAACCTGAAAACTCATCTAAACCGAGCTGGAAACAAAAAACGCAGATGGAGAGGGGCCTTCCTGACTTGAATTTTATCTGAATATTTTTAAGAATTAAAAGTTCATTGCTCTTTGAAAGGTCGTACTTGTATTATTATTATGCTATTATATTATCATTATATCAGTGGCATAAAATGGTCTTAAAATGACTATAATATCATTTATCGCAATTATTTTTGGGACAATATATCGTCCAACAAAGTAGTTATCGGGATAGGCCTAAAAATTAATTATATTAAAATTGTTTCAAAACAGTTTGACTAATAAAATTCCTCTCTTGTATGGCTGTTGCATTTCTTGGAACTGCAATTCAGTGAATTCCTCCATTCAAAATTCAGTTCAACACTCTATGGTAATTTCAAGTTCCAAGGCATCCAATTCTTAAATTCTGTATTTTGCCCAACAATTTGATCTTGGTTGGTTGGAAATAAATTTGGCCTTTTACAGGTTGTGTGTAACTGTCTTTTGTCTGTTTTACAGATCAGTGCTGTGCGTTTGCCAAGGGAGCCCAGTAACCCAGAAAGGCTTAAGGGCTTTGGTTATGCTGAATTTGACAATGTTGAATCATTCTTTAGTGCGCTCAGTCTAAATGAAGAGGTGGGTCGTCACTGAAGTACTGAACAAATTGCTGACGAGCTGTCTTTTTCACTCTCTGGTCAATTAATATTTTATTAAATTAATTTTTGTAGAATCTAGGAAACAGGCGCATCCGGGTGGATATTGCAGACCAATCCAATGACAAAGGTAAATGGACGACATACATACACTCCTTCACATTGTCTGTACTAAGCCTCTGTGAAAGCATTAGGTGTTCCTAATTATCCTAAAATTGTATCTCCCATTTCCTCCAGAGAGAGATAATGGACAAATGTCAGGGAGGGACAGGGATCGTGATCGTGGTCGTATGATGGACAGTGGCCCTGATAAGACTGATTCTGATTGGAGGGCACGACCGAGTGGGGAACAGGATGACGGCCCACGTAAAGACGAAGGTTTTGGGGACAGTAAGTTATACAGATATGCTCTGAAAATGTGCAGTGGATGAAGATTTGAAAAGATACCTGAAAACTGTCACTTCCCTCAAATACACAATGGAATGGCTTGTTTTATTTTTTCTGTGCTCATTAGCCAGGGCTCTCACGCATCTTGAAAACCTGGAATTTTGCAATGCAGTTTTCCAGTCATGGAAAAGACATTGAAATTAAGAAAAATACCTAAATGTCCTGGAAAAAATTGATTTGTCCAGGAAAGTATTTTAGTATAATAGAACTATTTAACTGCTCATTTGCTGTCATCTCTGCTTTGCTCCGACAAAGTATTTTTAAAGTATTGATAAAATGCAAAATAAGATTTTTTTTGTTCCAATATTTGATTGTCGGACCACTGAATTTTTTGAAAATGAAAACACCCTGAGTTGGTAGCATGTTGATTCAGCCTTCACACCTTGAGATCTGAGTTCATTTTCAATAATTCAATGATCATAGGCTGCTTATACCGCAGTTACCACATGTTGTATTGAGAAAACACAGACTGACTCATGGAACCTAGTCATAAAAATGCCATTAGCAATAAAATGCAGAATGTCATGGAATACAACATATTTGGCAAAAATTAATGTTTGAATGCACAATTAATCAAATTAAAATTGTCATATGTTGTAATTAGGTGTGTAAAAAACTATTGTATCTTACAATACAATGCTCTCGATTTTGTCATGTACGATACATAAATAAATACACAAGTGTGATTAAAACTAAGCAATGCAACATTGAGAGTTGCAAAACAGTCTCCTCCCTGAAGAGGCGGCACAGGAAAACAGAGCAACTAGTCTACATAGGCAAGTTGAGAGCTCGGCGACCGATGGCAAACATCAATAGATTGTAGCGTCACAGCTTGTCGAATTTGCAAAACAACAGCGTCATGTTCCGGTGCTACAGTACATCAAACATGTTGTTTTATTTACACCAACAGCATCATGCAAATCAGTGGATTTACGAGGCAAAACAGAAACAGCAAGTTGCAATTAACAGCCAGTGTCTTCCAGCCAACAATGACCATGATTACATTTACAGCAAGATGCTCATAATTATCAGAAACCAGCTTATTCAAAAAAACAACGTAATAAACCTGTGATTCATTTAGACTTATTATTCTCTGCTTTTGACGTTGAAATGTAAAGGGGTATGAGCACAACACAAGCGCACATTGGATAAGCTGGTAAGACTGCTAAAGTTTACATGCAAAGTGAAACCTGGGGAAGAAGGCAAAAAAAAATTGTGTGCTGATCGTTTTTTTGCTCAAACAGCTAAATAATAGTGTATTATGTACATAACCTAAAGCCAGAGGTCAGGTTACTCAATATATTTTAAGACTTTTAAGGCATGATTGTCTACAAAGCTGGTTTAAAATGATGTAAATTGTGAAAGTGCTATTTAAATTAAATGACTTGAATGTAGACTAATTTTTCTCAAGAAAAACATGAAAATTGTGAGTTTTCTCATAACATTCTGATAAATACAGTATTGTTGTTAAAGTTACTTTATTGTAGAGCTCTGCTTTATGTTGCCAATGTCAGACACTGTTGTTTCACTTAAGATTTAAAATACAAATTTATGTTGAATCCTTAAATAAGTTTAAGTGACAACTTTGTGGCTGTCTTTTTTATGTATAATCATATCGTGAGGCGTGCGTGCAAGATGACAGAGCAGTGAAGTGTGCAGCACATGCAGACTATGTATTTATTTAAATCACAGCTATACAGGGGTTAATAATCACATGTAGTGAACTGCTTATCTGGAGGTGAACACAGAAATGTCAAAATAAAAGCATGATTTAAATGGACAGGTTTTTTTACTTTAAATATTACACTTGTTGGGCACATAAAATGTCCTTGGAAATTGTGCCTTGAATCCTTTAGCATATATTGATGCAAATCCCACAAATACTGTAAAATATTTTCAAATGTGCTTTGCTTTACACTAAAGAGATACTTGCATATGGTGCTTGAATAGTATTCAATAGTATTATGTATTCTAATTTGTCCTTGCTGAGGTATGTACTGTAATTAGCAATTGATAAATTACATGAATGAGAGTGATTTGCCAGACTTTTTGATGTGATCGTGATATCTTAAACCGTTTGGTGCAAATAATAATGCTGTGGTAATCAAGGCTAAATGTAGAATTTTGTTTGACCATGTTAACACACTATTGGTTGAACTTGTGCATGCACATTTTGTGTAAAACATTGGTGTGTCTCTTTTGCAGGGTCACGTGATCGCTATGAATCCGATCGATTCAGAGATGCTCCCAGGCATGATGATCGGTATGATAGTGGTCGAGATCGATTCGGTGGTAGAGATCGTTATGATGACAGAGGTGGCAGAGACTACGATCGTGGAGGTTTGAGTTTTTGTTCAGCTGTGGTCTTAAAGGGATAGTTTACCCAAATGAAAATTGTCACAATTTACCCTTATTTGTTGCAGAATGTTGCAACTCGCTTTTGTCTGTGGAGCACAACATGTTAAGCAGAATGCTTTAGTCACCATGGTCTTTAAGTGTATGAAAAAAGTACGGAAAAATGTCTGCAATGAAAGTGAATGGGGACTGAGGCTGATGACGATTTTAATTATTGGGGGAACAATTTTGAGTGCATTGTTTATAGCAGTCTGCTTTGTAATTAATACTGTGCCTTAGGTTTTGATTCACGTGGTGGAGCACGACGAGGATTCGGTACCGGCTTCAGACGTGACTTTGATGACCGAAGAGATGGAGATCGCTTTGGAGACCGGGAAGACCGTCTTGACAGGAGGGATGACAGACGAGAAGAGAGAGGTACTTTAGGGTTCTAACCATAAGCCATAACCAAATTGTTTTTAATGCCAAGTGAATTAAAAGATTGAAGCTTGTCACCCTGTGTACATTTAAAGACTATTGTTTGCTGCTGTATTGGCTTGCAATTTACACAACTAATCACAGACTAGGTGCATCAGTTATTAGATAAATCTCCAGTCCCAAAATGTCTTCTCACAAAAATTCACATTTGGCAACAAGATTTCAACAAATGGAGAAATATGCACAGAAAGAGTAAAAGAGACTGAAAATATAGGTGACAATTCCCTCTTGCATTCTTTCTCACTCTCTCAATTTCATTAGGTAGTGTTCATTGCTGCTCTCTTGCTAGTTGTGTTGGCCAGATTTAGAAAAACTTGAAATTTATTGTAGAATGTGCAACTGTTCATTGTCTCACAAGTGCACACACCAGAAGAACTTGTTGGCCACTATCTGGAGCTTTTTGTCAAAGACTTAAAATAACATAGGGCAACCAGCTTCAGTCTTATAGTGTGGGCTAGGTTTAAAAGATCCGAATTTTACTTCAGTAGTGTTGTCTTGCCTTCCTTAGAGGCAAACTGTACAATATTTCTGAGAATGCACTACCAATATTTTCTCTGCATTTTCGGTTCCAGGCCCTCCCCAGAGACCCAAGCTAAACTTGAAGCCACGAAGCATCCCAAAAGAGGAAGAACAGAGTGGAAGCGTGTCTCCCCAGAGCAGCACTGCAAATCCCAGCAGGGCTTCATCTATATTTGGGGCAGCCAAACCTGTGGACACGGCCGCCAAGGAGCGAGAGATGGAGGAGAGGCTGAAGAAAGAACAAGAACGACTGCAACGGCAGTTGGAGGAGGAAAAGAACAGGGCCTCAGAGAGACGGCCACGTGACCGGTGAGAGGAGTGGATGGAAAGTTTTACTAAGGGAAAGAAGAACCAAGAGACTTCCATAGGCCGAAATATACTTTGCTTGTTTGCGTCGCTAATTGTCATCAGCACAGTCTGTGTGGACTGTCTGTGCTCATATCTGGTGCATGCGTCTCTCGATGATTGTACTTAAAGAGTATCACCCAGCAGTCGTAGTGCGCATTTGTTGAACGTGTTCGTATTTGCTTGCGGTCAAAACTGTTTAATGGCAACATGGTCTACAGGGTGTGCTCAGATACAGAATGTAGAAAACAAAGTATAACTGGGCCTTAGAATACAATACATCTCAAAAATATCCCAAATCTCAGGAAGAAATGTAGTTTAAATGATAATTAAAACCGTAAATAAAAGACACAATATGTTTTAAAATCCTGTGTTTTGTCTTCTCTCTTCAGAGACCCGAGTTGGAGGAGTGAGGAGCCACCTAAGGAGCGTGAACGCACAGGAAGTGAAACCTCAAATCCTAAAGGTTGTACATGTAAATACCAGTACAGGAATCTGAGAGTTTGCATTTCATTCTAAGCTAGGCATCAGAAGCCAAGAATAAACCCTCAATTTATGCAAATATGTTGAAGATTAAAAACAAAAATAAAATCATTTTCAGCCTTTGCTAGTTTGTTGTTCGTTACTAGTTTTAATCAAATGTCATGTAAAAATGCCAAAATTCCTCCAAATCTTGTTAGTTTCTGCCAGAGGTTAACAGCTTTAACAGTAAATATTTATATATCTTTGTTTAGGATCTAGGTGTAGAGATGGTGAACATTCAGAGAATGAAGTCTTCAGTGGCCAGGAGGATGAGCCAGTCTTTCCCACATCTCCATCACCTTCTTCCGATCAGGGAGGTCTCCCACTAAAAGTAATGCCAGCCCCTCCCCCTAAAGAAAATGCCTGGGCCAAACGCAGTTCAGAGGGTGGCACTAATGAGAAGGATGTACCACCTTCAGTTTCCCCTAGCACCAAAAGTGCCCCCAAACTCGGCAGGTAAGATTCTTTCTCACAAAGTTACTGAGAAAGGAGAATATCAATGCAAAACACAGACACACACAATGAAAAGTACACGTAATAACAGGCATGAGTACACGGCAGCAATGATCAAAACAAAGAAGTTGCCTTTTCAACTTTTTTTTTTTTTTAATTGTGTGGTTAGTTGCAGTTGCATTTTGGGTGGTATCTTGCTGTCCGATTGGATGTTGGGAGAAGATTAGGGGTCATACCCACAGGATGTGTTTTAAAATTGCTAAATTGGCCACAACTGATAGAATGGAATGGAACAGAACGCAGGAGTTTTGTTAAGTATTTTAAGTAAAAGTAATTAAAATGGTGTCATTTTAATGGTGTCTAAAAACATGGCACAAAACACTAAAACACTGTTCTCTCCGTCCCACTACAAATACTCGTACTTGTAGTCAAAATGCCCTAAGCACAGGTAACATTTTATGAACTTTTTGTCTTCTGTCCTTTCTGTCTTCTCCACCATTGGCTCCACCATTGGCTCCACCATTGGCTTCTCCAGAGCAACAAAGGAGAGAGTATCAGGCAAAGGTATCAGGCAAAGTCTCCACATTAACGGTAAACAGAGTAGCAAGCTGAATATTCTATGTGAAAGACTGCTGTCTTTTAATTTGGTAGATGAAAACCGGGTTGATGGGGTTCGAAGGGATAAAGGTTTACCTCAGGGAAGAGGAGGAGTAGTAGCCGGGAGAGGAGGGGGGAGGGGTCGAGGAGTTGAGGGCCCAAATAGAGACAAACGAAGAGAACCTGCAGGCAGGTAAGGTGGACTTCACTAATGTGGTCTAATTTTATATTCAAATGACTGCATAAACATAACATCATGCCACTAACTTAAGATTATCTTCTAAAACTTTTAAATGTATCATGACGACTTAACTGTTACATTTTTCATGTGTTTTAAATGACAGCATGGAGGGCAGACAAGAGAGAGAGCCCAGGATAGGCCAAGAACCAAAGAAATATGAAGAGTTTGCTCCTCCTGTGAGTACTTAACCCGCTCCTGATGCCACATCTGATACTTCATAAGAAATTAGCTTTTCAGGCACACTTCCTCTCAATAGTCCTCAATGAAAACATAAGACATATGTATTATTAACCACCAACACCTACAATGGAATATTGTGGTTCAGTCTAGGACCTGGTTTGGTTTGTCGGGGTGGGTGACTAAATTTCTGACTTGTACCTGGGAGGGGGGCAGTCTTGTCAGTAATTCTTTAAAACAAAAAAATGTATGCATATGTGCAATTTCAGCTTTAAATTTGCAGTGAAAGTACTCTGCCAGTATATCAAACCATTTGTATGCATAATCATAGAGCCCTGCAGACGGAGTCCACTGAACTTGCATTACTGGATGGATGAAGGTTTTGGGAGACCCCACACTTTTTTTTAAATCCTGTGTATAAAATTGCACAATCCTAAAATAATAATAGCCACAGAATATAGAAGTGTTGGCACTTCTAAGAACTTAAAGTCCTTGGATGGATCCTCTTTTGCAACCATGGCTGATTGAAAATTTTGTTTTAGAAATACATCAATACAGTTTCCTACAGCTTGACTTTATTTTCCATGGTATGTTTGACATTTCAGTGGAATAACCCATATGTGCACTTCTCAGTTCCTTTTAGTGGAAAGTCAAAAACATTTCTGTGAATTATTATTTGTTATTTTAATATAATTGTAACTTTTTAAAGTGACTCGGTTCAAAATATGATTCAGTGATGTGGATGTCTGCTCAGAGTGTTCATTTGTAGCCGGTTTTAAAAGCAGGGGTGGTCAGTGTTTAAATTTTCCTCAGTGAACAGCATACTGTTTACAGACAGTTTAATATTCCAGCACTACAGTTTATATTCCCAATTTTTATGTTTACCTATGAGCAACAATGATGATTCCTAGTCTCCTACACATTAGAAGCAGTCATTTGTACTTGCAGAAATATGGTGTGTAATGGCAAAAATGAAGGCTACGATAAAAACAACTGTCAATGGTATTTTTTTTCGATGAGTAATTAAAGGCTCGAAAAATGCTGAATTGCAAGAATGGAAATTGAGTGGATGCGTGTGGGTGCCAAATTAATCTTATTGGGGTAGAATGGAAATAAAAGTCCCATGTAGACGTATAAATCAGTCCATTGCTGTTTCACTTGCAGTGTTTTTAAAGCTACCACTTATATGTGAGTTCTGAACTAGGTATATTGCAACTCTGGCTTGCTCATCACCATCTCTAAAGCCTTTATGTACATACATTGTTTAACAGTCATAAACTAACTTTCTTTTTGGTCCCTTCAGCAATTCAGTTCGGCCAGTAAGTATGCAGCCCTACTGGTGGATGGAGACCAGAGAGAAGATGAAGATGGAGAGTAATAAACAATAATCAGTTACCTCAAGATAAATAGAACGTGTGAGCAATTGAATGATCAAATGAAGGCTTAAATTGGATCAAATTATTATCCCCTTTCATACTGAGGGAATGGCAAAGTGTAAGGTGGTCTTGGCAAGGGTACCCGCAGTGCTGTTCTGTATCATGTTGTTTATGGAGATTTATAAAGGTATTTCCAAAACAGGCCCATTTTCATTCAAATAAATAAGTGCAGTGAGTAGATGCATCTATACATCTAGTAATTTGAAAATCATTGTTAATTTCAAAGTCATTGTTATAAATAAAAGGTATGCGAGATACTGTATCTCTACTGTCTGAGTTCTTTGTCTGAATTTCTTGTTTGGTTGAGTTTAGTTTATTCGCTATTCATGTATTCATGACTTAAATCATGACACATTTACAGGTATTGTTGAAACGGACTATCTAATCTCTCACTTAAAAGCTGATCATGGTTAATAACACAAGTATTTCTGCTTTAAAATAACAGGCATTGGCAGCAGATTTTAGTCATTTTTAATTTAATTCTTTCAATGCCTCAAACTAGTACTGCAGTGAAAGTAAAGGTTTTCAGGATCTGATTTCGTACTATTTTTAATCTCTTTTTCTCAGACCTGCATAATCTTACAGTTTTCTCAAATGGCTGGATTAGGAACTCCTTCAGAATGCTCTCAATCCTATGTCATTGTCCGATAGTATGAGGCTATGCAGACCCTCCCATTCCCTTGACGATTGAGGATTAACCTCAGCTGTCCAAAGCCCTGAATGGTTGTGTGATCATTCATGAGGAATACATCATGTTTTAATGATTTTTATAAAGACGTGTCAGATGGTCAAAAAATGTACAACATATTACTGTGATGGCTGCATGTGTACCACAGGAAAGCTGTGTTGTTCAAATATATTTAGATGAGCTGTTTTTAAACTCAGCAATTGAAAAACGTAGCCGTATGTATACACGTGTTTGTTTCTCAAGATCTTTCACATAACTGCTTTATTGGATAAATGTTTGGCTTACTATACACTGAAAAACCTAATAAGTTGACTACTCATTTGATTGAGTAAATGTGTTCCCTCAATTGAATTGAGTAATAGTGTCTCCAAAGTTCTGTTAACTTGGTGTTCATAGAAAATGAACTTAATTATAAGTTAAGGTAACTAGATGCAAGTAGACTTAACTTAGGTTTGCTATTTCAATATTGTTGTTTCTAATGTTGTTAATCTTTTTAATTGAATCGATTACATTTTTTAATCAAAACCGATCATAAAGATCATAATCAATTCTAGGTCAGTTATTAAATAAATGTAATTATCCAAAGAATTGCCTACTGTATTTAACTGCACATGTGCAACAATTTAGCAGCAACCATGTCCAACTTGACCAAATGGGTCCCAGATCACACTAATGATAAACATCACATGAAACAACTATTTGCAACAAAGCAAAACAAATACTACTTCAAAAGAGCTAAAACCTCTATAAATTCGTAATCACAACTATTTAAATGCCCCCTTAACTTCCCTTTGACCAAGAAAACAAGTAAAGTCAAAATCATAAGTTCTATTCCACATTATATTAGGTGTCTTTATCTACTATGTTCTTAAGCAGTTAATACAATGCACTTATTATGTACATGTTGCATTGTACTTGCATTTAAAGTACCTGCATATAATTACATTTGTATTTATTGATAACGTTACCTCTACCCCAACCCTTACCCTAAAACCTAACTCTAACCCTACTCCTAAACCTACCTGTACCTCAGTAGCAGCAAATTTGAACTTTGGGAGAAATTTGCAGAACAACACGTAGTTACACAGTAACTGCATTGTATTGCATTTATTTTCATGTTAGTACATAGTAGTTAAAGACACCTAATATAAAGTGTAACCATAAGTTCAATTAATTTAAATGAGTTATGAGCACAAAAGCTGAAATTTCAAGTAATACTGAAGACAGTTTGATATGTCCAGTAATTACAACTTTAGGGTTTAAAGTTTATAGGGGAATGCTTGTTGCATTCTTTGTGTGGTCATTTTGTGTTGTTGGTCCCATGTTTTCCCAGCTGCCCTAACGACCTTTTAGACCTGTAACCTAATGTGAGGTCTGTTCTACATACAGTACATACTACAACTATAATGTGGCAGTATAGACAGAAGTAATTGATTCAAAGAGAAAACAGTTGTCTAATGGGGAAGTTCTCAATATTCTACTTTATTCACTCTTCACCTGTTCAGATGGACTGCATTACCTTTTAATGAATATATTGTGAATGTTTTCACTCTTGTAAATTTCACAGGAATCAATTAAAATACTCTCTGGACATGTCACTGTGGGCTTTTTGCCTGGCACTGTGTTGTTTGGAATTTAACATTATTTTCTATCCATCAAGTTAACGATAAACACTCATCTTCAGAGAGCTCCTTTGAAAATGCATAGGTTATATTGTAAACAATTTAAGCGTAATGTGCTGTTTTTATAAAAAACTTTTGAATTAAGCAATATGTTTGAGGTATGAAAATATAAAAATTATGAAAGTATCAGATGAAGTTTTGTTTCAAACTTTAGAAAAGGCTCTGGTTGTACAGTAATGGTATCAAATGTTAATTCCATAGTGCTTTGAAATATATAATTAATAACACTATGGGTTTTACATGGTATCACCAAGGTACTTCACAAGAGTACCGTAAAATTACCATTATACATTTAAAAGTTCTTTAAAAAAATGGCATCACCAAAAATTTTAATATTGTACTTTTTATTGCTATTGTTGTTTGTGCTATTCGGCAAACAAATGGAATTAACTTTTACAGCTTTTTTTTCTGCTCTGTATAATATATATATATATATATATATATATATATATATATATATATATATATATATATATATGTATATGTCATCTAAACTGCAAACTAAGCAGCAGAACATGTTAAAACTTGAGTGTAAGAGATAAAAAAAAAAAAAAAAAAAACACTGTTTTAGGCTCTAGTGACAGATGCAACCCTTTATGTGTTTGCTCTTCTGCTGTGTCAGGTGTATTTTTATGTTGTGTCTGTTGTCTGTAGAATGACAGTTGGTGCTAACTGGTGGTCTCTGAACACAGAAACTACTAGAGAGAGCTTTAAATACAACCAAAATATTTATGCATGGTTCGCTGATGAAAAACATTTTTTCAGGTTTAAGTTAATATATCAAATTATATAATATATTGAAAATGGGTTTTAGGTGTGGCAACTGATCGGCATTTATCTGAAGTTTCTGAGCTTGACCATTTTGGTGTTTTCTTTTTATATGTTTCAAATTAAATGGACCTACTGTGTGAGTTAATGTCACATACACACTTTTACATTTTCATTTAAAATCCCATTGATTTCGCTATACATTTATGCCTCTCATCCACTGTAGAACGGTGTGGTTTCATCAACCAAAAACTTAGACTGAAACTAAGGTTTCAAAGTTTAACGAATTAGTGAAAAATTGAATGAATTCATCTACAGTATTTGATGTATTCGGTAATGGGGAGTATTTTTGAAATACTCAAATGGAGGAAAACGCCATTCCACTGTGGATGATTGGTGCAAAATGAACGAAATTTGAAGTGTTTTATTAGCTACGTTTAATGTGTTTTCAAATGAAAATATATTAGTGAGGATTTGTTTTTGTTTGAAAACATTTTTAGCCACATTTATTGTGTTTTTAAATTGAAATGATTTGGGCCACGTCAACACACACATTTTTGTTTGGAGATGCTTTTCTTTTACTACCTTTATGCCTCTCATCCACATTCAAACAGCATTTTCCTTTAAAAATGACCAACTTTACCACATACTTTGGAAAGGAGATTTCAAATGAAATCGGATTAGAGTTGAGTTGTGGGATGAAGGTAAATGAGGCTGTTGTAAGGTTGGCCAGGTGACAATCATGGTTGGCCAGGGGGGCAGGCTCGTGATTGGGTGGGCCAGGCCCCCCTGTGGAGCCAGACCTGCTGCTGCCATTGCTTTAAATTTGTGTCAACTACCAACATACTATAATCATTCTAGAAATACAGTTAACATAAAACATCTATGTTGGATAAAAAGTGATCAATACAAATAACTAACTTCAAACTCTAGTGAACTGTTCCTATGATTTTGACACTGGTGCTTGGCTAGAGATATTTTGAGGAAAGCAGCTTCACAACAGCCAGTGTATTACAGAAACTTCATTGTGAATGGAATTTTATTTATGGCAGAATTTTTGCCCTTGAGCTCATGTGCTCCACAGCGAGTTATTCTGCAATACACCCACTCACACAGATGCAATACATGCACTGTTAGGAAAGGAGCGGATGTGAAAGGAAAAGAACAGATGCTTTGTCTCATTCGGTCAATGAAAGATGGAGATGAGCAACAGAAGAACACATAAAACTAAAGACTGTTTATGCAGGGTTGTTTCTAGAGAAAGAAAGAAAGAAAGAAAGAACAAGGTGACTGAGGGATTGTGTTGGAATTGGGAGACAAGCCTTGAGATTTTGTGTGTATATGTGTGTTCATACTTGGGGGATATATTTGATACCAGAAGTTTGTGTTAAAGTGTTTTATTATTATTTATAAAAAAAATCTAAATTATGGTGCACACTTTAACATTTTAACAAGTTTCTTCACTTTAAAAACAAAACAAAAAACTACTTAGAACAGTTGAAGTGTTCCTTGCTGTGTGAAATGGCTCAAAACAGCATTTTTTTTTTTTAAAGAGTTACACATTTCAATATCGTAACAAATTCCATTGAATTGTTTACATTTTAACAAAATTGTATTGTTTTTGTTTGTTTTGTCAAAGATTACTCAATTAAATTTGATAGAATTTTGCTATGAAATAAAAATGTATAATCTAAAAACATTTTGAGAGAACCAAATATTTACTTTAGTATGAAAACAATTTCATCCTCACTAATAGAGTTTCTAAGGTCGTTTTGTGTGTGTGTGTTTTCATATTTTGGGGAAATATTTTTTGCCAGAAGTTTGCTAAATATGACAAAATGTCCCGTTGGAAATGAATTAATTATCTCTTTTTTTTATTAATATTAAAAAAAAAAATCCAATTTTGGTGCAGATTTTAAAAGATTTCTTCACTTAAAAAAAACTACTTGTTAGAACATTTGAAGTGTTACTGTGTGTGTGAGTGAGTAAGTGAGTGAGAGAGAGAGAGAGAGAGAGAGAGAGAGAGAGAGAGAGAGAGAGAGAGAGAGCTCCCTGTGGGTAAGCAGAGCTTGAATGCCAGAGAAGTTTCTGACGTAAGGTTGCCAAAAACAGCTGCGAGAGACACAGGAAGGGCGATACATAGTGTAGTGTGCATGCAAGGGGGCAAGAGACACATAGAGGGTGAACACCCTGGAGAGACTGAGAGGACGAGACTGGAAGTGGGAGAGAATGTGTGTGAATGGATGTTGGAGAGAGATGGTTCTGTGCTGGAACTGGACGCTAAGACACTGAGGAACAGGGGAGACGAGAAAAAGACCACCTTGAGGGAAACATAAAACAAGGTTAATTTCGTGTGAACTGGTCTCAGTAATTGAAGGAAACAAGGACTAAGAAAGTGGGAGAGCAGAATGAGATAATACCTGAGAAGGAATTTGGAAGAAAACAAGAGTTACTCATGGGTTGTGTCTTCAGTAAACAGCGGTGGGGTGAAGAGAGAAATTCTCAGCCCCCTAACCCCCCAAAAACACGAGACTGCACGGAGGATGCAGAAATTCTCAGCTTAACGGAGGTACGTGTGTGTCTGCATGGGATCATGCAAAGGTTACAGAGTAATCTCTCCCAATCATCATGCATTATGTCTTCAGTAAATTATTCCATATTTGCACTTTTTAGAGGAAATAATATCTCAAAAGTAAAAAAAAAAAGAAAAGAAAATGGTCAATTAACTTTTTTTCCTACAAGATGTCAGGTTAAATTACCAGGTAATACTTTATGGTTGTAAGGTTTAATTAGTTAGCATTAGGGTATCATGAACTAACAATTAATAATGATTCTTTATAGCATTTCTGAATCTTCTGAAATGATATTTTGTCAAAAAAACTTTTGTTCATTGTTTGCTCAAGTTAGTTTATAATGCATAAAATAATGTTAATGCAAATTTTAATGGAAACGGTAAGATTATCCAAGATTAATAAATGCTATAAAAGTATTGTTCAGCATTTTTTGTTCATGTTAACTATTGCATTAACTAATATAAACAAATACAACCTTATCATAAAGTGTTACCAATAATGAATACATTATATAAAGAAAAATATATACTTTAGTTTCTGTTAATGATCACCAATTGTTTTAAGTGGTTCATTTAGAAAATAGTTTTATATGAGTATAGCATGTCACATTGCTGTCGGCCTATCACTGCTTGAAATTTCATGTCAACTACCAAAATGCAGCTTAATGTACAGTGCAATAGAAAGTGACTTACAGTTTATGTTTGTTGTTACAATGTGAAATATGTGTTGAGCTATTCTTTACTTTAAGGTTTAATATAAGTTAAAATGGCATTTCTGCCTCACTAATGTGATGTATAGAATGATGTTCTGTAAGTAACACACAGGTCTATAATACAGTCAATGTCAGTCGTAAAGCTGCAGGTTGACTTTTTGGGGAACTTTACAGCTTCAGTATGTTATGCGCATTAACAGAACCATAGAATGGAAAATGAAATTCCTTACAGATTTACATGCATGTAAATAGCAATAAGTGCATATTTCCTATCAACATACAGTTACCCATTGCAATCAGTGACAAACACTCACTTGTTGTACACTGGTGGCCAAAGGTTTGGAATAATGTACAGATTTTGCTCTTATGAAAAGAATTTGATACTTTTATTCACCAAAGTGGTATTCAACTGATCACAATGTTTAGTCAGGACATTAAGAACGTGACAAATTACTATTACAGTTTGAAAAAACTTCTTAAACTACTTCAAAGAGTTTTCATCAAAAAATCATCCATCTGCAGCAATGACAGCTTTGCAGATCCTTGGCATTCTGACAGTTTGTCCAGATACTCAGGTGACATTTCACCCCACATTTCCTGTAGCACTTGCCGTAGACATGGCTGTCTTGTCGGGCACTTCTCACGCACCTTACAGTCTAGCTGATCCCACAAATCCTCAATGGGTTAAAGATCCATAACACACTTTTCCAATTATCTGTTGTCCAATATCTGTGTTGCTTTGCCCACTCTAACATTTTCTTTTAGTTTTTCTGTTTCAAAAGTGGCTTTTCTTTGCAATTCTTTCCATAAGGCCTGCACCCCTGAGTCGTCTCTTTACTGTTGAGCGGGTATTCAATGAAGCTGTCAGCTGAGGATATGCAAGGCATCCATTTCTCAAACTTGTTGTGCATTTGGCCTTCCACATCTCTTTCTGTCCTTGTTAGAGCCAGTTGTCCTTTGTCTTAGAAGACTGTAGTGTACACCTTTGTATGAAATTTTCAGTATTTTCAGTTCAGCATTGTATAGCCTTCATTCCTCAAAACAATGATTGACTGATGAGTTTTTAGATAAAGCCATTTCTTTTTTTTGACATTTGAGCTAATACTGACCTTAAGACATGTCAGTCTACTGCATACTGTGGGAACGCAAAAACAAACACAAATACAATGTTAAGCTTCATCTAATGAACCAAATAGCTTTCAACTGTGTTTGATATTATGGCAAGTGATGTTCTAGTACCAATTAGCAATTTAGCATGATTTCTCGGGGTCTGTCTAGATTTGATGAAAAATGACTTATTTTCAAATAGTGATGGTGCTGTTTGTTACATCAGTAATGATCTGACTATACTTTGTGATCAGTTAAATCACACTCTGGTGAATTAAAGTACCAATTTTATTCCAAAACAGTCAAATCTGTACATTATTCCAAACTTTTGGCTGCCAGTGTATGTGTGTGGTGTTCTTGAAATAAAAAGCTAAATACATTCTGTAATAACTGACAAATAGCATAATTAATATTTAATTGCAAGAATACTCACAAACATACATTTCCCAGGGATCCTGTGGTCAGAAAGGCTAGGTAAAAATAGACTGGAATTCTGGGATCATGGAAGCATACCTCGGCCTTCCCACCTGCTCCCGTCTGCTCCTGCCTGGAATTTAAGTGTGTGTGTGTGTGTGTGTGTGTGTGTGTGTGTGTGTGTGTATGTGTGTGTGTGTGTGTGTGTTGCAGTGAGTGTAAGAGAATGCCATTTACCAGGGCCAAAACTCATGACTCTTCTATTTCAAAATGTCAGCAGCAACTGCGACAGAGCGGAAACTAGTTTTGTCTCGCTTTATTTCTGTCAAGCACACAGTGGGAGACCTCTAATAGCTTAAATAGCGAGTTAATTCTGCAGAATTCAACGAGTTACCAGAGGGCAAGCACGAGGAGAAAGTAGTTTCTGTGTGTGTTGGATACGTGGAGAGGGAAATGCTTTATCCATGAGACAAACTTTGGCGCGAGAGAGAGAGAGAGAGAGAGAGAGAGAGAGAGAGAGAGAGAGAGAGAGAGAGAGAGAGAGAGAGAGAGAGAGAGAGAGAGAGAACGAACAAACGCCATCCGTCATTTTTGTAGACAGTAGAGTATAAAAGCATTTCGTTAGACTACAGGATTCAAACGTTTCAGCGAATCAGTGTTTAAACAAATGAATTTACATGATATGGGTTAATATTTTGAACCAGCATGCTCATTTCGCAACAATTATTTACTTCCCATTAGCAGTCTGTAGATGGCAGCATCTCACAGGTTAACCAAAGTAAATATTTTAATGTCAAAAACTTTACAATGACTGAATATATCTATTAAGTAAATCTAGAAAATGGCATAAACATTTTGGATTTCTCAATAAGGATAAGAATGATTCACGATAAGAATACTTTCAACGTAATATGCTGCTGGGTGATTTGGCGTGAGTACATACAGCCGTGGCCAAATGTATTTTCAGTGACACATTTTGTGTTTTGCAAAGTTTTCTGCTTCAGTTGTTGTGGTGTTGATTCATATTGTTTCTAGATTATTGTGCAGAGTGATCAGATGCATTTTAAATAATTGCAAAAAGCTTCATTGGCCAAAAAAATGAACTTTATTACACGCACACACACACAAAATCATGTTTTTGGCCCTGCCACAAAATAACCAGCTAACATCATTTCACTAATCATATCAGCAGCACATGGGAAAGTGCAAACGAGTACTTGTCAGGTGAAATCACTCTTTCATTCTGATTGGATTATAAGAGCAAACTGCTATAAAAGGAGGGAAGAAGTGCTTCTAATCATTGTGTTCTTGTTCGCAATGGTTACCTCTAAAGAAAGACGTGCCGCCATCATTGCTTTGCCTCAAAATGCACTCACATGCAAGGAAATGGCTGCAAAGAATATTGCACCTGAAAGAACCATTTACCGGATCATCAAGAACATCAAGGAGAGAGGTTCAACTGCAGTTCAGAAGGCTTCAGGCGTCCCAGGGTGTCCAGCTAGCGCCAGGACTGTCTCCTCCTGAGGAGTCTGGTATGGAATCGTATCACCACCAGTGCAGAGCTTGCTCAATATTGGCAGCAGGTTGGTGTGAATCTGCACACACAGTGAGGCAAAGACTTTTGGACAATGGCCTGGTGTCAAGAATGGCAGCAAAGAAGCCACTTTCTCTCCAAGAAAGATATCAAGGACAGACTGAAATTCTGCAGGAAGAACAAGTATTGAACAGCAGAAGACTGGTGCAAAGATATTTTCTCTGAAGCCCCCTTCTGACTGTTTGGGACTTCTGGAATATCGTTAGTCCGGAGAAGAAAAGGTGAACGTTACCATGAATCCTGTGTCATGCCATCAGTGAAGCATCCTGAGACCATCCATGTGTGGGGGTTTCTTTTCATCCAAGAGAGTGGGCTCTCACAATTTTGCCCAAAAACACTGCCATGAATAAAGAATGATATCAAAACGTCCTGCAAGAGCAACTACTCCCAACGATCCAGGAGCAATTTGGTGATGATCTGTGCATTTTCTAGCATGATGGAGCACCATGTCACAAGCCAAGTGTGATAATGAAGTGGCTCGGAGATCATTACATTGACATTTTTGATCCGTGGCCAGGCAACTCCCCGGATCTTAATCCCATAGAGAATCTGTGGTCAATCCTCAAAAAGGCAAGTGGACAAACAGAAGCCCACAAATTGTGATCAACTCCGAGCACTAATAAGTCAAGAATGGATTGCCATCAGTCAGGATTTGGCGCAGAAACTGATATCCAGCATGCCACAGTGACTTGCAGAGGTTATGAATAACAAGGGTCAAAACTGTAAATAGTGACTCTTTGCATATATTGAATGTTTTTGCCAATAAAAGCCTTTAAAACTCATGAAATGCTTATCATTGTTTTCCAGTATACCATAGAAACATGTGAAAAAATTAACTACAAATACTGAAGCAGCAAACTTTGTGAAACACAAAATATGTCACTGCCAATACTTTTGGCCACCGCTGTAGGCAGACGCTTCGGTGTTCTCAACATTAAACTTCTATCCAAAAGGCATCAGTGGCCTGGTCATGGGAGAAACTCAAAGGTGCAAAACCCACATGATATCAGTATAATTTCCCCATTTTCAAAATGTCCTCCATTTTTACTGCTTTGTCATTGTTTAAGATTAAGAAATGAGATTAAGTCTCATTTCTATCACAAAAATTAAGCAGCAACACCTGCAGATCGCGCACATTCAGAACTCACTGGTGGGTGTGGCAACTCGTAGCTCCTCTGAACATGATTAAACGCATTTTCTCTCAAACAGTGTTTGGCTATTTGATTGAATTATTGGGTGTGAAGACGTTTGCTTTAGAATCAGAATCAGCTTTATTGCCAAGTATGCTTACACATACAAGGAATTTGTCTTGGTGACAGGCGCTTCCAGTGTACAACAATACAAACAATACCAAAAACAGCAGCAAGACATAGGTAATTAAAAAAAAAAAGAATAAAAATAAATAATTATACATATACGTACATGCACTTTAAGTTGAATTGGCAATGGAAATTCTTAATTTTATCATTTTAAAAACACGTCAAAATCATTCCAAAGCAGCACAACTTTTGACCATCCGCCCAAGCACATTTACCCCCCGCACAGATATATTGAAAGTAGCCTAGTCTGGCAACACTTATTCGCGATAGTGAAAAGGCGCCACAAACTGTGTCACCCCGCACCCGGAAGATTGCGATGTGAGAAAGGTGCAGCAAATCGAGCTCCCACGCTCCCACAGGCAGCTCGCAAGTTCGCGATGGGGGCAATGTGCTCCGACTTTCTCCTGACAGGTGACTCAGTCTTAAAGGCTACATGTTTCAGATTATGAATGTTCATTCTGAACAAACATAAGATAGTCGTGATCAACAGTATATATATAGGCCTATATAATTTATATATTATATATATAATTTATATATTTATATATTATATTATACATGTATAAACACACACACACACACACACACACACACACACACACACACATATATATATATATATATATATATGTTGCTTTATTTCTTTGTTTATTGTCTAGTTTTTATTTTATTTTATTACAGTTTACCCCAAAACGATCATTCTCTCATCATTTCTCCCTCATGCTGTTCCAGAAACATGACCTTCTTTCTTTTGCAGAATATATATGAATATTTTTAAAAGAATATTTCAACACTGTAGGTCCATAAAATGCAAGTGAATGTTGTCCGGAACTTTGAATCTCCAAAAAGCACATAAAGGCAATTCATAAGTAATCCATATAAGACTCCAGTGGTTACATCTTTGTCTTCAGAAGCAACATGATAGATGTGTGTCAGAAACAGATCAATATTTAGGTCCCTTTTTACTCTAAATCTCCACTAAACAGACATCACATGTGACTTTCAGATGTGAAAGTGGAGATTTAGAGTATAAAAGGACTTTAATATATATCTGTATCTCATGTTGTTGTTGTTGATGATATTAACTGGGGTGCCACGTCGGATCTCGCCTACTGCACCAAGTAAGCCAGAACCGCCTCTGTATATATATATATATATATATATATATATATATATATATATATATATATATATATATATATAAATTAATTGTGCAGCATTTATAGAGATAGAGAGAGAGAGGCTGTTTTATCATTGACCAAATAACTTGCTGTCTTATGTAATAGCTAATATATGGACAATGCAAGAGGGTCTTTCATCATTCTGCTATTACCCATTACAAATATGCTTTTCATTCATCTCCTCAAATGCAGGCGTGATTGATTTATGTTCTTCCTATCACAGTATCTGGAGGCGTGTGGACATATATGCTCAGTCAGTGCTCTTTAATATCTGGATATGCATGGTTGAAGCAGATATGTTTTACAGAAAATGGCTTAATAATAGCTAAATCAAATATATACATATTTATTTGCATAAAGGGTGCCACAATATTAATTATAATTTTATCAACTCTCATTATTATTATTATTATTATTATTATTTTAACAGCAAGAGATCAATCTCTCCATAGTTCTAATGGTGGGTGGTCATTAAAAAAAACATTTAAATGTGTTTAATGGAATAGTTCACCACAAAATCATTTACTTGCCCTTATTTATCCCAAATGTAAATTACATTCTTTCTTCTGCAGAACACAAAGATTTTTAGAAGAAGATTTTTTTCTCAGCTCAGTAGGCCCATGCAATGCAAGTGAATGGTGACAAAACTTTGAGGCTCAAAAAAGCATAAAGGCCACATAAAAGTAATCCATAAACCTTCAATGGCTAAATCCAATGAAAGTCTGCTGTAACTATATTTTTCTCTGTGTGTTTACTTAAGTAGCTGGGGAAAGCGAGTTCACACTCCTTTAAAGAGAGGAACTTCACGAAGAATCACCACTGTGCTGTCTGTAGACAAACCCTCAACAGCAATGGCATGTACTGCAGAGGTGAAACACATTCACACACACATACACACATAAGTTTAACTATAGCTATCAAAATGAGGCATTAAGGTCCGTAGATACCATACACTTGTATTGCTTTAAATTATGCTTATTAAAATGACAATACAGGCACAGACTGAATCTGCAAACAGTTCTATGGAAATCTTCGGAGTTCTGCATGTGCTGATTCCGTGTTGGCCTGCTGCAGGCTAACCCTAAGCCTACCCATAACAGAAAACATTTTTCATAAAAAAATTTTACTAAAAAAATAATAATAATGTTTTTTTCTTTATTTCTGATTCAATTTATCCCCAACATATACATATAGCTATCAGTTTTACTGATTAATCGGTGCCAATAGTTACTTTTTTGGAACTATCAGTTATCAGCAAATATCTATGCCAATAGTTGCAGATATTTTCTCGTTTATTATTATTATTATTCCTCCATGTTCTTCCTCCAGATAATTCTACAGTTAGAATGGTTTGTTGTGGTGAACTAAAAACAATCACTGTAAAAATGTGGTGATTTGCTTAATTCTGCATAAATCTGTCATTGACCATATTCATCCATTTTGTATCCTTACTTCAATGCATTGTTATTTTGATTAGATCAATCAGGTGTTCCAAATTGAAGCATGCAATTGATTACATGCAAAGACAAATGTGACCACATGGAAATGCGCCACATCCACACATTCATCGTGTCTCAAACTTCATATATTGTGGATAATCATACAAATCCTCATCTTATATATATATATATATATATATATATATATATATATATATATATATATATATATATATATATATATATATATCTTTTCCACCAGCTTAGTTATCTTGGTATTGGAAAAATCCACTATCGGTCCATCTCTACGCATTCATGTACTATGCATTTTCTCTTTGGTTGCAGAGTGTAAAACTGCAGTACATAAGAAATGTGAGGCAAAGGTAAGATATTGCATGATATTGTTACTTTATCTCTCTCTCTCTCTGTCTCTCTGTCTCTCTCTCTCTCTCTCTCTCTCTCTCTCTCTCTCTCTCTCTCTCTCTCTGTGAAACTCTGTTACTACTCTTTGCCTGTAAAATGAAGTACTGCGTACACTTTACTTTTCGGCTGAACTTTGGTTAGCTCTGGATTTGGCTGTAACCAAAAGGACATGTGGTGGAAAAATATATTCATTGTCTTTGTCTGCGTGTGTGTCTTTCCATATCCCATGTTTAAGATCTCAGATGCCTTTGGTGTTGTCATGTGTGTTACTCTCAGACACAGCATCAAATATAGTTAAAATAGGTCTAATTCAGATGAGGTATGAACTCCGGTTATCTCTGGTATTAATAGAAATTGCAATCAGTCACTGGATGCCATCAGTGTCCATCATGCGGATATATACAAGCATATCCACACGCTACACGCCACAGCTGTTCCTCTCTCTCTCTCTCTGTCTGCCTTCCCCCATCTTCCACACTTTCTCGTTTTTTTCTCTTTCATTCCGTGATCCCTGGGGGGAACAGTAGTTCAGTGCTCTCTAGTTCTTTCACCGTCCTTCACAGGGCGGAAGAGAAAGAGAGAGAGAGGAAGAGTTGAGTGAGAGTGAGAGGGTCAGAGAGACTGAATGTGATGAAGTGAAAGAAAGGAGAACACTTGTGTGTGCTACAGAGATCCTAGAAAACTGGACTCTCAGAAAGGTACTTTTATTTAGTTTTTTAAGTATCAAAGTTAGGTTTAATTTTGATGCAAGACATTGGTATACTTTTAGTGCACCTTTGATTTTGGATTAGGATCCATTTTAGTTTAGTCATCTAGTAACAAAACTAAGTAATGTCTGTCTGTCTGTCTGTCCGTCTGTCTGTCTGTCTGTCCGTCCGTCGAAGTGAGTTTGTAGCTGTTGTTAATGCAGAGAGAGGGCAGAAGAACTGTATCATGTATGATGACAACGATTTCTTTCTTTTTTTTACACAAAGAGAAATAGAAGCACAACACAATGATTTATGAATATAAAAATTGAGAGGGTGTAGAAGTAGGTTTTTTTATGGACTAAATTAATATACATACTGACAGATGTGAGCTATAACCAGATACTTATGGATTATTAAAGATTATCATCTTTGTTTAAGTTCATAGAGAGTATATGAGAGTAACGTGGGTTGTGTGAGCTTGATTGTGTCCATGTCTCTGGCAATAAGTTGCTACCTGCTAAAACAGGATGTGGTTAATAAACCTTGTGTGTTTATCACACATAGAAGCTTGGTTTGGTCTACACATAACACTGTAAACACACCTTCAATCTATATTTATTACAAATGTCATTTTAAGATTCTTAGCAACCTACAGTAGTTTGGAGTAGGCTGAACTGTTTAGTATGGTGAAAACTTGTGACTTGTAAAAATACACAACACACTGGAGGAGTTCGCAGAGGCCAGCTGATTATCTGAAATAGAGTAGCGGAAATAGATCATAAATCCAGCAGGCTTTAAACCCATCCTGTACTGAGCGATCAGCTGCTTTTGTTTCTCTTTATACATCACTCTCTATGTGTCTGTCCATATCAACCTTGTTTAGTCCTTCAGAATGCCCCACGTCACACCCACAGTTCTCATTACTCTTATAATGTGTATAATGTACTTTAAGTTTGGAAGGAAAAAACATACATGTTTGATTATGTTATACACATTGTAATACATAAACAGTATGTGCCCCTTTACTTCTCCTTTTCCTATTAGACCATTTTGCAATTACAGATTCTACTACCTCAATTCTTAGGCAGATTAAATGTTTAATGTCTTCTGATTTGTTGTGTCAATAGGAAATATAAATGTTAGATGTCTACACATTTATTTTGCATTTAGAATAGAATAGAAGTAAAAACAAGGAGTTTTGCAACAGATCATTGGATCTCGGATCGCAACATCATTGAGTCAGTCTAGTATCACATGAAGAGACAGAAGCAAATGAGACAGCCTAAATACATAGAACTGTGGCAAGTTCTTCAAGATGCTTGGAACAACCTATCTGCCAACAACCTAGAAAAACTGTGCACACGTTTACCTAGGAGAATTGGTGCTGTTGTAAATGCAAATGGTGGTCACATCAAATATTGATTGATTTCTTTATCTGTTTTTACATTTTTTTGTTTACTGGACTTTGTATGAAGTTAATATATTAAGAAAAACTATTCATCACATTATATTTTGGAAACATCCTCGCTATACAACATTTTTCAACATTTGCACAGAACTGTACACAGAAACTTAAAGGGACAGTTCACCCAAAAATTTTAACTCTCTCATCATTTACCTCATGCCATCCCAGATGTGTATGACTTTCTTTCTTCTGCAGAACACAAACAAAGATTTTTAGAAATATATCTCAGCTCTGTAGGTCCATAGAATGCAAGTGAAAGGTGACCAGAACTCTGAAGGGAAAAAAGCACATAAAAGTAATATAAAAGTAATCCATACGACTCTACTGTTTAAATCTATATCTTCAGAAGTGATGATTGTTGTGGGTAAGAAACAGATAAATATTTAAGTCCTCCACTTTCACTTTCACATTCTACGTTTGTTTTTGGCAATTCACATTCTTCATGCATATTGCCACCTACTGGGCAGGTAGAATAATTTTGGGGTCAACTATCCCTTTAACGGCACATATACATGTCTTTAACAGTGTAACAGGGTTATGCATACCAGAATCACACACTTGAAAAAAAAAATGTTTAGGATTTATAATAAGCTAAAGTACATCTTTGTGTCTGCACCTAATTTAGGCAAGTCATAGTGTGTTAATCATTTAGGTGAGTGTGTTAGTTAAATGTGAGTCTGGGCTAATTGATGAGGAGGAAGCAAAGTAAACACATGTGTGTGAATACGTGCACAGACACATGCACACATAGGGAGTTAAACAGTACCAGATGTGCCCTTACGTGGTTATAGCCTAATGGGGACAGAAAGGATGTCTTTAAAAGGAGAGCCACCAAGTGGCCCCAAGGTATGCTTAGTGTGTGTATGTATATGTTTATGTTTTATAAGAGGCTGGTTTGTGTCTCTTTTATGGTCTTCGGTGTCTAAACCATCCAAACCATTGAATACACTAAAGATGTTTGACTATGGTTGCATGATGTGCACATGCTATACCTTCTCACACAATCCTCTATCATTTCTTCCAGGTCTCTGTCCTCTGTGAAGCTATCTCAGATAAAGTGAGTTTTGCCAGTTTGTATATATTTATTTTCATACTAACTTAAGAATGAGGAATAATTGAACATTCCAAAAATGACAATTCTGCCATCATTGCTGTTCCAAACCTTTAGTACTTTTCCCCCAGTGGAACACCAAAGGAAATGTTAGCCAGAATATTAGGCTCAGTCACCATTCATTTTCCTTGTATTTGAAAAAGTGCAATGAATGTAAATGGTGACTGAGGCTAACATTCTGGCCCACAAAAGAAATAAAGTCATACAGGTATGGAAGAACATGAAGGTGAGTAAATGAGGACATAATTGTCATTTTTGGGTGAACTATGCCTTTAACTGAATTATTAAGTATTGTGAAATATAGTTTGTACCACATCTGATCTTTTTCAGCCCCTGTTCCAAGACCAGATGAACATCAATCCCAGGTAAGAGCTAATCACGAGACTGACATTGAATGACAGAGAAAAGAATGAATTACTGTAATGATTTAAGTCTGCATGTGTTGATATATGACTGTAACTTTTCTGTATGTGTTGTATGTATCACAGTAGAGACAGTGTGGACAGCGTAATGGAGAGGTTGATGGACAGGCAATATGATTTTGACCTGACCTACATCACTGAGCGTATTATCTCTGTCCTCTTTCTGTCTGACTTGGAAGAACGACATTACAGTGCCAATATGAAGGAAGTAGCAGCCATGCTGAAATGTAAACATCAAGATAAGGTCTTGGTAAGTTATAGTGTTGCTTAAAATCTCAGTGGTTGTTTCTGATAGATCATGTCATGTAAGAGTCCTATTTCAACCCCCAACAAACAAACAAGCATGCATTTTCATTATTCCCAATGATGATTCTCATAAGATTATTCTCATTTATAACTGTCAAACGACACATTTGTTTGCTAAATGAATTGCTGTGGACAGTAGGTCAATAATAAGCTTAAGTTCAATAATATGAAAATATATAATATATTGACTAAAGCTGCTTTTTGCCTTTTTAAAAGGCATTTATTTTTTTAAATCAACGTCTTCCTATTGTTAAGATGTAGTAGTAACATTTCTTTAAAATATATATATTTATATTTCAGTTTTTCTTTAGTTTAATATATCTGATGTATTGAGTTATTGTCTGAGGACATGTAGTTTTAGGGGTAGAAAGTGATAATGTATTGTCATAATTTTGATCAAATAAACATAAAATGAAATGAAATGATACATTTGTGTTTAGAACATTCCAGTAAACAGCTCAGATTAATTTAAAAGTGGAAATGTTGCTATTTTTTTTTTTTTTTTTTTTTTTTTTTTTTTTTTTTTTTTAAAGGCAAGTAAAGTTGTGGGACATTTTTGGTCCGATGTTTCAATAATCAGTGCCAGACATCTAATAGACAAGTTTTGTGAGATCTACCCCTGTACATTGTTGAGTTATCTCTATTTCACTTTTTGACAGCTTATAAATCTGTCAGAGAAACGGCACGATATCTGCAGGCTTAATTCAAAGGTATCTTCACCCTTTATTATTGAAATAATCTTTGTTTGTAAGTCCGCACTCCAGAAATCACTCTATAGCTTACTGTTTTGATGTAAATGCCTTTCTGTATTTTTGGGATGCCTCTTTCCCCTGACTCAGGTGGAGGAGTTTGGGTGGCCCGATCAGCATGCCCCTCCCCTAGATAAAATATGTGCTGTCTGCAAGTCCATGGAGAGCTGGCTGACCTCTGACCCCCAAAATGTAGTTGTATTGCACTGCAAGGTTAGGAGTCAGAAATTATATGATATTTACTGTAAAGGTACTAAATGTCATCACAGTCTCAATGAAGCTGAATGTGTAAAAAATAGTCAACCTCAGAATCCTGAATTATTATTTGTTGTTTAAATAAATATGTCTCTTCCTCAGGGAAACAAAGGGAAAACAGGAGTGATTGTGGCAGCTTACATGCATTATAGCAAAATATCAGCAGGGTACTTACACAAACACACTTACTAGTTATGGATATTCAAAATGGGCACATCACCACAAAAAAAAAAAAAAAATTACAACAGACATCGATCCTCTCAGGAAATAATATTATAATAAAGTGTCTTACAATTTGAATCCAATACTTCATGCTTGTTGTTTAATAGTGTGTGTGTGTGTGTGTGTGTGTGTGTGTGTGTGTGTGTGTGTGTAGAGCAGATCAGGCTCTCTCCACAGTTGCTATGAGGAAATTCTGTGAGGATAAAATCACTCCCTCTCTTCAGCCCTCTCAGAACAGGTATGACCAACTTTTAATTGTTCCAGAATGACTTGTTCTAGTTTTGTCATGGTGTACTGTACATTTCAATCAAAACAACTTGAAATAACTACTAAGTTTAATTACTACTGCCATAACATTACATATAATCAAAGTGGTTTAAAGAGCACATTGATGTTGCATTGTTTCAGTTTATTTAAAAGTACACTGAGTCATTTTTCAACTATAAAAAAGTTTTACACTTATTATTAAAAAGATATTGTATAGCACTTCTGAGAACAGAACTTCACTACTGTACTCACTTTAGATGAAGACTCAAATCTGCAGCCTAATATGAGCTAATTTATTCAATATTAAGTGGGTCATCTCATCTATTGTATTACGATCACATGAACAGCCAATTTCTGCTCTCTTTATCCTGGTAACCAGCTGTTATTTTACACTTGTTTTTAGAATAAATTAATCATGGCTGACTGCAAACTGTGTATTTCTTTAATGATATCAGTAACTGAAAATCAAAAAATCTAAATTGCTCTGTTTGTTCGAGCATACCGACCAGCCCAGCCCAGCAACATCGCTCTACCAGTGGCATGAGTCTGAGGTGGGACTTCCTTTTTGAGGAAAACCTGTTTGGAAACAATCATTGTTTTTTGTTTTTTTTCAATAACCTTTGATGCAGCTATTGATGCAGAAATTAAACACTTCACCTTTAAGTTTATTACACTTAATTACACCACTCTGAATTTACTTGTGATTAAGCCAAAAATTTGAGAAAACTCGAAATGTAAGAATTATTGTGACGAGTCAACTGGGATCGAAACAAACATGTTTTTATTTATAGTAAGATCTCTTTATCTCTGTCATCACAGGTATATATATTATTTTGCCAGTCTTCTCTCTGGTGCCATAAAGATGAATAGCTCATCTCTGTTTCTGCATCAGATTCATATTCCAGCTTTGCTCAACTATCAGTCAGGTGGAGGTAAACCAAAAGATACACACATATACATATATGCAGAACACATCTATGAACATGCCGTTATAGGTGAGCTTGCACAAGTATGCATTCTTTGATCACAGCATCTGTTTCTTCATATATCCCATTGCATTTTACAGGTTACTCTACCTTCCTGAAGATTTATCAATCATTGCAGCTGGTACATTCTTCTGCCAAATAGTAAGTGGGTCCACGGAATCAATCTCTCCGCCCCCCAACTTTTCCTAATCAATTCCTATTCTCTCTCGACTATCTTATAAATAGTCAAAAGGCCAAAAAGTGCTCTGCTGACTCTTGTTGTGTATATTTGTGTGCTACAGTGATATTCAGGCTCCCAACAGTAAGATGCTGTGTGTGAATATTGAACCAGCTCTTCTTCTAAAGGGAGACATCCTGGTAAGAAACGCACAAATAATGTATTGTTTGTATTATTTATTTTAGGTTGGAAAACATTTTAGACTATATTGTTACATTTTCTAAAGGTACTTGCCTGTACAAAACTCACTGCCATGTTTGCTGAGGGTTGTTGCCAAAGTGTTAATGCTGTTGCTAAGGTGTTCTGACTGTTTTTAGCGCATTGCTGCATAGTTCTGTGTAGTTGCTAGGCATTTACTTACTGTCCCAAATCAAAATAGCCCAACCCCCATCTATTCTGGTCATTAGCTATTGCCTGGGCCTCTCCTTCAATTTAAGACTTTGGGATTTTATAACCTGATTTTAAAATCATAAGTCTGCTTGCTTAGAAAGGTAATAGTACACATTATTTTCAACAAGCTGTACAATTTGAGGTCTCAGTCATGTCTGTAGCACAAACGAGAGACAAGTTATGCAAGTTTAATATAGGTTTGTTCAAACTGCCAAAATGCCTTAGCAATTTCCATTAAATATTCATCAAATCATTAAATGATAATTATAAGACACCAGAATAAATGCAAGTTAATTTTTCTCTCTCTTTCTTTAGGTGAAGTGTTATCACTGTCAATCAGGTGTGAGTAAGAGAGAATGTATGTTTAGGGTTCAGTTTCACACCTGTAGTGTTCATGGATCTCAGCTTACCTTTGGCAAAGGGGATCTTGACCATGCCTGCACAGGTAAACATGTATATTTAAACACTGTTTGTTTAATTGTCCCCTCCATTGTCTATACAGTCTCCTATTGTAAAAAAAAATTAAAAATAGGAAAAAACAGTGTTTTCTGCATTATAATGCTTATTTGTGTATGTACATAGATGACCGTTTCCCTGCTGATGCCAAAGTGGAGTTAGTGTTCTCTTCTGGTCCACAAAGGGCAAGAGGTACATACCTACTGTACACTCACTGAGAACCTTATTAGGGACACCTGTACACCTCCTTATTAATGCGATTATCTAATCAATCAATCGTGTGGCAGTAGTAGGTCTGGAGCTTCAGTTAATGTTCAAATCAACCATCAGATTGGGGGAAAAATGTGATCTCTGTGATTTTGACCATGGCATGATTGTTGGTGCCAGATGGGCTGGTTTGATTATTTCTGTAACTGCTGATCTCCTGGGATTTTCACACACAACAATCTCCAGAGTTTAATCAGTGAAAGGTCAGACTGGTTCGAACAGACAGAAAGGCTATGGTAACTCAAATAACCACTCTGTACAATTGTAGTGAGCAGAATAGCATCTAGGAATGCACAACACGTAGAACCTTGATATGGATGGACTACAACAGCAGAAGACAATGTTGGGCACTTTATTAGTCCTAATAAAGTGCTCAGTGAGTGAATTACTCACACTTTTTTACCCATCAGTCCATCCATTAGCTTTGTGTTTATGCTGCATGTGTGTGTGTGTTTTGAGGTGGAGAGTTGCAGTGGACTGAACCGGGAGTAAATATCGATTACAGCACCACAGATTCTGTTGTGCACTGGGACTCATACGAAAACTTTAACCTTCACCATGAGGATAGTGTTGAGGGTATGTGCAATCACTCTAAACACTAAACACACACACACATCTAAATACAATTATATAATTCTTCACCAAGTAATTCTAAGTTCATCAGATGCATACATGCACAACAGCTTATACCCTTTGCTGCACTGGTGCAAAAACGGGGTATGCAACATAGCAAATAGGGTCTTTTGTGTATTGCATTGCATGTATATTGATTTTGCATCCATCCATACAACCATAAAAAGTTAGCTGCACCCCTGCTCCAAACACATACTGTATGTGTAATCATTCAGTTCAATTTCATTTATTTGCATAGTGCAAGTACATTTTAAAATAAATATTGTTTCAAAGCAGCTTTACAGAAAATAGAATAATTTTTTTTTATTATTTCACACAAAGAGGCAGGTTCTTTTAACTTTATGAGAACATGGCAGCAATGAGAACCAGGGAAACATACACAAATAATTATATACATTCACCTTTAAACAAACAAACAAACAAACAAAATGCAGTGAGTTAAAATTTGAACACCTTAATGGTTTGGAGATATTTAGTAGGGATATCTCACATTTGACTTTGAATGGAAAGCAGAATTAGAATAATATTGTTGTCTCTGTATATTTCTATGATGTATAGATATCTGTCACACACGTGGGCCTTTGGATGGCAGTCTTTATGCTCAGGTGAAGAAGCGTCATGCACCAGAATCCAGTCCCAGTGGATGCCAGGCCTCCATCAATACCTCCCCACACTCAACCAGTCATTCCTCATCTACTCCCCACATTCATCTCTCCACTCAGCCTTTCTCGCTCACCACAGACTCAAATCCCTCCTCTTCACCCTCCAAGTCCTGCTCTCTACTGCCGTCCTGTGTTGAAAGAGAAAAAAGAGAGAAAGACGAAGACAGGGACAGACACAGAGAAACAGCAATACTGGACGATGGCGACTGCTCTCCTCTGAGACCAGATCGTTCTGTTCAGCCCTGTTATGGTCATCCGTATTCCCACACTCAATTGTTTTGCGGCCCAGATCTGACCAGCCCACATGCACTGGCACAAACGGTCCACCCCAAACACCACACACTTCCCTGCAACCGCACCGGTTCACTGCCAGTCCGGGATCTGCGTATATCCCAGCCAGATCTTTTATGGGAGAGAGGACGCTGCCTGCACCATCCCTGCTCTGAAACAGTCAGACACTTATACTCATACCCCACTCCAGAAATCCCACTTTCCCATTCACAGTCTTCCCATTCCCACTCACTTCCTCCACAGACACACACATTCTTTTCAGGGAAGGCATGTCCTCTTATCCATTGCTCTGCCCTCCCTCAGGGTCACACCCACATCCCTCCTTCTCCATCCCCAAATAAGTCACTGATTTCCAGTCCCTACCGAGAGTTACGTTATAGCTCCGCTCCACCAACATCGTGCTCCTGCCAAGACTGTTCCCGTTTACTGGAGGATGTTGCCCTCCATTCTTTACGAGGTAGAGAGTTAGAGGGTCTGCCTCGGTCTAGAGAAGAGGAGTTTGGGTTTAGGAGGGAGGGGCCTGTGCACTGGAGGGATGGAAGTGTGGAGTCTCATTGGGAAGGAGTTCAGAATTCCGAATACTGGCGACGCAAAACAGTGATGTCACCAGTGACGTTATTATCTTACGGACATTGCCACACTGTTCCAAAACAAGACCCCGCAGTATATGTCACAGACACCATCCCTGAACATATTACCCCAGTGAGTCCATATCCAAGCCCACAAAGCAGTGGCTACCACAGCCCTCATCCACCCTGTCCCTGCTCTCCACAACCATTTAGAGAGAGTCCTGGATACGCCTCCATCTGTCATTCCACAAACTCCTCGCCACTTGCTTTCACACCATCCCCAAGACGAGCCAATCACATCAATGCTTCAGCAGAAGATAGTCCACACTGTACAAATGGTAATTTGTCTTTAAATGGTCTTTAATGATCCCAAGAACCCATCTGACAAACGCAGATTTCTATTCTGTATGTATGTATGTAATTCCTCTAGAGCGCAACAGTGACTGTACACTTTTTCAGTCTTCTTGGTTCCAAATATATTTTCCCCATTCATTTTTTTTTCTTTGGGGTTTCATAAAATTCTTTATAGAAGAGTTAACCAAATCAACCAGCTCTGAATCACAACATTACAAACTTTCAGTTGAAGTGGAGAAGTATTTAAAAATTAGACAAAAAGACAAATGCACAAAACTGTGTACTTGACATCTTTCATGAGGGCATGGCATTACAATCCCATGTAGCATTGCGAAATTATGTAATTGAATTAAAAGCAATTGAAAGATATCAAACTATTTATTTAAAATGGTTGAGTCTAAGTATAGAACAATATATAAAATTGTTTTTCAAAATATTCAGATATAAACATGCATAGATATAGGTAGACAGACTCGATTGCGACATTCACAGTACGTCATGGAAGTAGGAGGTTGCCGTGGGGCTCTTTTGCCACAATTATCTGATTGGTGGATCTTTGCTATTCAGCAATATGTTTAGAGTAGTTCGTAACCAGGAATTCCACAATTAAACATGATTTCTATTAAAAGATGTTTAAATAATGGCGACTAATGGCTTCCATACCATCGACTTACAACCACTGAGCTCACAGCTTCAAGGTTTATAAGTTATCGTTAGAAAATGAATGGTATTTTATACTTCCAGAACCAGATTTTGCACTCTATTTTAGCAGGAATTTGAAGCAGGACATTTGGATCAACGCACTTTTGAAATAGCCAATAGCCATAAAATGCTATGCTATTGCTAGACTTTAGCAGGAGGTATTAAAGGAATTTTCCGGGTTGAATAAAAGTTAAGCTTAATTGACAGCATTTGTAGCATAATATTGATAACTACAAAAAAATTATTTGGACTCTTCCCTCCTTTTCTTTAAAAAAAGCAAAAAACTGGGTTACAGTTTTTTTTGTGTTTAAAACAGAAAACGTGAACAATATGTGTGTTAACATGATTTTATTGTGCTAAAATCACTTACTAACCTTTTCTGTGTAAAGTTATAGCCAATTTTACAACTTTATTGCCATGACGATATAATGTCAACAAACCCTCAAATCTTAAAACGACTGTAAAAATGACAATTTAAACAACTTTACAGCTCAACTAATACATGTGTTTTAACAGAAGAATTAATGTAAGTGCTCTTTACATTTCTGGATTTAAACCCTACAAAAATTGGTCACATTCACTTTCACTGTAAGTGCCACACTGTAACCTCGATTTGCTTTTTTAAATTTTTATTTTATCCCCTTTTCTCCCAATTTGGCATGCCCAATTCCCACTACTTAGTAGGTCCTCGTGGTGGCACGGTTACTCACCTCAATCCGGGTAGTGGAGGACAAGTCTCAGTTGCCTCCACTTCTGAGACCGTTAATCCATGCATCTTATCACATGACTTAAGTGCATGACACCGCAGAGACTCCACACGTGGAGACTCATGCTGCTCTCTGCGATCCATGCACAACTTCCCATGAGCCCCATTGCAATAACCACTCATCGCGACCATGAGGAGGTTACCCCATGTGATTTTACCCTCCCTTGCAACCGGGCCAATTTGGATGCTTAGAAGACCTGGCTGGAGTCACTCAGCACACTCAGGGTCAATTCTCGCTGAGCTACCCAGGCCTTGCTTTTTTTATTTTTTTTTAAAGAAAAGGAGGGCCAAAATTAATTTGTGTGGTAATCAACATTATGCCAAAAAATGCTGTCGATTGAATTAAACTTGTACTGAACCTGGAGCATTCCCTTAATGGGAGGGAACATTCTCATTCTAGAGAGCATTTTATTGGGCAAAATGTTTTAGCCTATATGCTTCTGCGAACAAGGTAATTCAGCAAATATTTTTTGTCCATTCTCCCGAAAGAGAAAAACTACATTTTTAAATTTGTATATCTGCTAAAATGGTACACTTGCATATTGATGGCCTTAAAACTAACAGATATGAATTTAAAAGCCACAAACCTCCAATTATGATTTCATGGGATCCCAAACAATGCATTCCTAAAACAAATGTTTTGTCAGTGTATAAAATCGAAATATATTGTGCTATAATGTAACATGAATAGGGTTGCCAAATTTTCTCCATGAAAACGGGACACTTGAGCATTTTTAGAGCTTCAATATGGAATGTTTCGCTTCTTAAATACCGGACCCCAGTGATTATCAACGTTTTTGCCCCCCATTGTCCAAAACAATATTCTAAGGCCCCCTCCATCCCAAACCAAGTAGTGTTAATAGATTAAAATAATCATGATACATTTTTTGATTCCAGAGATTTTAGAAACTGTCGGTTTATAAGTTGTTGGCCTACACCTGCATGTTTTAGAGGTTTATGCATTTTAATCAAGTTAGATTTGGAAGTTATTTTAAGGAATTTTGAGTAATCTTGTGGACCCCTTAGGGGTTATGAACCACTAAGCTACTATAAACATGAATTAAGTGCCATCTTATTCTAACTAGACTTTACATAACTCTCAGCTCCCTTCTTCATTCCTCACACTCTTTATGTGTTGTACAGATGGAGGTATCAAGGTTTTTGACGCTGATAAAAGTCACATTATGGCCTTTTCTTCTCCCAACAAGGACAGGTAATTATCTTCCTTCATATACATTAATTTAATTTCATTCAGACCTTTTATTTTATCCTTGTGATAAAAGTGAAGCACGGTACTTTGAACTTATAAGTCACCTGAGGGCATGTTTTGAATGAAAATGTTGAATTTGCTGTACTTTCAACTCAAATCCTTCTGTGTATTCATACAGCAGAGCATTGGAGGCTGAAGATCCAGTGAAAAGCACAGGTCAAGAGGATAAGACTCTGCCAGGGTCTCTGATCACTGTTGTCACCACTGTCAATGCGGAAACCACAGAAAAAACAGAACCACGGCATTCAGAGGCTAAGAAAACACCCATCTTAGAATCTACATCTAACACAGCTCCATCATGCCCTTACTCCACCCTCACATCCAAAGGGGTGGAGTCAGTGCAGGTACAAATGCACAACTCAAGCCCTCTCAGTAACAGTTTCCCAGAATCAGAGCAGAATAAAGATGAGCGCCCAAGCTCGTGCTACATTACAACATCAACCTCAACAATTCCTACTATTTGCTCTTCAGAGAGAAGCTCTGCCTCTGAATTCTCTTCATTAAATATCAGTGCTGAAAGGCAAAGCCTGACACCCTTGACTGATTGCACATCATCCAATGGGGAAAGCAGTAACAGTGACTTTAGAGCATCATCCCCTGACCCTGATGGCTATGTAACACCCTCATTCCCTATATCATATAGCTATCCTCTTCTGACAGTGCCTCATGTACCATATACAGGCTACACAGCTGTTACCATCCCAGACTCCTTACCCCAACCTCCTCTTCCTGAAAAACAACGCTCATCACACCTTCAGAACGTATCTGATTGCACTGGCAGAAGCTCATTAAAATCAGCTGCAAAACTTCCTACTTCCTCTGCCCAGTTCCATGTGTCCTTCTCTGCCACCAGTGAATTGCCTGTAACAGCTAGATGCAAAGCATCGCCCACTAGTGGAGTGGAGGAAACGGAGAACCGCCTCAGCTCCAAGTTTGTCCAAGACAGCTCCAAGTACTGGTACAAATCAGGCATCTCTAGAGACCAGGGTGAGAGCATATGCATATTTAATGCTGCTATTACTATTGCACATACTTTGGGTTTAGTATTTGAACAAACCACTAACACTAAGTTAATTAAGAGAGCATCTCGTCCAGCACCGTTTGTGCTACAGATATGAAAGATACCTTAAGATGTGTGGCTTCTTGATAAGCTATAATTTAAGTGACTGGAATAATGATTTTACCTGACAGAAGAGCATGTATATGCTCCATAGGCTAAATTTGAGAAAAATGGCACCATCTATTGGAATATACAAAGCCAGGGCTCTGGAATGAAAGCATAATATCATAGAATTCATGATTTTATGCTTTAATGGCACTGAGATCAAATATTGCCGTTTTAATGGGTTTCAATGGGAAAATGTTTTGTCCTGAAGGCCCTGAGTATAACTACTTTGTGTTCACCATGTATTATAGATGTATTATAGGAACTGTGGTTGAAACATCAAAATTCCCCCCAAAATATACACCTTTGGCAAAATGTATGCCATTGGCATTAACAGCCAAAATGATGGCCAAAAAAAAAACATAGACTGACATTGAAGAAGGAAACCAAGCCATATCTAGGGATCCGAATATTATCGAGACTTTGGCTCTTATGACTTGGCCAGTAAGCAACAACTAAGAAAACCCTAGCAATGCCCTAGCAACCTCTCTGAATACCCTAGAAACCACATAACAACATTAAACCTGGAGCTTCCCAAGCAACAAGCTACTTGTACATTAAAATAGCTAAACTACAGTCAAGCTACCCTTTAGAAATAGTAGTCAGCTACACTACAAGCTACTATCTAAATGTAGATAACTGCATTGAAGCTTTTAAAGGTGAACTCAGTAACATTTGTCTTTGTGTCATCTTGGACTTATACTGACACCTAGTGGCTCGGATGCAGCATAATTTCAAATCAATAGTTTTCAGTTTCAGATTCCATTGAAGAAATTTAGTTTTTCACAGTCAGGCATGATTACTTTAATCAATGAGTAAAAGTGTCAAATAATAAGTTACTGAGATTAACTGAGTAATATTCGGCTGGTCATGTGATTCTAAAATGGCAGCCCCCATGTGCGGACCCTCTCCATGTAGAATAAATCAGCTTTTATAATGTTACTGATATGACTGGAGTATTCATTTTAATATAAGTGGTTCTGATTTCCTACATATATTGCAAAATTACAATTCATGTCTTTAGGGGTTAAACTTTTTGAGTCGACCTTTAAAACAGTGTTGATAACAGTGACTAACAGCAACAATTAATGTAATTTTCGCAAGAACATGCAGTAACTTGTTCAAGTGAATTTTTTATTTGAACTGGTTTATGCACATAAATCATCTGAACGAACTGACACTACAATTAATTGTACTTCCCACACTATAAAGTGCATATTTGAATTGTTTATTTAACTGGTGTGAACCATCCCAACGAAACAATTCACTGACATGTTTTGATCATGAGAGAGGACCTTTAAGGTGAGCGTGTTGTAAAAAAAAACATAACCCTTGTGCAACCTTCGGGACATTTGTGTCTTTTTCAAAAATTTTTCTATCATTTTGGCTGTTAATGCCAATGGCATAAATTTTGCCAAAGGTGTATATTTTGGGGGGAATTTTGATGTTTCAACCACAGTTCCTATAATACATCTATAATACATGGTGTACACAAAGTAGTTATACTCAGGGCCTTCAGGACAAAACATTTTCCCATTGAAACCCATTAAAACGGCAATATTTGATCCCAGTGCCATTAAAGCATAAAATCATGAATTCTATGATATCATGCTTTCATTCCAGAGCCCTGGCTTCAAAATAATAATTTTTTATATATTCCACCAGATGGTGACATTTTTCTCATGTTTAGCCTATGGAGCATATATATGCTTTTCCCCTATTTTCTGTATTATAGAGCACTGCAGGCCAATCGAATAAATGATGGAGCTAAAATTGTGTGGGTGTGTTGGTATGAATGTCAGAGAGTGAAAGTGAGTGAGTGAGTGAGTGTGTGTGTGTGTGTTTGTGGGTGTGTGTGTGTTTAAAAAACAACATTGGCATTATGTAAACAAACTGGCATTTAAAGGGTTAAAATACTGAAATTGAATGAATGCTTTGTAGATATGATCAGGACTGATGTTGGTTAAATTAACAATTTGAAAGTGGAAAATAATATTAATTTATAATATTATACTTTTTGTCCTCTAAGGAGCTCTGAGTAACTTTTTTTACATTGACGCACAAGGGTTAAATACTGTCACTCTACTGAAAAATGTAAAGTTAGTAGCGTCGCTACTTTACAGCATAGCAACACACTAAAAACCATTCGTAATACCTTAACAATTGCAGATTAATGCCTTGGCAACCATTCACATCATCCTAGCATTGAGGAAGTGTGTTTTGCACAGGGAAGCACAGCTCACTTTTTTCTTAGAAAGCTAGTTCCAAATTAAATTACTCTAATAATTTTTTCAGTACTGTTGTACAGAATATTACAGACTTATTACTGTCACACTGTTAACAGAAATACACTATATATATTTCTCCTCATTAGCTATCGCAGTATTGAAAGATAAGGAGCCTGGCTGCTTCCTCATAAGGGATAGTAATTCATTCAAAGGCGCATATGGATTGGCCCTCAAAGTCTCCACACCTCCAGCCCACGCAAGTAACCATGGTGAGATGGGCAGCCCTCAGGAGCAGCTCGTTAGGCACTTCCTGATTGAGAGCGGTGCAAAAGGAGTGAAGATCAAAGGCTGCCAAAATGAAACATATTTTGGTGAGATAAAAAAAATAAGATACCTGGTTTCTTTGCTGTTAAAAACAGCGCCCCCTACTGATTTTATTTGTATTATTCTCTGTACTCCCAGGTTCCCTGTCTGCTTTGGTGTATCAGCACTCCATATCACCCGTGTCTCTTCCTTGTGTTCTGCGCATCCCAGATAGAGGTCATACACACACTTAAACCTGTGTCTGCCATATTGCAATGCATCCAAGGTATATTTTTGTCATAATGATTGTCTGATTGTGTGTGTTTCAGATCTTGTTGGAGATTTGCATGCATTGCAAAGTGGAACAAACAGTAGTACAGCTGCGGACCTGTTGAAACAGGGGGCAGGTGAGTTTATTTTTCTTTCTTTCGTTCTTTCTTTCTTTTGTCTTTCTGGAAATTATTGGAATGTGGATTTAATGCATTATGAAATGTGTTGAGTTGAAATTTGTAATTATAATGTGACTTCATGTTATGCTGTATTATATATTGCTCATTAATTAAAAATAAAAACGGACATGCACCTGATCCTTGTCCTCCTTTCCAGTCTAATGTTCTTCATTATGCTCTTTCTCATTGTCAGCTTGTAATGTTCTCTACCTAAACTCTGTGGAAACGGAATCTTTGACTGGCCCGCAAGCTGTCTCCAAGGCAACCAAGTGCACTTTGACCCAAGACCCTCCTCCTTCGCCAACAATTGTCCACTTCAAAGTATCCACACAGGGCATCACCCTCACTGATAATCAGCGCAGGTACATGGTCACAAAAACAAGTACACACACACATTGAATAATAAAATCAATTTGCATTGTTAACTTGGGGATTTATTTGTATCATTCTATAAGCATATTTCCAGCATCATGCATATGTGATTTCAGTTACATTTTTATACAGGCCTTTAAGATATACATAAGACATTTAAAGGGATTGTTCAATTTTTGTCCCAAAAGCAAAATTATCTCATCATTTACTCACACTCACGTCATTCCAGATGTGTTTGACTTTCTTTCTTGTGCTGAACACAAATGAAGATTTTTAGAGAAATATCTCGTCTCTGTATGTCCATTCAATGCAAGTGAATGGTGGACATAACTTTGAAGGTCCAAAAAGCACATAAAGGCAGAATAAAAAATAAATCTGAGGGGGAAGAAAATTAAGTACTTTTTTACCATAAATTCTCAAAAAGTAGGTGTCAATATGTGCAAACAATACAAATCAAGAAAAAGGAAAAAAAAGAACATTAGAAACATTATTTAAACATTAATTTGTTTCTCACCCACACCTATCATATCACTTCAGAAGATATGGATTTTTACCACTGGAGTCATGAGGATTACTTTTTTGCTGCCTTTATAAGCTTTTTGGAACTTCAAATTTCTGGCCACCATTCACTTCCATTGTCTGGACCTACAGAGCTAAGAAATTTTTCTAAAAATCTTTGTATGTGTTCAGCAGATGAAAGAAAGTCATGCACATCTGGGATGTGCATGAGGGTGAGAAAAAGATTCATTGTTGGGTGAACTATCCCTTTAAATGTCATTCCAACAGTTCAACTTATAGTACAACTTATAGTCTTATTCTGTCCATCTCTTTAAAAGAAAAACACATGCACAGACGCATCTAATCCATATCTTCTTTCACTCTCTCTTAGATTGTTTTTCAGGCGACATTACCCTATTCATAGTGTGACTTTCAGCAGTGAGGATCCAATGAATCAAAGGTGAAATTCATGATTATGCAAACATTTAAACCAGACAATATAAAACGAGACCTGCCATTGTGCGTCCAAGCCAGCATTTTTGCATTGCTGCCTTTCTTTAGTGTCATGAACATGTCTAAAGTAGAGGGTTTGCCACTCACATTTATCCAAGTCTGTCAATGTGTTGTCTGTTGTTCTTGCACACACAAACAGGCTCTTCAGTTCTACTTTTCTGTTCCTCTCTTGCTTGCTCTTCTTGACATGTTGCTTAGCCTCTCTCTCTCTCTCTCTCTCTCTCTCTCTCTCTCTCTCTCTCTCTCTCTGTGTGTGTGTATGTGTGTGTATGTGTGTGTGTGTGTGTGTGTGTGTGTGTGTGTGTAGGTGGATTGATGCTGATAACCCTTCCTGCAAGTAAGTGGTTTTTTTCTACTTGTACACTCCTGTACTCTTTTTTTGGTTTGTGTGATTATCTTTGAAACAATTTTTTAAGTTTTGATTTCTGCTGGTGCATTTCCAAGCATGTTGTATATCCAAAAGCGAGACAAGTGCATTTGTTTCAGTGCCAGTCAGAATAGGAAAATTTCAAAGAACAAAGTGATTTCAAATATAAGCCTTAAATATTAGGCTGGGAAAAATCTGAATATTAAAAAGTTATGGACAAGTGTGTGTGTATATATATATATATATATATATATATATATATATATATATATATATATATTATAATTAGTTACATTCATTGGTCTAAGGTTATGGCGACTTCTATACTGTATTTTAATAAGAGGCCCACTTAATTTATTGATCTATTGTGGTATCTCCCTTTTATTCTTGTTTTCTCTAGGATGTTTGGATTTGTAGCACGGCGCAGTGGTGGTATGGGAAACGTGTGTCACCTGTTTGCGGAGCTTGACCCAGAGCAGCCAGCCAAGGCCATTGTGAACTTCATCAATAAAGTCATGCTGGGACCTCAACAGCTGCGAAAATGAATGCAGTATTAGGGAGGAGAAGAAGAACAAAACAGAAAGAAAGAAGAACATTTATAGAGGGCAGTGCAGTAGACAATGTCAGTGTTAGGTTTATGTACTGAATAAGGAGCATTTTATCATTATAATACACAAAAATGAACCTTTTACAAAAACTCAGTATTCAGGTTCAGTCAGGATTAGGTTGGTGTTGAAAAGTTAAATTTATACTTTTTATTAGTCAAAAGTGAGAATTTATGAAAACATTGAAATGGAAATTTTAGTAGGCTATTTAAATATAAAGAATAAATGAGACCTTTTGGTCAAAGCTTGATAAAATGGGACTTAATTCTACCACTCAGGATGCCAAAGATGTATGACTGTTATTACATTGTTCCACTTTTATTTTCATTGTTTTTATTTTTTCCTTGCGTGTTTACTTTTAAAATAAGTGGTCGGAATGTTTTGGTTTGTTTTGGTTGTTTGTTTTGTATTTAAAATGGCCTTTACATGAGACAAAAACATATTTCATCAACTGATGCATTTTTTAATTCATACTATTTTATGGATTTTAAATAAAATGTTAATACAAATTGAATTGAAAACTAGACTCTAGACTCTCATTTTAACATGGAGGGCTTGATTTAGTTATTTAATAAAAGTTTGCAGTGAAAATATCCTCAAGGCTAGATTTTTTTCTGAAAGTTTCAGGTCCTTTTATTAAAAAAGTGTTATTGTAATACTCTGATCTTTAACATCATGCTCCGGCTTTTATTTCCTTGGGTGTCCTTTGAACATTGAGGACTATCTCCTGTCCATCAGACAAGAAACCGATTACTTGAACAAACATGTTGAAAGCAAACGAGTAGGTCTCTAGATTAAGGTTTTGTTAATTACCTCATGCTCCCTTTTTTATGTTGTGCACTAAACAAGAAAAACCTTGCTAGTCTTTACTTGCAGGTTAAAGGGATGGTTCACCCAAAAATTACTAGAACTATCTAATCATGTATTCGCCCTCATGCCGTCGGAACACAAACAAAGATTTTTAGAAAAATATCTCAGCTTTGTGGGTCTATACAATGCAAGTGAACTGAAGCTCCAAAAATCACATAAAGGCCACAGAAAGTTATCCATATAACATTAGTGGTTAAATCGAAATCTTCAGAAGTGATATGATAAATGTGTGTGAGAAACAGATCAATATTTAGATCGTTTTTTTTTTTTTTTTTTTTTTACAATAAATCTCAACTTTCACATTCTTTTGTTTTTGGCGATTTGCATTCTTTGTGCATATTTCCACCTACTGGGCAGGGAGGAACATTTATAATAAAAAAGGACTTAAATATTGATCTGTTTTTCGCCCACACTTATATCACTTTAAAGATAAGGATTTAACTACTGGAGTCGTGTGGACTACATTTATGCTGGCTTTTTGGAGCTTCAAATGTCTGGTCACCATTCACTTGCATTGTAAGGACTAACAGAGCTGAGCTATGCTTTTATAAATCATTGGGTTTTGCGGAAGAAAAAAGACATACACATCTGGGATGGCATGAGGGTGAGTAAACTATGAGAATTGTAATTTTTTGGGTGAACTATCCCTTTTAGCATATTTATCTTAGGTGTGGTCCACCATCTTAAATTGACTCATAACAAAGCTATTTAATTCTGCTTAATACAATCTTTTCGTTGGCTCCTATTACCAGTTTTACATTAGATAGGGCTGTTATGTTATAAGGTAGGTATAATTGTAAAAATAAATAAAAAGGCATGTTTTATTGTGAAATGTAAGATCTGGAGAGACAATTATCTTCGTGAGAGATTTGGACACAAAACTGCACATCAAATAGTCTGATCACATTTATGCCATCGGCTAATTGTGTTCATATGTGTTACTACTACTACCTCTTATACTAACAGAAACTGAATGACTTTACCTTTTTCAAATCAATCCCTTTATTTTCACCAAGCATTGCGAGTATGTGCTTTCGCTTATGGTTTGTCCTTGATGTCGTTGTTTACAACGACAGACGACGTATCATTTTGTTCCATTTGTTTTCATTATGGTGGCTTTTATTGTATTTTAAAAAGGACGAGGTCCCACCGAGATTTGAACTCGGATCGCTGGATTCAAAGTCCAGAGTGCTAACCATTACACCATGGGACCCAGCTGCCACAATTCTAGTTAGCTTTCTAAACCTGTGTCAGTTATGGATAATATTGCAGCTCTGATCGTAAAAACAAATTGTACAAACCTGTATTTCTCTTTTTTACTTACATTTTTTAAGTGTATGTTATCGATATCATTATCTTGCATTGCCTATTCCTTATTGGGTTGTTTGTTGCTTATTCTTTGCTTTCCTTTTATTTATTTCAATAGTATTTGTGGTATGTGTTTATGTTTAATGTTTTAATACCAAAACAAAAACATATTTAGTTGTGCTTAACTGCCTGCATACGGCCACATTCATGCAGCATGAGCGCAGCACTTTACTTACTTTCAGCACATCCCATAATGTCAGTGTCACGGACTGAGGGCTGCAGTTCTTCGCCACGAACAATCTCCCCCAAAAAGTTTGAATTTATATATTTCATATTGTATTATACTTTAATACCGAAAAACAAACCCATCAGGTTATTGTGAAAATGTTATTCTCCAATTATGCGTCAAATCCTCGTGTACTGTACACGATCTGGGGTGCTTACTGATTTATTTTTTATGTATTCCTTTATTTATTTGTGACAATAACATCTGCAACAAATATCAGGTAGTTATATCACGTTTTCAAGAGACAAATTGTGTTCAGGTATGGCAAAATGGAAGTTCGCATCTTTGTTCTTCGTAATTTTCCACCGTTTATTTGTTTTCTTTTTTCATTTTGTTTCCAGGAAATCAAATGCTTTTCATTTTATGACTTCCTGAGAAGATATGAAGCAAGAAAGACAAGTTAATTTTGTTTTTTCTTTTTAATTCCATTTCCGGCTTATCTGCATTACAAGGTAGCTATACTAGACTAATACATTCTAACCAATTTTATACAGCTCTTAACTACATTTATATAATGTAGTAGGCCTACCCATAATACTTTCATCTGAATCTTAAGAATAACTCATATACACTCACTGAGCACTTTATTAGGAACACCTGTACACCTACTTTATTAAAGTGATTATCTAATCAGCCAATCCTGTGGCAGCAGTGCAATGCATAAATCATGCAGATACCCTCACCCTGCCCACTACCTTTTTTAACTGTTGCCTTCTGGCAGGCGCTACAGAGCACTGAGCACCAGGGGCTGGTTGCACCAGCTATAAGTAAATTACAACTTAGCCTAGTTGTGGCATAAATGGGCACTAAATCACAATTTATGCACTACAAAATATTTGAGCGTTGCACCATTAAACTTAGGTAGAATGTAACCCTACATATAAACTAAATATTCATGGAAGCCTCCGACCAGGATTAACAGTTGGGATAAAAAAGCAGACTGATATTTTATGACATCAATGAGCTCATGTTTTGCGTAATAGATTTCAATCCTTTCCACATTCAGTATGATGTTGACATTTACACTTGTATACATTTATAAGAGAAAAAACATACTTTTAAGAAGCTCTTCAGCATGAAAACCAGTGTCAAGTTTCAACTCATACAAAATATATATAGGATATTATAATGAATAAATGTCTATTTTTCCAGCCTTTTGTATACGTATTTATTTATCACCCCTTATTTATTTTAGATACAGCTCCTTCTGTATATATTGTTATTTAAACTGGGCAAATATCCGATTTATCAAATCTACTTTTATTACGTATCGTATTTTAATGGGAATATAATTTATTACAGCTGCAATTCATGGCTTTTTAACACTTCTGTATACAAATTTGAAGTCTGTTTATTGGATAAATACAGGTAAACATCATATTACTACACATCACTTTACGGAGAGTTTACAACCTACTAGTTAAGTCTTGCAATAAGAATTAATGGTGCAACCAAATTAAGAACTGACTTAGTTACAAACTAACTAGTAGTTACTAAGCGTGCACATTACATGTCCCAATTTACGTGAGACCTTACAGTCTAACATTATCAGTTAATGTTCACATCAACCATCAGAATGGGGAAACATTTTGATATAAGTGATTTCGACAGTGGCGTGTTAGACTGGTTTGAGTATTTCTGTAACTGCTGATCTTATGGGATTTTCACGCACCACAGCCTCTAGAGTTTACACAGAATGGTGCCAAAAACATCCAGTGAGTGGCAGTTGAGGAGAGAGGTCAGTGGAGAATAGCCAGACTGGTTTGATCTGACAGAAAGACAGAAAGTAGTGAGCAGAATAGCATCTCAGAATGCACAACATGTCAAACCTTGAGGCGGATGGGCTACAACAGCAGAATACCATGTCTGGAACTATATTTGGGCCATAGTGTTCCTAATAAGTTGCTCAGTGAGTGTATTGCACAACAATACAGTATGCAATAGTATTATTACATTGAACCTATGCAGTGTTAAATGTGTATCTTTCTCGTCTTTCTCTCTGCAGTGTTTCTAGTGGATGTGCAAAGCAAAACATGTTTATAGAATATGTAAATATTACTGTCGAAATATACATATATATATATATTATTTGTTTTACTAATTTCCATACAGGATCCCCATTGGCTGGCTACCCTTAAACTTTGACCTACAATGAAGTAACATTTCATGTTCCTTCACATTCCCTTACATTCCACAGTGATCATTGTAGTCTCAGAGAGGTCATGACCTGTTACATCATTGTCACCATCAGAACATTTTGTACAGGGGAAATGGAGGGAGATGAGGAGGAGAACATGGTGTGGAAAAATGAAGTGAGCATTAAGTTTGGCTAAGGCTTCTGCAAATGCAGACCTCTATATTGAGAGGGATTTTTAAGAGGTGAACACCATGACATTTGAAGGTCACGATACCAAGATTGATCCATCTCAAGCAAGCATATTGCCATTTTATTTTGCTTTATCATTTATCATTATTTTGTTTTATCATTAATAGTGTTATTACATTGAACCTATGCAGTGTTAAACGTGTATCTTTCTCATCTTTCTCTCTGCAGCGTTTCTAGTGGATGTGCAAAGCATTCTCAGTACCCTATATGTGTCTCTCCATACTTCCAGACAATAGCCCATATATTGCAACAACAGGGTGGCGGAAACAGGCAGGGAACATCCAAGAGAGGCCCCTCTCTCTCAGCATCTTTTACTTCCGTTCATGGCTCTTCGAACTTTTCCTCTCCCTATGTTTCTCCATCATGTTTCTTTTCCATTCCATCATCATTTTACCATCAATCCAGCTTCCATTACCGCAAGGCCACCCTATATATACACACACACATACACACATGCATGCACACATACTACACAGAGCAATTATTCTCCCACTGGGTGCCACAAGGCTGAATTCCCCATGTGATCAAGATCAAGGGTCACATAATCAAACTTATATTTTCTTTTTCTCGCTTACGCGTAAAAAATGTTATGTTCTGTGTTTAAGACCTAAAAACAGAATCCACTGCTTGACTACTCAGACAGACACGCCCAAGTAAAACATGAACTCATCTCCTCACAAACCCAAATATTATATTTAAAAAAGTCTGCCCGTCATAGACGACTGAACATTTCCATTACTTGCTGCTGTAACTGTAGCGACCGGAAATCGCCTACCACTGCTATTAGGCTAAGTAGGTTATTGGCTCCGTTTGTTTTGTCTTTTATTTGTAACGCTTTTTCTAAGTGGGTGAACGTGGACCAGCCTAGCAATGCTGAATTAAGTGCCTGACACATTTCTCCTCATTTAAAGACGAATATGATGCTCGACTCATGCGGACAAACTGTTTACCTCTTTGGTACCTCTGACGTCACGACACACCCCTCGAGCGCGTGAGTGTGTGTCAATGTGTATGTGCGCGCGCTGTCGCTCGACACTGAATGCGGTGGGGTTCGTGTGAGCGTGTGTGTGTCTGTTTTGCTTGTGGAATGTGGGAGTTGTCCCCACGCGCTTTACAAACAAGCGACCTGTCCAAACAGTGCACGCGTGGCAGAGGATGCCACACCAACCAAAACATCGGACGCACGTTCACAGCAAGTCTTTGATCCGTTATTGGAGGAAAATCCGCCGAACAGGGTAGAGTCGGGGCGGGGCGTAAATACACTGAGCCCATCTATTTAGGGTCAAGTACAACATTTGTACAGTCCTAACCAGCGTGGGTTCAAAGTTTGTTTTGTAACCGGAAACCTATCACGGCGAATCACTCACGAGGCACAGAAGAACTGCTTACAGGTTCGGTCTTTGCTTTATTGAGTTAATCCACAGACTCAAGATTAATCTGCATGGGATGGATCGCGAAGCATCTGCTATAGCCAGAGTAATTCGTTAGCATCTCGTCAAGTAGCTCTTCCAGAAGCTCGTCCGTGAGTACGGGGCTGCGGTGTGGCTGGACGCGGAGCGAGGCGACCCTCTGCGGGCTGCGCTGCCGAGGCGGTGGGCGTGTTTTCTCCCCGTGTCTCGGCGTGCTAGCATGTGAGCTGGCGCCAAGTTCTCCGCGTGAAGAAAAAAACACGGGACAAGTTACGGGCTAGAGTAAATCAGCAAAAGTCACATCACGCTTGATCGGAAAAGTTACAGGCAGGTATGAGGCTCGCAGTTTACTCTGAAAGACACTGTTTTCAAAGTGAACGTTGTGCACACACTAATGCAATTCAAAACAAAAGCTGCTAGTCTGCTAATGTTAGGTAACCTACTCAATTGACTGTTTTGTCAGCTCGAACTTAGCACATGAGAACGAGAGAGCGGGTAGAGGGTAGTTGCTTTGCTTAAACACGTTTGTCCAGTGGCTGTTTGTTTATTTGATATGTTTCTCATATATTGGGGTTTGGATTCACGCATCTGCCTTTAGACTCGCAGCACTGATTGAATTCAATTTAAACACCGACCTTGGCAGGTTATACAACGTGGAAAACTTCGCACATGCCTCCGATTAAAGCTAGCTACGGTTGAAGAATGACCTAAAGCACCAAATTCGTAATAATGAAGCCATTAATATATTCAGAGCTGGTTATGGGAATGATTATAATAGATAGAACAGCAGCGCATCGGCTCATCTGTTGCAGTAATTTCCAACTGCGACATCATAGTCACTGCAAAAGGATCGCCGTTTTACCAGTACTTTTAATTCACGAAATTGAGTTGAAAAAGTTACAGCTTTGCAAATTGAGTCCCCTTCTCCAACTAAATGATATGCTACAAGAAATGTGCTTATTCAAAACAAAAGATGAAGAATTCAGTGTGCTGAAACAGATCTTAAGAATGCAGAAGGAAATTGGTGTTTATTTGATAGCAGAGCTTTTTTTCAGTAACTCTTTAAAATAATTGTGATTAGTAATATGAATACAAATGATTGAATTTACAATGCTTAATAGATCATTAGCTAAAGTGCATTCAAATAGTTGGCATGTCATGAAACTTTCATTCATATATTTTCAAACAAATGCATATTAGATTGCACAAGAACAACTGATCTGTTAAGCATTATTTTTAAGAATCATACCTAGTGTTTTACTTAAGTCTTTTATTACCGGTTTCTCTTTTTACTTATTAATCTTATGTTGTCATAATAATATGCATTGTTGACCTTTTCCACAATATGATCAGTAAAAAATGGTGCATGTCAGTGTTGTTTTATCAGAACGTAACACAAACCTTTACAAAATGTAGGCCTACATGATTTTATAAAACATAAAAATACCACTTTATAAAAACAAATCTTAATAATGGTAATAATAATGTTACATCAGTTGTATTAACCTTAATAGTGTTGTTTAACATAATCTCTTGTGGATCATATAGCAGAGAGAGCGTGTGACTCTTTGACATGAAAGCACATTGTGCTGTTGGTATGTTGAGAATCTGTAGTGGTGTGCATAGTTTGTTTAACATGTCTGTTTAACTGGGCTAGGACTTTTTACAGCGATTCTAGTGGGCAGGCACAACCAGTTCAGACATGTTGGACATACATGGTCTAAAGGATGTGATTGGCCACATTAACACCCATATTTTCAAATTGTTACATTAACACAATGTCAGAAGGTAGACCTTGCAAATCAAAGTAATAGGAGAGGGTGAAAGGTTTGCCATGCTTAGGACTGTGTGTGTGTGTGTGTGTGTGTGTGGCTGAAATGCAGTTGGTAGCGGTTGTTGTTTTGTGAACGATGCTCCATTGTGGAACTTTAGGGCTCTTATTTGCTAATTTGAGTGGAAATAGTGTGAGATAGTCAACCATGTAACAAGATTAAACGTGATACCCTGGACAGATTTCCAAAACCCTCTCTCTCTCTCTCTCTCTCTCTCTCTCTCTCTCTCTCTCTCTCTTTCGCCTCACTCTCTCATCTTTCATATGTATACATCCACATACTGTATATGTATAAAGATATACATATTCCTTTTTTCCCCTCTCCCTCTTCATTTTTGTTTGTCTTTCCTGTCTTGCTTATTTGATTTTCAGTGCTGGTTGAAAAAGTATGTGGATTTATTTTCCGCTGAGCTCTAGAAAATACCACATCATCATTGCTTCACTGATTGCAAAATCTATACTGTCTGTCCCATGCTGAAACTTCATATGTTAAGTATACCAACTTGAGAATACCGTCCCGTGCACCTGTATATGAAGTACATAAACATGATCGTTTCTGAGTCTGTATTGTGACGGACTTTTGTTGGACATGTCTCACTTTGTAGATGTTGCATTGATGATATTTTTCTTTTGTTTAAAGGGACTGGATTGTGATGTTTTGGTTGTTATTGTGGCTGTGCTCATTTTAGAGGCTGGAATGTGTGTGCCTGTGTGTAGTTTCTGTAACTCTAGGCAGAAGCTGTGAGGCCTTGACTGTAGCCCTGTAGAGAGGCCCATTGAAGGGGAAGTTGGCTCTGTGTGTGTCTATGCGTGTGTGTGCATGCAGACCACTGGGATTGGACACAGGGTAGAAAGACCCCCTGTACGGAAGGAGGGAAAAGGGAGGAAAGTGGAAGGAGGAGTCAATTACACTTTTCTGGTCATGTGTGTGTTCTTGCCCCATGTTTTGCATGGACAGCGTGAGCGGTCGCATTACAGAAAGGGCAACCAAAGACGAACACGTAAAGAGACTATACACGGCCGAGAAAGATTTATCATTAGCTTGATTTTGAATTAATGTCATTTTTAAGAACAGTAATGGCCTGAAGTTCATTTATTTATTGTGGCAAAATGTTACAATGCTGTCTTCATATTTACTTTTTAAATAGTGTTTGTTTGCTTATGATGAATTTAACAGGACAGAAATAATTTATGTTCAGTGTGAGGACAGTTTCCAGCATGATGGAATGATAAATAATTAATGTGTGTCTTTGCACAGCATATCTGGATTTGTCCAGTACTCAACGCTTCTCATGGCTGTACATCAAAGCTACATGGGCATCATTGAGAATTAAATAGACAGGAATAGCTTAAAAAATAATTGATTTCATTCCATGTAATTGATTACTGTTAGATCCTATTGATATTTTTCAATGTCAAGCACAATTAACTGTCCCCACAAAATGTAGCAGAGAGCCAGGCAATGCTGAGCTCAATTGAGATTCTTATATCATAAGTTCAACAAAACTTTGATCATGGTTTAGTGGGTTTAATGTCAAGAATGCATTTTAAATGAGATTAGCATCTACTGTGTATTTGATAGAGTTGGGATATTCAAGTTTGGATTTGGACTTGAGTCCGTTCTCGAGTCCAACTTTTAATGGACTTGGACTTGTCAAGGATTCGGATGAATTTTTACTCAAGCCAGTGGGACTCGGAAAATCTTTTTCAGAGTCCAGCCAAGTCTGTGGCATTTGTGACACATTGTGATGTTAAATATTTTGTTTGTAGTTTAAATGATAGACTATAAAATGTATCATTAAATATCAGAGTTTGTGTCTGAAGCTAAACTTAATGCAGCGAGTTCAATGTAGTTGGTTACGAAGTTCTTTTCCATGTTTTATTTATAGAAACTTATTCAATTCATGCTTTTTTTACATTGAAATTTAATTGAAGGACAATTCAATTAATGTTTTCTGGAGTTCAACAAGATCTCAGTGAAATGTTCTTTGGTTGGTTTTCGAAGATTTCATAATGCTTGCAGACCGATGCAGCCCCTAGTGCCACTCAAGAAAAGCTCAAATATTTTTTTATCTTCGGTGGCACCTGCTGTAAGATGCACGTGGATACAGCAGGCTTTTGGGTGCACGAGCACTCATCTGCTTTCTGCACTTGAACTTGACACTTGTGACTGACATGTCCTATGTGAAATGCCCCTACTAATGTTAGCATACATGTTTTGTCTTCATACTTATAGCATATGCTTTTGTTCTGAATCTATTTTTAATTTTGTTCAGCTGGATAGAATTTATGAGATACTGACATCTAATACAACAGAAGTATGTTTTTGTTACATTTATATTGGCACATTGTTGTTCTTAGTTGTTAATGTTAAATTAAACTTAAAATACTGATGTAATGGCTAAGTAATGAGTTTACTTTATGAGTTTGAGAGTGCAATATTAATTCTATTTCATTTGGACTTGGTCTGTTATGGACTTGGATTTTAGTCTGACTCAGCCCCCTTTGGACTTGGACTTGACTCGACTACTGGACCCGAACCCAACACTTCTATTTGAAATTAGCATTCATATTTACTTTTGATTTAACTTTTAGAAGTAAACTAGCACTCGCTGAGCACTTTATTAGGAACTCTTTGGTCCTATAAAGTGTCCTACATGGTTTTCTGCTGTTGTAGCCCATTTGCCTCAAGGTTCGACGTGTTGTGCATTCTGAGATGCTATACTGCTCACTACAATTGTACAGAGAGGTTACCTGAGTTACCGCAGCCTTTCTGTGAGCTCAAACCAATCTGTCCATTCTCCGTTGACCTCTCTCTTTTTTGTTTTTGGCACCATTCTGAGTAAACCCTAGAGACTGTTGTGTGTGAAAATCCCAGAAGGTCAGCAGTTACACAAATACTCAAACCATCCCATCTGGCACCAACACTCATGCCACGGTAAAAATCAATGAGATCACATTTTCTTCCCTATTTTGATGGTTGATGTGAACATTAACTGAAGCTGCTGACCAATATCTACATGATTTTATGCATTGCACTGCTACACAATTGGCTGAGTAGATAATTGCATGAATAATCAGGTGTACAGGTGTTCCTAATAAAGTGCTCAGTGAGTGTAGATGCATTAATGCAAAAATATGGGGACTAAAAGCAGCAAAACTTTCATTTAGATTTTAAGTTGCTACTTTCTCAAGTCTGTTAAGCAGCATTTATTATAAGAAAGTATGCTTTTTGGTTTTTTTTCCATTGAGTATGAAATGGAATGTATTGAGTTTAAATCAAAACCATTTTGATTACTTTGGGTATCTGTGCAATTCCGGTTTCAGAGAATTACAATAATGTAAAGCCTGCTTGTGGCTAACATCATATACAAAGAAATACTTTATGTTTGTTAATGTAAAATGAATATGCCTGGTATTATAGGCTATGCAAATTGTAATTTCTGATCTAAATAAAAGAATCTGACAGAAAAAAATGATTTCAACATGTCCTCTTAGTGCATTGCTTGGCATGGCTGTGGATTTGTATTTGTGTGGTGTACTTGTGGAATTTTTATGTGTATGTGTTTGTGTGTGAGTATGTGGCAGTGTTAAAATCTGGCTGTGTGTTTCCAGTTGGGTTTGTTTGAGGACAGCAGCATTTTCTGTGTGTTCTGGACCCAAACTGACCCAACTGGGTCTACGTATTACACATACGCACACATTTCCTTGGCGTGTGCATATGTGTGTGCAGGTCAGTGGATTATTGTGTGTAGACTAGAGGAAATGTGTAGGACAGTGTGTCTCAGTCTCTGTCTGTTTTATGTTTTTTATGTGTCTGCTGATCGTTCTTGCATTATATCCATAAAAGCTAGTTTGCTGTGTTTCTCGAAGTATGAGAACAATTCTATGGTACTTTAGTGTGCATTGTTGTATGTGTTTCTGTGTTTTCCATATGGTCTCTATGCCTGGCCTGGCATTCCTGCTGCGTGAATTTGTCTCTGTCTGTTGTCATAGCTAATGTAGGTTTATGAAACTATGACAGCAGCTCTTTCCTGTCCCACATGCAGACACCCCTCATCCTTTCGCTGTCAGGACTGGGGCACATTTCTCTATTTACTAAAATTTATGATGCTTAGCTATGCCTAGGCTCAATGCCACACTAGTTACGATGTTGAAAAGAACCGCCTTGTGCAGTTACTAGAACTATGTATTGTAGAGATACCATAGTTACGTATGACAATTTGTGTATCACCATAGCTACTCATTAAAGAGTAACTATAGCACTAACGTTTTATGTTACGCTATACCTTGGAAAATATTATGGAATATGCTAATCCATGTTAATGCATTACACAGTGAGGGTGCAAGATTTTGTTTTCTTAAAGAGGAGGTTGAAGCCACTTCTTACTGTCTTTTCAAACTGTTCATGGTAAAAAGACAACTGATTCTGATCTCCAACCAGTTTAGTCATAGTTTACCTCCTGTTCTTCTAGCTATATGATAAACAGGCCATTGCACTCGCAACCAGGTCATTCTACTCAAGAAGGTTTGTCATACACCTTGTCCTACATACCCATTAGAGCTATATGATGCTTCAGTCATTTCAATGATTAACTTTGCACTACTTTAAAGGGCATCGCAATCTTACATATAGTGAGGCCACAAAGTGTCAGTCATGCTTTCTTCACATGTCCAGACCTAAAATATCCCAGCATGCCCTCTCAGGTGTTCTCGGGTTTCCTTAGATGCTATGTGGCATCCGATGAAACATTAACCTAAGCACCCAATTAAGACACATTCAGCATTTCTGAAAATCTCTTATCTCCTTCATGCTATGTGTTTGTTGATAAGAAGAGCTACTAAAGCAAGTGAGAATAATGGAGAGTAGGCTCTTGTGTCATGTGCACAGTCCAAAATCTCTTCAAAACACACAGCATGCAGAGTTAATGATTTTGGAGACTTGTGAAAGCAACTTCCTTCTCAGCACAAGGTCTAAGATTTTCTATAGGGTTCCCACGGTCATGGAAAACTTGGAAATATCAGGGGAATTTAACATTTTGTTTTCAAGGTTTGGAAAATTATTTTCTGTATTGGACATTTTTCTAGTTGTACACAGTTCTAAAATATTTAATTGACCAGAAATATATCTATCTATTTCATATAGTGAAATCTCTAGTAAAGTTTGTATATAAAAAAAAAAATCCATGCAAAATTTGTGTGCTGATACAGTATCCAATTATTTTAGAACAACATCTACTTATACTGATACTGATGCACCGATACAAAATGTGTTTACCTATAACGAGATCAGATTATTTCTGAAAAACATATACCGATACTGATAGTTTGGTGGTTCTGATTTTTATGCAAAAAAAAAATATTTTTGCTGCTTGTTTAGTTTACTTAATTAAAAAAAAAAAAAAAAAAAAAAAAACTAAAGCAACACAATTTTAGAACATTTAGTCACAACTTTATTTAATTGATTCTGTCCATTTAAATTTGTAAAATTGAAGTTTACTTAATCCATTTGAGATTGGACTACATGAGTACTTATTGTGGGGTTATTGTAGCATTGATGAAACTAGGCAGGGAACTTTAATTTCCCAGCCTGCTTTGCATGGGAATCGATACGGAGAGTAAATGTAAAAATAAAATAAAAAAATAAAAAAGTGTTTTTTTTTTTTTTTATGTGTTTTTGTTTTGCAAAATGAATATATAGGGGAATACTTGTTAGTGTTTAATATTTTGTTATGTCGAGATTTCTAAGAGTTTCTGTTATGTTGGAGTATTGGGGGTACCATTGTGGTGAAGAGTGGAGCTTGAGCTAACGGTGTGGCAAGATAGATCTCACACAGGAAATTGATTACTCACATCATCTAGCAATTTTTGTGCTATCCATAACATAGTTTCTAAACTACACTCTGTAGTGCTGCCAACCAGCATGTATTTAGCATACTAACATTCACTTTCAGTAGTTAGTACATATAGAAATAAAAGAGATTTATTTGAGTTACATTGACATGTCTAATTTTGTTGAGTTTACCCAATTCAACTAGGCTCTTTAAACACAAAGTGTTTGTGTTGAGATTACATAGTAACTTTAAGTTAAGAAAACTAATTTGGAATTTGTGGAACCACTGTCCACAATTGAATCAAGTTCAGCCAAAGAGCTATTTTTTGGTGTAGTTTGCGGACCCATAAATTTCCCATTTTCCACTGTCCACCCTTGAAAATGAAATCGAGCACTGCAGTACCATAACCCATAATTACTGGTCAGAGTGCACATGATGACCCCGTCCACCGTTTAAGACCTACAATGGGCATGCGAGTGTCAGAACTGGACCTTGGAGTAGTGCAAGGTGGTGGTCTGGTCTGATGAGTCAAGTTTTTTTTTTTTACATCAAATGGACGGCCGTGTAGGTGTGCGCCGTTTACCTAGGGAAGTGAGGGCATCAGAATGCACTGTGGGCAGACGACAAGCCAGTGGAGGGAGTGCGATGCTCTGGGCAATATTCTGCTGGGAAACCCTGTGTTCAGCCATTCACATTGATGTAAATTTGACTACCTACCTAAACATTGATGGTGACCTGGTACACCCCTTCATGGCAATGGTATTCCAGATGGCAGTGGCCTCTTTTAGCAGGATAGTGCACCCTGCCACACTGAACATATTGTTCAGGAATAGTTTGAGGTACATGATGAAGTGTTCAAGGTGTTGCCCTGGCCTCCTAAGTTCCCAGATCTCAATCTGGATCTGGGATGTGCTGGACCAACAAGTCCGATCCACAGCAGCTCCACCCTGCAACTTTCAGGACTTGAAGGATCTGCTGCTAATGTCTTGGTGCCAGATACCACAGGACAACTAGGCACTGTTTTGCCAGCACAAGGAGGACCAACAGTGTTTTAGGCAGGTGGTCATAAATGTATTAGTTTTATACCTTTTTTTTCACAAGTGTGCTTGTGCTACTTTTCTTTAAAGGGATGGTTTACCCAAAGATTGTACTGAGGTCTTTTGACAGTGATTTGATGGATCTTGAATCTCTAACTTGAAAAGGGCATAATTTAATATGATTGAATTTTTTCCCCTTTATTTTTTTGAGGGCTATGAATATTGATCGGGGAAAAATTAAAGCCATCAAAAAACATTGTCCATCTGCAGGTTGCATTTAGAAATATGCACATAAGTAGTGCCATGTTTATGGCTGACTGCCAACCAAATCTTCGGAAAATAGGGACTCCAAATGTTTCTTACATTTGAATAGATGAATAAATGAACAGCTCAATTTAGATAAATGCATCATTATGTGGTGAAGTGTTTTGAAATAATTGTAATGGTGCGAGTGTTTCTGTGTGCAGTAATTTGAGAACTTTCACTCAAAGAGGTCATGTCTTTGTGCATGTGTTTGTGTAAAAACGGAACTGTTATTTCCATAGGGTAACTCGCACTATATGAAGCTTTCAGCATATTTTCCAGATGAAAGATTGTACATTTATTCTAAAGAGTGCACAAAAAGATGTTTTTACCCAAAGTTGGAATTTCCTTGTAACTCTGAATAGTGAAAACAGGAAGACCGTGATATCACTTTCTGTGCTGAGGTGTGTTTATTTAGTTTGTGCTGTTCCTGTTTGTGCGTGCAATGTCGTGATGTCCCTTTTGGAAGCCCATTCACGTAGAACGTAATGTTCTCTTCCTATTTTTTAACCACTTTATTGCTGATCACATTTTGTACATTAGTGAAGGGGTTATTCTTGTGTTATCCTGTGATCAGGCTCATCTGGTTCTTCATAACTACATTTATTGTCAAAATATTCTTATCAGCTGATGCTTTTAGCTGTGTGAGTTGGTATGTCACTGTGACCCATGACTAATTACTGCATGACTGATGTTCTACATTTTACCATTCAGGGGGTCTATAATTATTTTATATGTTTATATATCAGTGATGCTCATTGTTTTGTTCGATATTATTTAAAAATATGTTAAAAAAAAAAAAAAGAAGAAAAAAAAATAGTTTATACAAAACTATTACTAAAATTCTCTTCTACTATGATAAACTAAATGATTTCAAATACATACAAATTAATTAATTAAAAAACTGTTGGAACAATAGTAGTATTGAATTATTAATATAACAAAAACACACACAAAAAGAAGTTTAACAGTTTTGTTTTAAAATATAATTAATCTTTGTAAAACCTTTGTAAAAGTCAGATGGTGTAACCAACATGCAAAAAACAAAACATAAAACAGAAATGACTACAGAAAAATAAATAAATAAAAATCAGCCATTTTTTCAATATTTTAGAAAAGGCACGTTTTGTTCAGGTCAAATGGACTAACCATAAGACAACTTAATATTCATATTTGTGACTCAAAAATGAATATTTGTAAAAATTAAAAACTTAAAGATGCATGAATAGTATTGTAATTGCTTTAACTTGATGGGCACACCACTTGCAATTTTTAATAGTTATTAAAAATATATATTTTTGTGAAAAATGCAATCAGTTTTTCCAAAATTGATGAAACCCAAATAATACATTTCTATTAACTTGCTAAATCTGTTTTATGCTAGATTTTCAACAGATTTCTCATTTTTGTCATCTCAGACAACCTTATATGGGTCACCAGCCCTTATGTTTTTTGTAATTACACAAACATGTATACAAAATTACACAAAAGCATTTTTATGAGACATTGAAGCTCACAACTGTTGGTTGTGATTTGGATGGTCACCTACAAGCACTCAGACCCTGCTTGTTTCTCAGCCGGTCCTGATAGCTAATTAATATTCTCCATAATCACGGACACTCTTTATCGATGCACATACATTAGTGATGCCCCCCCCCCATTCTGTTTGTGATAGTGGCCCTTATGGCTTTAATCAGAATGATTTAGTGTTCTATTAAAGGGCGGTTAATTATTCAACACTTGCAAAAGAACGTCAGTTATGATTTGTGGTTTTGTTATGCTGTCGGTCAATGCTGAAGTATTAGGGAATTTCCTTTTTTTTCCCCTCTGCTTTACAGTCTGTAGTTTTTCTCCTTCCCGTCATTGGTGCCGGCAAATGCATGTCTCTGTGTATATGACACGATCTGTCTCTCTCTTTCTCTGTTTCTCCGACAGTGATGGAGTCAGCCGTTAGTACATCCACTGAAGTGCCAGATGAGTTTGACCGCAATGTTCCACGGATCTGTGGTGTGTGTGGAGATAAAGCCACTGGCTTTCATTTTAACGCAATGACCTGCGAGGGCTGCAAAGGCTTCTTCAGGTACACATATGTGCGCGCATACACTTTCTCTCATCCAATCTGGTATTCACACATTTTAACTGATGTTCATTATAAGCATATTAACACATATTGTTTTTGACCAATGTGAGACTGTCAGACTATTTATAGTTCCTGTGCTGTTTATGTGTGCGTGTGTTCATTAGGCGCAGTATGAAGCGGAAGGCCAGTTTTACCTGTCCATTTAATGGAAGCTGCACCATCACTAAAGATAACCGTCGGCACTGCCAGGCCTGCAGACTCAAGCGTTGCCTGGATATTGGCATGATGAAGGAGTGTGAGTTACTAGCCAACATAACACATTTTACACCACTGATCCGTGCGAGCCAAGATATCCTTCATTATATTACTCTTTATTTAATTGTAGTTTAAATTTGATCTCTCAAAAAGTCTCACAACGAATTCAGTTTAATGCTTTTGATTTGATCTGTGGAAAGGTAACGCTATTCGTAGCGTTTCAGTTAGTTTAAAATCGAATTGCTCTTGTTTACCAAAAGACCATCAGAAGAGAAAGATTCTATATGTAATGTTTGTTTTTTTTTTTAAAAAAAAAACACACAAAGCTTTTTTAATTAAAAAGGACACCAAAAACTAACCAAAACTAAAACAACTGGGTGGTTTGAGATGGATGATGATGATATTGTGAGGGAACGCAAAACTTATTTAGAGGGAACACAACACTTTTAGTGAGAGGATGCGAAACTATTGGAAAAAAATTATATTCCCTCCCTATCCTCCGTAAACAACAATATTAAGAGCTAAAAATATATATTGAATGTCCTCAAGGTTCATTTCACAATTAATTGTCAGTCTTCGTTTAGAGCAGCAGTTTTCAAAGTGTTGGGAAAGGTGCAGATAATAATAATTATTAATAAATGTTGAGAAAATCACAACGTAACATTTATTTTTTATTTTTTTTGCATGTCAAATAGATAAAATCTAAAACAGATTTTTGTTTAGTACCCAATTTAATAAAACAATCCATGTGAATTCAAGCAATTCAGCAGAAAGATAACAAGATATGTATGTGGAATCACACATCTAAACGCATATATGTCTGCAGCAACTTTATTGTATTGATATTACTACTGGAAAGCAACTGCCAGCTGTGTTTTTGATCTGACTGATTCGACGGCTATTTATTATCATCAGTGATGCTATTCCAACATCTTAAACAGTGTTTCCCCATCCCTGGTCCTGGACACTGCACATTTTGGATATTTGCTTTATTTGACACACCCAGCTCAGGTCATGCAGCCTCTTCTAACAAGCTGATGAGTTGAAACAGGCACGTTTGATTATTGAGACATCTAAAATGTCTCATGTTGGGGATTATCAAGGACTAGGATTGAGAAACACTGATCTAAAAATATGATGAATAATGAGAGTACAATACACATTATCAGAGAAAGCTTGGTTGGAGTTCATCTTTCTCATCTAATTTTTCACATCTCATTTATTATGTACTTTTTGTACCTGTAATAAAATTAACACTTTAAGCTCGGATGGGCCCGCTGAGAAAAAAATTATTATCGAAATGTTATAACTAAAGTCTTGACCAACATTCAATAGGTATTGTTTTGAAGCTTAGAAGCTGTACTTTACAATGCATGTAGACATTATGACCAAAACTAAACAAGTCCTTTGAAATATGCAGACAAATCAGAAGTATTCTGTTTGGATAATTTATTAATAATTTTGCACTGCTCTGCGATTTATTGTAATCGGTAAAAACATCTAATCAAATAGCATTGTGTTATATGTCATTGGAAAGGTCTATAAGAGAAGAATTCAACCTATTTGTTTTAGTCACAGACAAAAATATACAGCTAAATATGTATTTGGCATACATGTTAGATGTAAACAGGTGTTGCTTATATGCCACAATATTGTTTCATGAAAAATAACCGGAACATATAATATCACATATCATTACTTTGAGGCATTTATCTTTAAAATGAGCCCAATCACAACATAATCGGATGCATTGATCATTAGATAATCATATCATTCGATGTCTGTATTTTTATCACGATATTCATTTCATACCATTAATGGGGCGGAACTGCATTCGCAATACACTAAAGGGATGATATGCTCTCCAATAATAAATTACTGTTGTTTTTATTCTATAACTTTTTGGGGGGAATAGACACAGATGTTCTGGCGCACAAGCCTTCCTCAGTGTGTAAAACAATCATCAAATTTACCCTCTTTTTAAATGAACAACTCTGTTGCAACATCACGTGATTGTACATTTTCAATCATGATTTGTCACTAGATAGAATCAATTAGTGGTTAAAAGATCACCAGGTGCTAACATAACATACAATACAAATCACGACCCAGATAGGCCACATGCAGAACTGAATTCCACATGTTTGTTTGACCTCAAGAATGAATTAAACATTACATGTTTGTTTTCAAATATACTCCAGAGGGTAATCTGCCTTTAAAGTACACTCCGTTTGGGATTTAATCCAACATTAGGTGTGCTACCTCTGTTTGATAAATGTTTTGCCAATTTCATCCTCTTCAGCTGACGTTTAACTCCACTGAAAGATTTTCTTGTGACACTCCACACTACAGCTCTGTAGGTGGCGGTAATGCATCATAAAATGGATTCCCAATCCCCAATACATATCACAAGAAGAAGAAACACTTTCTTGCCTTTGACAGCACTATGGATCACGTTTAAAACATTGAACTAAATAGTACATAAATAAAGAGCAGTGGTGTTGATGTCGGAGTTGTTGTGTGCTGTCTTGTATGGCGCACAATGATGTTAAATTAGCCAGATAGCTAGCTGCTAGCTAGTGGCTACTGTGCCTCATTGCCAATTTCCATGACAGCAGGGCTGCCTGCTAATACTTTCTAACAGCTGATTTCATGACAGGGATTCAGTTAGCTATTTGTGTGTATAACTTTGCCAGACTGCTTGAGTTTTTAGTGAGATGTACCTGATTTCATCGTCTAGATGTAGAACATAGGCTTCATTTTGAAAATTACAAAAAAGTTTATCATCGATATCGAATTTTTTTTCTTTTGTTTTATCATTCAGCCCTATACACAACCAGAGGTGGAAGTCATCCAAATATGGACAGAGAGGATTGTTCCCTTTAATTACACATGGCCAACAGGAGATTGTGCCAAGCACATGACACAGACTCAACGATGGCTCAAATGACAGAAAGGAACTGAACGAGATCTCTTTACTCATGCCTGCATACTTTGGAGAGAGAGCATACCTTTAGTCATTGTTGTCATGTAGTCATTTGCATGTGTAATTAGTTCTTAGTCTTATTATGTTTATTTTTTTTTGGAGAGGCTTTTGGACATATGGAGACATTTTTGAACACAAGGATAACATTTTTTGTAATGCTATAACTTTTGATTGGTTTGTCGTATCAACACAAAATTTTACTCTGTTTCAGGTGACATGATTGGAAACAAAACAAATGCAGTTTTTTGGAGCTACTTTATTTGTAGCCTGAGACATATAATGTCAGTTTAGAAAAATAAGAAAAAAAAATTTTTGCTCAGTGTTTTTGTGATTTGTCAGCAGTTTCTTAAACTGAGAGTCTCAGAATTTATGATAATCTTTTCTTTCTTTTTTTTGGTCAAATTATAAGCCTTTACATTGTGGTGTGTACCAAACAGACATGAATGTGACGGTAATGTCGTGCATCCTCCAGAGTGAGAAGGGTGAAATTTCTTTCAATTGCAATCCACTGTCTCTTTTCTTCAGTTATTCTGACGGATGAGGAAGTTCAGAGGAAGAAGGATCTGATCCAGAGGAGAAAGGACGAGGAGGCACAGCGGGAGGCGCAGAAGCCCCGCCTCACAGAGGAGCAGCGCAACATTATAGACACACTGGTGGAGGCGCATCATAAAACCTACGATGATTCCTACTCAGACTTCTCGCGCTTTAGAGTAAGCAACTAATCAGATTTTCCTCTATTCTATTATTTGTATATTTTTTTTTATTCCGTTTTGAAGGTAAAGTGTGTACTTTTATTGATGTCAAAATAATTCCTATCCCAGCTTGATATGCGGAGACAGCTATAATTAAGCCACCTGTAACCTGATATAATTATGTTCTTTGATGTCTTGTCTTTCTTAGACATTGTTACATTGCTTATTTTTGCACCGTATGTGTGTGGGTTGTGTTGCAGCCTCCAGTTAGAGAGGGTCCAGTTACACGTAGTGCCAGCCGCGCTGCATCTCTTCATTCACTATCAGATGCCTCCTCAGACTCCTTTAGCCACTCTCCAGGTGACACACCCACCCACCCACACACACACATAGATATAGAAACTAAACAAGTGCAAACACACACACACTAACACTTAACCTCATCTGTTAGTAAATCACCCGTAAAGATTATTCTGAGAAATGTTTTTCAGCACAGCATGAGGCAGGGGCGGGCATGCGTGTGTTTGTGTGTTAGGGTGTTGTGTTTCTTATCTGCACAGCAGGCTCAGTCCATCTCACCATGCCTGACGTCACAGGAGAGCCATTCTAATGACAATCAGACTCAAATGCACACAAATGTATACATGTAAACAGGCACATATTACTCATCCTGGAGACAGCAAGTTATTGACTTTATATTGCTACATATAGGACTGTTTACTATCGGGGTGGGTGGTACCAAAATCATCTCGTGGTATGAGTACTTTCACAATAACGGTATCATTATTTTTTTTTTTCTTCTTCTAGAAATTTTGTGAAATAGATAAAGTTACTGCACTCTACCAGTTTTGAGTGCAAAGATTCATGGGCATTAACAATCTAAAGAGAAAATGTATCTGCCCTATTTTTATTTTTGTCATTTTATTTTGTTTTCTCTCAAATAAGGGGAAACCAAAGTTTCAGCCTCAGAACCTTCCTAAGTGTGTATCTGATTCATTAGTGCCCCTGGTGTGGGCTTATTAATCAACCAGAACACCTTAGCTGAAGTATAGGTTGATCTGACACATCAGGCAGCTAGTGCTGTTCATAAGTCCGAATCACCATGTACGATCAAATAAAAAGTTACACAAACAGGATTAAATACAAGTCAATGCAATCATATAAGATATAAACCCACAGTTAATTTTTCCCACAATGGATCAATGTGTAAATGGATCAAAGTATGGATCAGAGCATATTCAGAAACACTACACTACTATTTCTACAATGTCGTTCATAAATTCAAATCACAACACAAAATTAAGGATAAAATTAGATCAATAGCAGAATGAAATGCAAATGAATATAACTATACAGCAATATAAAGTAAAAGCATATTTCATTTTCTCTTAGAGAATTGGCTAGAGCATATTCAAGAATGCTTAAAGGTCAAAGTCCTCATTAAGGCCTAAAGGAGACAAACTTCAAGCAATACATCCAATAAGCTCATTGAAGTAATTTTTCTTTACGTTCCCTTCTGGAACTTTCTACCTATTTCATTCCAATACAGGTTAACTGTATATGTTAGTATTATGCTCATGAAAACATCTAGCGATTGGAAATTTAATGGAAAAAAATATTTTTATATAAAAAAGCTATGTGGTATCATCTGTTTTTGCCTATAGAGTTTAAAGAGTGTAGTGTTCAGCTTGAGGGTCAGATTTTAAAAATACAAACCGGGCTGGACTGTGACTAAAAATCTGCCCTGGAAAAATTCAGCCCAACCGGTCCATGCAAATGCATTTTACAATATAAATATTATTTATTTATGTTTATTTTTTGACAGTAAAGCATTGAGTTTGGATGCAGATGTGAATTTACTGATGTTAACAACATTAAAATCTATAAACAGTTCATTAACACATAATTTATGTACTGCTATGTTTAAGCATACTGCAAGTAAGACTCCATAGCTGATATTTTTCTTGCATCAGGCTTTTAATTATTTAATTAGCTTTTCTTGGTTTGTTGAAACCCAAGCTGCCAAAATGACTCGTTCTCTACTTTCTCCACCTTTGTGATGTCACACTGTGGTAGACATTTGCATCTGACTGCCTCCACAACAACATATCAATGCCTACTTTACCTTATCACTTCCGTAGGCCGTCCAGTAGTGGTGAGCAGTGAGATGGCAAGTAAAGAGAGTAGGTCAGTCAAGAGCAGAGAGCCAATCATAACAGTGGCCGTTTACTGTCAAGTTTGAAAGGTGAAGCAGCACCAAAATCAAGTGTTTCTGACAGAGGGTCAGAATGAGGGTGGAAAATTATCATGTTTTACAAATATATGACTATTTTTTTGTTCAGAAATGTATTTTACATGAACCTATCAAAATAATAAAAAAAAAATGTTTTTTCGCATAGCTCTATAGCATTTAGGATCTATAGCAGCTTCAATTGGCCAAGAACCGCCCAGTTAGACAGGAAAATATGTAAAGTGATCAATCACAGTTGGTTTAGTCATAACGTGTCATTTAGGCATTGGGTAATCAGAGATATACCATTCCATAATAAAAGACCATCATGGGGAAGGACAGTATCTCACAAAAGTGAGTGCACCCCTCACATTTTTGTAAATATTTGATTATATCTTTTCATGTGACAACACTGAAGAAATGACACTTTGCTACAATGTAAAGTAGTGAGTGTACAGCTTGTATAACAGTGTAAATTTGCTGTCCCCTCAAAATAACTCAACACACAGCCATTAATGTCTAAACCGCTGGCAACAAAAGTGAGTACACCCCTAAGTGAAAATGTCCAAATTGGGCCCAAAGTTTCAATATTTTGTGCAGCCACCATTATTTTCCAGCATTGCTTTAACCCTCTTGGGCATGGAGTTCACCAGAGCTTCACAGGTTTCCACTGGAGTCCTCTTCCACTCCTCCATGACGACATCACGGAGCGTTGTGCTCCTCCACCTTCCGTTTGAGGATGCCCCACAGATGCTCAATAGGGTTTTTCATGTCTGGAGACATGCTAGGCCAGTCCATCACCTTCACCCTCAGCTTATTTAGCAAGGCAGTGGTCGTCTTGGAGGTGTGTTTTGGGTCGTTATCATGCTGGAATTCTGTCCAGAGCCTCAGATCTCCATGATCCCTTCCGAAGGGAGGGGATCATGCTCTGCTTCAGTATGTCACAGTACATGTATGCATTCATGGTTCCCTCAATGAACTGTAGCTCCCCAGTGCTGGCAGCACTCATGCAGCCCCAGACCATGACACTCCCACCAACATGCTTGACTGTAGGCAAGACACACTTTTCTTTGTACTCCTCACCTGGTTTCCGCCACACACGCTTGACACCATCTGAACCAAATAAGTTTATCTTGGTCTCATCAGACCACAGGTCATGGTTCAGGTAATCCATGTCCTTAGTCTGCTTGTCTTCAGCAAACTTTTTTGGGCTTTCTTGTGCATCATCTTTAGAAGAGGCTTCTGTCTGGGACGACAGCCATGCAGACCAATTTGATGCAGTGTGCGGCGTATGGTTTGAGCACTGACAGGCTGACCCCCCACCCCTTCAACCTCTGCAGCAGTGCTGGCAGCACTCGTATGTCTATTTCCCAAAGACAACCTCTGGATATGACGCTGAGCACATGCACTCAACTTCTTTGGTCGACCATGGCGAGGCCTGTTCTGAGTGGAACCTGTCCTGTTAAACCGCTGTATGGTCTTGGCTACCGTGCTGCAGCTCAGTGTCAGAGTCTTGGCAATCTTCTTATAGCCTAGGCCATCTTTATGTAGAGCAACAATTCTTTTTTCAGATCCTCAGAGAGTTCTTTGCCATGAGGTGCCATGTTGAACTTCCAGTGACCAGTTTGAGGAAGTGTGAGAGCGATGACACCAAATTTAACACACCTGTTCCCCATTCACACCTGAGACCTTGTAACACTAATGAGTCACATGACACCGGGGAGGGGAAATGGCTAATTGGGCCCAATTTGGACATTTTCACTTAGGAGTGTACTCACTTTTGTTGCCAGCGGTTTAGACATTAATGGCTGTGTGTTGAGTTATTTTGAGGGGATATCAAATTTACACTGTTATACAAGCTGTGCACTCACTATTTTACATTGCAGCAAAGTGTCATTTCTTCAGTGTTGTCACATGAAAATATATAATCAAATATTTACAAAAATGTGAGGGGTGTACTCACTTTTGTGAGATACTGTATATCATTTATGTAATGGCACACGAGTCTCCGCGAGCAATTGCACAGAAAACACATGAGAAATTCACGTAGTAAACACAAAAAACCTAATCACAGAGTATTTCACAGGCAAAGCTAAGTAGAATCTACTCATGGATATCAGCTTTAATTTTTGGAATGTGCCTCCAACAAACTACATTCAAAGAATGAATACATTTCCTTTGATTTGCTAGCATCTGCTCAGAGTGTAAACCCCTCCAGTCACCATTCAGAAAGTACTCGAGCTCCAGTGTACCTGTTACATGGATTGTTATTTGTTATGTTGATGAGAACGAAGCAAAGCATTAACAATTTTTTCTTTCTTTTCCTCTCTCCCTCTTTCTCCACATGTGTAGAGTCAGGAGATCGTAAGATGAATCTGAGTAATATCTTGATGATGTATCAGGAGCAGGGTATGGGCTCCAGTCCTGACTCAAAGGAGGATGAGGGCTCTGGTCTCTCCATGCTTCCTCACCTGGCTGACCTGGTTTCCTACAGCATTCAGAAAGTCATCGGTTTTGCCAAGATGATACCTGGATTCAGGTAGTATTTAATGTGTGTTGGAAGGGCAGGGAAGTCACTTAAATAAAATTTCCCAAGGTCATGGATAACTTGAAAATATCGAGGAAATTTAAAATTGTGTTTTCCAGACTTGGAAAAATCATGGAAATTTCTATTTGAATATACTTTTTTTTTCTAGTTATGCTCTGTTTTAGATAATTTTTTTTAGATCATGCGCTAGATATTTGCTTGCAATTCACATTAATGCTCGACTTGTGGACTCTCTCTCTCTCTCTCGTATTCTTTCCAGTGAACCGGCACACAAAATAAGAATTATAAAAATAAAAAAAGAGCTGGAAAGTTCATGGAAATTGTGAAAGTGTGGGAAACCTGTTAAATTCATATGGCCGAGACAAAGTTTTAATGAGTGCCTGAGCAAGTGTGCTATCCATTCCTTTCATCCATTTAGTGGCAAATAGGTACTGGTTTGTGGAAAGTTCCTCCTTTTTTCCAACAATATTAAAAGCATATATTTAATTTCCTTAGGCACATAAAAATAGCTTTGACATTATACACTCTCACACGCAATACATGTTTCTAGCCTGTCTCTGTGTGTGTACTTCCATGTATTTACCGGCTCTCTCAGAATGTGTGTACATGCATATGCATCACAGCCTGCGTGTTGCTGTGGCAACCATAGGAGTTTCATGTTATCAGAACCTAATGCGCCCACTCCCTCTAAATCTGCCATTCACAGAATCCATCATGAGCCAACGTTGATGTGTTTGTGTGTGTGTTTGTGTTTGTGTTTGTGTGTGTGTGTGTGTGTGTGTGTGTGTGTGTGTGTGTGTGTGTGTGTGTGTGTGTGTGTGTGTGTGTGCATTTCAGGGAGCTAACAGCTGAAGATCAGATTGCTTTGTTGAAGTCTAGTGCTATAGAAGTGATCATGCTGAGGTCCAACCAGTCTTTCAGTCTAGAAGACATGAGCTGGAGCTGCGGAGGACCAGAGTTTAAATACTGTGTCAACGACGTCACAAAAGGTACACATAAACTCAAGCAGACATTGTTTCCAAAACAGATAGTTACAACAGCTATGTCAAGGTCTACGTGAGACATATTTGGCAGGGGAGGTTTTACTGCATTTATATCATGTCAGCAGTGGGTCTGATGATATACACTATGTGAGATTGAACAGCAGGGTAAAGGTGAAGTGTGTAGTTTTCTTAGTAGAGCGGTAAGTGTTTGGGAAACCCGCTTTGTGCGCTATCAAAACATTGTTCTTTTTGGCCCAGAGATGCATTGTGGGTGATCCATTTGAATTGGGGCAACGCTAAAGATCTCCAAAATGTTTTGAGATTTGTCCACTTCAACCACATTCGAAGGTAGTCAATGGTGAACAAAAAGGGAAGTGAACACATTGGGCTTGTATTGTAAATGCTTATATATTAGAATGCATTTGAACAGCAGCAAAGTACTGCCTACTCACCTGTCAATTAACCGATGCACTAAAACAAGAGTTTACACTTTGCAAATTATGTACAACTTTAAAAGCAATTAAGTGTCCAACAGTCCGAAATTTAAAAAGGCAAATACATGTACATGCACAAGATCTTCACAGAACTTCTTAAGTATGCCTGATATCAACATGCATTGACACAATGAAAATTGTGCATATTGAATAAATTAATACAGGTACTCCAATAAAATAACTCCAACGTCATGTTTGCACATAGATTAAATGTAAGTAAAATTAAGAAAAGGAGTACGTCAGATTTTAGCACTCGGTTTTTCCTCTTGTGATTTATTTTCATGCAGTTATACACTGACATATCGAATGATGTATTTTTTAATGAAATCAGAGACCCTCCTCTCAAACTCAAGTGGTCGAATTTTATCCAGGCGTAAATGGTGTTTAGCTTGTCCACTTGTGATCACATCACCCAAAATGCATCTTAATACCTGCTTTAAACAAGGCTTTTGTTGGAGCATCATGTCCATCTCAACATATCAACAATACCCTTGTTTCCACTATCTGGCCAAATGAGGGCATGTTAGTGCATGCCAGAGCTTGTTGATTAACTATGGGCCAAAGAAGGCCAACTGGTGATTGAGATTTGTCAATGTCAAAGGTGGATTTAGGAGTCAGGTCTCGTTTTCCAACAAGTAAAGACTAATATCAGCAAACAAATGGCAGCTTCAGTCTCCACCATGTTCATTTCGAAGACTAGCTAGTCTCCAGAGTCTGATACCTCAACTTGAGATTCCATCTTGTTTGTGAAACTGGCATGGTGCATGACGTTGGCAATGGGGTGGCATATTAAGGGGTGTTGTAGGTCAACACTGCAGGGCTATTGGCCCAATAGTGGAAATGCAGATCGATTTTGGTCTTGCAGCCCGAGGCTTGAGGCTATTGGCCCTGGCTGACCTGTTGATTGCCTTGGCTCGCACTGGCCTCATTGTGGAAAAGTGGCTATTTAATCAACCAGTGCTGGGAATTTGGGGCAGTTATTGGAGCAGTTATTATGTGTTTCTAATTTATATCACTATTTCAGACAAGAGGAGTGTGCAGGAGGCCTGTTTGAAAACAGTAATTATATTTGCAATATGGTTTGGTGATGCAAGTGTTGCAGGAGTGACACTTTATCTTTAAGAAAACTAAATGGACAACTTCTCTGTTAATTATATGCCTAATGAAATCATCTTGGTTTTGTATGTGTGGCGGTGCAGCTGGACACACTCTGGAGCTGTTGGAGCCTCTAGTAAAGTTTCAAGTGGGGTTAAAGAAGCTCAGCCTACATGAGGAAGAGCATGTGCTGCTTATGGCCATCTGCCTGCTGTCTCCAGGTTAGCATCTCCCCTCTATTCACCAAACATTACAGACAGATTGACTTTACAGACATGCCCTTGCTTGCTAACAGGAATCTCATTTCGCCTGTCTTTGTGTGATCATAGACCGGCCCGGCGTGCAGGACCACGAGCGAGTGGAGGTGTTGCAGGACAGGTTGTCTGAGGTTCTGCAGGCATACATCCGCACAAATCACCCAGGGGGTCGTCTGCTATACGCAAAGATGATTCAGAAGCTGGCCGACCTCCGCAGCCTAAACGAAGAACACTCCAAGCAGTACCGCTCACTCTCTTTCCAACCCGAACACAGCATGCAGTTGACACCTCTCGTGCTGGAAGTGTTCGGTGGGCAGGTCACCTAGCAATTGCACACAAGTCAAGACAAGAAGCATGGGTCAGATGATGTGCAGGTGGAGTGAAAACCCATACAGAGTTTCCAGGACGAAGTTTATGAGTGCTTGAGGGTGTGTGGGTGTGTGTGTATGTAAGTCTATCCCCTTATTGCTTACAGGTCAGCTAGCGAGTGCCATAGATATTTCCATTTTCTTGTTTTAAGTAAGGACATTCTTACAAGAATGTAGTATGGTCATGGTGTTTTTAACTGTGGTGACTAAACACAGTAAATTTTACTGTATCCTCAATAGTCACCAGTATTACACTGCATGTGTAGTTCATTTACAGAATGAATGTGTTTGTGTGTGGTCCTGTTCTAAACCTCTGCATGGTCCCAAAGCGCTGTCCACTACTGCTGATATCCTGTCACTTCACCTCCTGCCTTTAAATGCACAGGGTTGACTGTACTAATGCAAGCACATAGCTCTAACTCACCCCTCGCCTTGCCACTTAACCAATCAAACGGCAGCTCCGCCCCCTTCTCCTCTGCCTCTAAAGCTTTGAAAGGTTGCAAAATAGCTGTCTTTTCTACTGTTATTCGCCTGTGCTGTGATTGGGCAATTAACTGACGCCTGTTTAAAGTAGCCAGTGCTGCATTAGCACTCACTGCAAATCTATTCTGTAAATAAGACTCGGTATCTATATTCTTAACTTCCTAAATCAGTGTAAATAGAGTTTGATATAAGCTCACTCGTTGCATATGGTAGAATATAGCAGAGGGAGACCCTGCAGCCCTGGCTGGTTACAATAAATATGTAAACATATAAACTGTGCGATTATTGAAATATAGGAATTTAAACCATTATTTGTTTTTAAAAACTGAGAGCTTTACCTCCGTTATTTACCTTGTTGTGAATTCATCTTGGTAAATCCTATAGGAGTATTTCCCTATAGGTTCCATATGTCTCTTTCCTTGTTATTTCTCTTTAGTCTCTCTTTACTGTGTTACTCATCTCTTGCATTCCATTCATTTCCTCTCTCTTTTTTTCTTTTTTTTTTTTGACGTTGTACTTTCTGATTAATCAGACTTTTATCCTTTTATAACTGTTTTATTCTTTGTTAGTCAACACATTTGTTCTCACACAGCTGAGAAAGTGCTTAATGCTGTTTATCATAAATTTTGGATATTTAAAGCAAGTTTCAGACAGGTAGGAGTTTTACAGCTATAATAGGGTGAACATATAACATTTGGGTCATATTGCACCCCAAAATCAAAAGAAAAAAGTTAGGGCTGTCATATTATTAACACAATTAATCACAAAAATCATTACCAAAAAAGTAGGACTATGTGTAAATATTAGGTTTGTCAATTTATATGGATGACACTTTAAATGTTTATTTGTGGGACTACTCGTCTTGCCAAAGTAGGCTAAACAGATTTTATGTTTCTCAAACTGCATCAAATTACAGGAAATGCAAACACGGAACTTACGCCTGCAATAATTCAATAATAAAACGGCAACAATTTCCTGCACTTTATGGATGTGTCTCAACTGGGTTTTCACTCGTGGATGATATTTCAATCATCATATTTGTTTAATCGCGTGTGTTAATGGGTTAAAGGGATAGTTCCCCCAAAAATCATCATTTTCTCATCCTCATGTCATCCCAGATGTGTATGACTTTCTTTTGCTGAACACAAACAAAGATATCTCAGCTTTGTAGGTCCTTACAATGCAAGTGAATGGTGGACAGAAACTTAAAGGTCCAAAAATCACAAAAGCAGCATAAAATTTAATCAATATGACAACAGTGGTTAAATCCATGTATTCAGAAGCCATACGATGTGGGTGAGAAACAGATCAATATTTAAGCCTTTACTATAAATCTCCACTTTCACTTCCACATTCTTAATTTGTTTTTGGTGATTCACATTCTTTGTGCATATCACTACTTAATAGCAGGTCGGAGAATTTATTGTAAAAAAGGACTTAAATAATGACCTGTTTCTCACCCACACCTATCACATCTCTTCTGAAGATATGGATTTAACCACTGGAAACATTTGAATTATTTTTATGTTAACTTTGTTTTGTTTTGGCCACCATTCACTTGCATTGTGAGAATCTACAGAGCTGAGATATTCTTTTAAAAATCTGTGTTTGTGTTTTGCAGAAGAAAGAAAATCATACACATCTGATATGGCATGAGGGTGAGTAAATAATAAGAGAATTTTCATTTTTGGGTGAACTATCCCTTCAAATTCGACAGCTCTAAAACAATATATTTCCCCATATGTAATTGACTTTTTTTTTTTATTTCCATTACTGTAATAAATATAATTCTGTAATTATAATCACAAATTAAAAAGAATTATGATTATTTTGGTAATATAGTAATGAAAATGTATTTTTTTTTATTATTATTATTATTTTTTTAATTATTATTATTACAGTGATGAGAATTTGTCAAGGAAATGTGGTTAATTTTCAAAGTGCAAAACATGGCCCAAAATTTAGGTGTAATTTTCTTTCATTTTCTTCTTATTTTTGCAAAATATAGTAATTTTTCTTTTGAATTTAGGGCGAAATATGACCCGGTCATGTTCTTGACAAGTTACATGAGATTCACCAAACAACTGTTTGTTTACACACTTTTAATAGTTTTGTCTGCCACGTTCTCAAGGATTGACACTTGGGGTAATAAGACCCTATATTGTTCTCTCAATTTTTTTATGGTGTCTCTAATAGCAGAGTGCTTGATAATTTTCAATCTTAATGTTTTTACCTTTAACAACTACAGTGTTACCGGTACATGGTACCTAGGTATTTTTGTCATTTGTTGGCATTGGAAGTTTCTTCAAAGCATAATCTACGTTCAACATACTGTGACACAGCTCAGTACAATATTTTCATATGCTGGTTGTTATTATCTAAACAGTAATTAGAGACACCGATTACCATGTCGGGCATGTTATAGAATTTTATGCATGCCTATGGACACTGTACTAAAATAACATTAGCCACTGCCTGTGTTGTGTCCATTAAACCAAACACGACTGCCTTCGCTTGACCTCAGCTTTTCGTTTAACTTATGATTTTTAAATGTGCTAAATTCTTGGGTTTGGGACATACTAGGGGGCGTTACAGCCAAAGTCCTTTTCTCCACTGTGTTTGTGATATTTGTGAGACTTTTGTCAAGGGCTATCACAGAGCTAAAGTGACAGAGCCATATCTGCTACTTTGTATATCTCATTCACTCTGTTTCTCCAGAAAACTCAACTTTAATCATTTCTGATTTGTACAGTATGAAGATTCTCCTCTGTCAGGGCTCAGGGTCATTAGATAAACTTTTCTGTGGTATGACTATGAAAGTTAATCCTAGCTAATGAAGATTGTCTTTAGGTGAGAGTGTGGTGTCAGAACTGGGTCGGTGATTTAATGATCATGTAAGCTGAATTTAACTACCTGGAAACTGTGTACGCTCGGTAGGGCAAGCGCAGTGTGTGTGTGTGTGTGTGTGTGTGTATTGTTGTGTGTTTATGAAGCGAGGGAGGCGATGTATAGCATTTATCTATACACCAAGTATATTATAATATTACTGGGCATTGCATATTTGGCCCAGTCTAGATTAGTGTGCGTATGTGTTAGAAAGAATGTTATCGTTCCCTCAGAACATAGTTGTTATTACTAATAAATAATTTAGTCATGGCACTTAAGATTTAATGATATGGAAGGTTTGCTATAAATATATATACAGTTGACGTATGACGTTTACATACACTTAGGTTGAAGTCATTAAACTTTTTTACCACTCTACAGCTTTAATATTAGCAAACTATAGTTTTGCAAGTTTAGGACATCTACTTTGTGCATGAAACTAGTAATTTTTCCAACAATTGTTTACAGACAGATTGTTTCACTTTTAATTGACTATATCACAATTCCAGTGGGTCAGACGTTTACATACACTAAGATAACTGTGCATTTAAGCAGCTTGGAAAATTGGAGGTGTACCTGTGGATGTATTTTAAGACCTACCTTCAAGCCATGACCTCAGAAAAAAGAATTGTGGACCCCCACAAGTCTGGTTCATCCTTGGGAACAATTTCCAAATGCCTGAAGTACCACGTTCATCTGTACAAACAATAGTAAGCAAGTATAAACACCATGGGGCCACGCAGCCATCATACTGCTCAGGATGGAGACACATTCTGTCTGCTAGAGATTAATGTAGTTTGGTGCGAAAAGTGCAAATCAATCAATCCCAGAACAACAGCAAAGGACCTTGTGAAGATGCTGGAGGAAACAGGTAGACAAGTATCTATATCCACATTAAAACAAGTCCTATATCTAAATAACCTAAAAGGCTGCTGAGCAAGGAAGAATCCAATGCTCCAAAACTGCCATAAAAAAGCCAGACTACAGTTTGCAAGCGCACATGGGGACAAAGATCTTTTTGGAGAAATTTCCTCTTGTCTAATGAAACAAAAATGTAACCGTTTGTCCATAATGACCATCGTTATGTTTAGAGGAAAAAGGGTGATACTTGCAAGGGAAGAACACCATCTCAACCGTGAAGCATGGTGGTGGCAGCATCATGTTGTGGGGGTACTGTACTTCAGGAGGGACTGGTGCACTTCACAAAATAGATGGCATTTTAAGGAAGGAAAATTATGTGGCTATATTGAAGCATCTCAAGACATCAGTCAGGAAGTTCAAGCTCAGTCGCAAATGGGTCTTCCAAATGGAAAATGACCACAAGCATACCTCCAAAGTTGTGGTAAAATAACTTGAACAACAACAAAGTAACTTGACTTTGGAGTGGCCTTCACAAAGCCCTGACCTCAATTTGTGGGCAGAACTGAAAAAGCATGTGCGCGCAAGGAGGCCTACAAACCAGGTTTTGTCTGGAGGAATGGGCCAAAATTACAGCAACTTATTGTGAGAAGCTTGTGGAAGGCAACCCAAAACATTTGAACAATTTAAAGTCTGCATGTAACGGAAGTTGCAACCGACTTAAGTATCGTGACGTATTTCTGATTGAAACTGAATATTGAATGAGAAAAAATATAGGCCAGGGCTTGATTTTATCCACTGGGAATTGATTGGATCTAGAAAATTAGGCATTCCATACAGAAATGGAGGCAGATCTGGACGCAAGTTTACAATCAGTAGTGGAGGACTACTCGCCTCCTGACACATTGCCAACAATCTCTTTCGATGGGGGTTTGTTTGCAGTAGGCGGAGGAGGACGAGGAGCAGGAGCACACAGAGGATAATTTTATCGCTGGAATCAAGCCATATATGTTTGAGCCATTACCTGCTGAGAGTACTAAAGGTGACCTGGACTTGGAGGCTCAGGAGCAAGTTCACCCTCGAGAGCATCTCAATGTCTCCCAATGGTAATGCAAATTTTTCAAAACAATTTGTTTTTGCTATTACTGCTGCAACTTTTATTACATTAACCAGTGTTTAATTGCTGTGTTTTGGCAAGATTTTAAATTGGGTGCATTGCTTAGAACAGTATTCCAAAACTATGTCTAAATATATAGCTGGCTGATAACGCAGCTTGCAACGACCACTAATCACATGCTTACCACGTTCAATCGGCAACTTTAGTTTATCATATGTCAAAATGTCATAAGATTAATTACTATGCCTCTCATTCACTGCTCCTGAATCTGTTAAGGACAGATATTTCACAAACCCCAATTCATGTTCTGTCCATTTTTGTTGAGTTCGAGGGTGAATTGCCACAAACGCAACCGCGACCTCACTGATATCCCTCCTTCTTGAAAATGCAAAAAATCAAGCCATCGGGCCCACAACCAGGGTATTTGGGGGAGTGGGAAAAGGGTTTTGGGAGAGCCACAACCTAAAGTGCACCTCCTTGCATCTGTTTGTTATGCATCTTTTTTACTCGCTGTCAAATCTCAAAGCAGACTGGCGGTTGGAGGGGAGTGGTTAAAGGATGTTCTGCTCAAGCCGTCAAACTGACATCATCAGAGAAGGAATGTTATTCCAGAGGCGAAGCTAAAAGAAGATTATGATTGAAGATTACGAAGACAATTTTTTTTTCTGTGGATTAACTTGCACGGATGAATTGTTCACCACAAGATTTGTAATGTGCGCTAACAAAGTAAATAGGGTCAATTTTGATTACATGCAGACTTTAATGGCAATGCCACCAAATACTAACAAAGAGTATGTAAATATCTGACCCACTGGGAATTTGATGAAAGAAATAAAAGCTGATAAAGAATAAATAATTCTCTATACTATTATTCTGACATTTCACATTCTTAAAATAAAGTAGTGATCCTAACTGACCTAAGACAGGGAATGTTTTCTACAATTAAATATCAGGAATTGTGAAAAACTGAGTTTAATTGTATTTGGCTAAGGTGTATGTAAACTTCTGACTTCAATTGTGTGTGTGTATATATATACAGATCATCCACAAAATTTAAACCACCTGCAGTTATCCGAGTTATCATAGACTTTGTCAGTTCGAACCAGTCTGGCCATTCTCTGTTTACCTCTCTCATCAACGAGTCGTTTCCATATGCAGTTTTTTTTTTTTTTTTGGCACCATTCTGAGTAAATTCTAGAGACTGTTGTGTGTGAAAATCCCAGGAGTTCAGCAGTTACAGAAATACTCAAACCAGCCTGTCTGGCACGAACAATCATTCCACGAACCAAATCAATGAGATAAAAAAATTTCCCCATTCTGATGGTTGATGAACATTAACTGAAGCTCCTGACCCGTATCTGCAGGATTTCATGACCTGCACTCCTGCCACACGATTGGCTGAGTAGTTAATCACATGGATGAGTGTTGGTGCCATATGGGTTGGTTTGAGTATTTCTGTAACTGCTGATCTCCTGGGATTTTCACCCACAACAGTCTCTAGAATTTACTCAGAATGGTGCCAAAAGCAAAAAATGTCCAGTGAGCGGCAGTTCTGTGGATGGAAATGCCTTGTTGATGAGAGAGGTATACAGAGAATGGCCAGACTGGTTCGAACTGACAAATTTTATGGTATCTAAGATAACTGTTCTGTACAATTGTGGTGAGAAGAATATCATCTCAGAATGCTATTCTGAGATGCGGGTTGGTGCTGTTTGGTGGCACGAGAGGGACCTTTACAAAATTTGGCAGGTGGTTTTAATGTTGTGGCTGATATATATATATATATATATATATATATATATATATATATATATATATATATATATATGTATATGTGTGTGTGTTTTTTGTTTTGTTTTGTTTTTTTGAGTATTACTTTAAAATTGTAAAAGGTTAAATATTTTCTTGTAGACTAGATTTAATGTTCTGATATTAGTGTACATGTGGAGACACAGGGAAGAGAGTTTTGTGTATGTGGGCAGGTATGCAAAAGATAGGAACGGACGGTTGAATGCTAACCTCCTGCCCAGTGCAGGTGAATATATACTTTATTTTTTCTTTCACTTTTCTCTTGTTGCTCTTTTTGACTGCCTATTTTGTTGTCTTCATGCCTTCTCTCTATACTAAGCTGCTCAGTACTTTGAGGGTGTTAACGCGATTTTAAACTGGAAAACAAAGAAATCTTCCAGTTGCATTTTTGTAATCATACGCAACATGTTTGTTTTGGTCTGATTTAGTGACGATATATTAAGAATGATATCCCTGCAGCACTTAGCATACACATAGATCAAACAAACCAAGATAACATGTCATGTGTAAACCGTTGCAAGAAATACATTATGCATGATGATGATGATGATGATGATGGTGAGAGATAAGATGACGATGAAAATTATGTTGGTCTCTTTTTTGAGTCCAAAATGTAACCATAACAAACTACCTCTCTGGGGAACAGACACATTTGATTTGTATTTTTTTAGGATTCATATTTGTATTTATTGCTGTGCAGTGGCTCACATGGACAACCCAGTACCTCATATATGAATTACACTTAACAACAAAGACGCCTTAACAGCAGTTTTATCTGATTATTTTTTTGTTTTTGTTTTTTAAACTATTATTTTCTCTGTGTACAGTATTTGTATCCTTGGCTTTCTTCAACATGTTCAAACATGCAGACAAACAGACAGACAAACGAACACACATATGCATTCACAAAGAAAGCTGAGAGCTATTTAAGGCGTGGTCACTTCCATGATTGATGGTGTTCAGTTGCTGCTGGGATTGGTTGGCATTCTTAAGGCCCCTCCCCCCTCTTCATTCTGACTGCTCAGTTGGGTTTTGCTGCTCCGCAAAAATAATTACACAAATAAAACATGACCGAGCATGACCTTCTCTCTCTTTTCCCATTTGTTAACGGTGATATTGTGTCAAATCGCTATTCTTAAGTGTCATCTACTCTACAAATCACACTTGCTTGAACGTTACCTCATACAAAACACATATGCTCTACAGTCAATACCTCATGCTGGGTCAATCCTAAAACGTAGAGTCGATGATTTACGAGAAAATTGATGACCGATTCACCTTCAGAGACATGCTCTTTACCTCTCCTTTTCTGTCTGAGCACCATTGGACAGGAGTTCATTAGAAAGTTTGTGGCACTAAATGGAAGCACTTCTGTCTCTGAGCGAATGGCTACCATAAGGAAACTGTAAAACAAATGCTAGCTGTTTACAGGCTAACAGTAGTAAGCCTGCTCACCAGGACAAAACCAGTTGAATAATACCATTCATGAAACTCAGTGGTTAAAAATTGCCTTTTTTTTCTCTCTCTCTCTCTCTTTTTTCATCATAAAGTATTGTAAATTCATGTTCCTGATTTCATGTAATATTTGTCAAATGTTTTACAAATCAATAAAAGACTATAATAATGCAAGTTTTTGGCCTTGTTTTTATGAAATATAGGTCTACTGTTTATTGCACGACTCTCAGGAATACTTGTTTCTCGTTGGTCAATGGCAGCAATCTATTTACTACATAGCTGTGCTAGTGTCATCTCTCGTATCACTCAACGGTCTCTTTTCACATGATAACTTAAAAATAACACCAAGCAAAAGGCTATTTAATGCCCCCCTTTTTTCTTTTTTTGTAAGCGGCAATGTATTAGGTTGGATAATGCTTACTGCATGATTATATGCAGGGTTGGGGGAGTAACGGAACACAAATGAAAAAGGATTACTTATTTAAAATACAAAATATTAGTAACCGTACCAGTTCCACACCAGCTACAAATGTAATTGTTGGTAATCAGAATCCTGTTACATTCAAAAAGTATTTAGGTTACTTTCTACACACTCACAGTGAAATTGTTAGGATTCATACAACTTCTAAATTTGGCTAAATCGTATGAATTTGTACGACTTTCACTATAGCCAATAACGTTGCTGGACATCGTTTCCTTCTGATATGCAATTAATTGCTTCTGCCACACACAAAAGAGTCCTATAATGTTTACACAATCTACTGTTCGGTTAGGTTTAGATAAGGTGTATGGGTAAGGGTATAATATTAATTAGCATGTCCTTAACTTCCGCATTAGATATCCAGGCATTTGCACATGAAGAAATCGTACAAATTTATAAGAACAAACTCATATGAAACCCTACAAAATTGCCAACTCATACAATATGTATGAATTTTCAAGAGACTTTTCATTTGTTTAATTTTAAATTTGAGCCTGTTCAGTTTAAACATTTAGGCCTATCCATAAAACCGCTCAGACGGATAAAACATCAATCCAATAAATGCACAATTACAAGTGTATATAGTTTGTCAATGTTATGCGGGTTGGGTATTTTTGCAAGAATAAAGGACGTTTACATGATTAATGCTAACCAATGTACCCTTTAGCATCATATAGAAAGCTACAAATAATATATTTTCTGCTTCACTTGATGAACAGAATCCACATATGATCAGAATAGATGTGGCTGTGCACACTGGGGATTTGAAGTAAGTTTGGGGCAGCAGAAATAGTTAACCTTGTGTAAACTGTCATGTAGAATTTAGCTTTATGCTAATCTAAAATGCTATTTCTAACCCTTTTACATGAACAATTATACGAGACATGATTGTATTTTTTCTATTAGGATCATCTTTGATAGATAATAAAAACATTTTCTATAGTAGAAAATGAAACATGCATCCAATAAATACACAATTACAAGTATATATGGTTAGTCAATGTTATGCAGCTTAGGTATATTTGCAAGACAAATATAGGGATGCTTATGTGAGAAATGCTAACCAATATTGCCTGTAGCATCATGTAGAAAGCTACAAATAACACATTTTCTGCCTCACTACATGAACAGAATCCACATACGATCAGAAAAAGGTGGGTACAACATTGGAGCAGCAGAAATAGTTAACCCTGTGTTAATTGTCATGTAAACATTACGTTTTTATGCTAAGCTAAAATGCTTTTTTTCTGTTAGGAACATTCTTGTTGGATAATTAAAAAAAAAACATTCTCTAGTAAGACCTTTGATATTAGGGCAATTCTTAATAAGAATTTGTGTTGTTTTTCCTGGAAAAACATCTAATAATTTACTTGAGAAGCTGAGAATGTATTTTTAATTAAGTGTATTTTGTCTGTATTGTCTTACTGTAAACCTACTGACAGATTTTTAGACCAATATTCACATGTATATAAAACTCCTGAAAAATCTGCTGAAAAAAGTGTTCCAAAGTATTTGATTACTGTTAATGACCTTGATTAATCTAACGGAATGTGTCACAATTTTTGTTTTACACCGCATATTCTGTAATCTGTAGTGGAATACCTTTTAAAAGTAACCCTCTCAACCCTGACTATATGTCAAGGTTCATTGTGTTTTTAAGAAAATCAGGTCATATTTAATAGAACACAGGTTTGACCTTAATGTTAACATGTGATCTATTTTAGTTATATATCAAACCATGCATTAATGTATCCTAAATATCTGAATTGAAATGAATGGCAAAGTTGTATGTCTGCTCTTACTATATGACACGTGTATTTTTGAGATAGACATTGACAACAAATCATCAGAGATTAGATTATTAAATGATATAGTACATAAGGTTGACCAATCAAATATATGTCCTATGTGTAAATCCATTAATTTGCAAAAGTAGGTGAGACGGCCATTGAGTTCATGTTCATAGGAAATAAAAGTTATGATCACTTTTTTATTTCTATGGTCACTAGATGGCGATATTCTACACACTGAGGCAATAAGTCTGCACACTGAGGCATTGTGGTCTAAAAAGCTAAAGCTGTTGCTTCGCACAGCAGCAAAAAGCTTCTTGTGTTGAAAAGAGGAGATCTATTTGAGGATGTGTAGCTTCTCAACCAGTATGTGCTGGATGAGAGAGGGGTTAGTACAAGTCAGTGAATTGTAAGAGTCACTTCAGGTGACTTATGGTAACTCAGACTTGTCAATCAGATTATGCAAATTGGCTATACACATTCCATTTACACCTAGCTGCATAAATGTGTCTGAATAAATGTGCAAAACTGATATAAACCCAATCTAATATTCCTGCGTTATACTGAAGCTAATATCGTGATGATGATAATGCCTGGCAGTGAAATCCTGCTATGTTTTCATAGATCATTTTGTTTTTACAATTTTGAGAGAGCTTCTGTTAAATGCTTTCTGGCTGTTTCCATTTATGAGATGTTTAAGGGATGGTTCTTCCAAAATGTAAAATTTTCTCATCGTTTATTCAACCTCACCAGATGTGTATGACTTTCTTCTGCTGAACACAGACAAAGATTTTTGGAAGAAAATTTCAACTTGGTAGGTCCTTACAATGCAAGGGAATGGTGACCAAAATGTTGAAGCTCCAAAAGGATATAAATGCAGCATGATAGTAAGCCATAAGACTCCAGTGGTTAAATCCATATCTTCTGAAGCAATATGATAGGTTTGGGTGAGAAACAGATCAATATTTAAGACCTTTTTTACTATCAATCTCCACTTTCACATTATTTGTTTTTGGCAAATTGCATTCTTCGTGCATAAACCCACCTACTGGGCTGGGAGGAGAATTTATAGTAAACAAGGTCTTAAATATTGACCTGTTTCTCACACACAACTATCATATCACTTCTGAAGATATAAATTTAAGCACTGGAGTATTATGGATTACTTTTATTCTACCCATTATGTGCTTCTTGGAGCTTCACAATGTTGGTACCCATTCACTTGCATTGTGAGAACCTACATAGCTGAAATATTCTTCTAAAATGGAACTTTATTTGTGTTCAGCAGAAGAAATTAAGTTATTTACCATGAGGATGAGTAAATCGTGACAGGATTTTCATTATTGTGTGAACTATCCCTTTAATTTCACATGTTTGGTCTGAACAACCTGATGCATTTTCATTTGTCTAAGGGGTAGATCTCCTCCTATATTGAGCACCTCTCAGATATCTAATACAGAACAGACATGTTTTCCAGTTGCTTGTGTACCTTTGCATCATTGTGGTGAGAGTGCGTGTGTGAAAGACATAGAGTTTATCAGGGTGCACAGTAGTCACAGTACGATCATTAACTGAGCGCAGGGTGATTTTCGTTGTCATGCAGGGGAGAGGAGATAAGAGGTGCCCTGTACCACAGATGAGATGGTTGGCCGGTACCCCAAATCCAGGAGGTGAAGGGGGGCATGAGAAGTTAATACTTCAGAAAGAGTTCCTTTCTATCCCTGTAGCGGCTTTGCTGTCACATGTGAGGCCTTCACACAAAAGAGCTTGATGATTTGGTTTGATGTCCAGGTTGGGTAGATTTCTTTTGAAATGTAATCTGGTACTGACATCTTAAATCTAATAAAATACACATTCCAATCTGATTACTGTTCGATTACTTTTGTTCTACTTATTGCATGTTTTGATGGAAATGTAATTTCTCAATATAATCACGTTATCCATGCAAAAGTAACTGTAATCTGATTATGCACATTTAAAAATGTAACCTTATAACAAGTACTTGATTTTTTTAACACAATTTTATATCCAGAATACATGTAGCCAAATACTACCGAATACTGGGTGTCTTCATTTCCATCAACCCTATGAACAGATTACATGAGAGCAATCTGTGCATTTAAACTTTGAAGCCGCATTAGATCTCACACACATCCTCTGCATGCATAAAATCTGAAGAACAAAGGAGATGTTTTCACCTTTTTTAGTTTGGTTTAGAGAATATTCATAATATGACTTTATATACTGTAATGGGTAGCAATTGATTGCATGTAATCTTGATTACATAATCAGATTACAAAAATCAAGTACTTAATAAAAAATTGCACATATAGACCTGCTACTAGCCACTACCACAATTACACTGAAGATAGAGCAGTAATCCATACATAAATGCATAATCGATAGCATTAGTTAGGTTAATTTTGTTTTAGTTTCACTAATTACATTTATAATTGGCTTCAAAAATTTATTTAATTTTGAGAATATTTATTTATATTATTATAATTTTTTTTTTGTGATGTTGATTCACAAATTTATCTGGTCTGATCTGTTAGGTCAGTTATCACACATGGATGGCATTTTTAAAGCCAAAATGGCCAAAATAAGAACATTTTAAGTGCCTTTTTTATTTCACTCAAATACAGACAAATAGCGAGTAAGACACAATTCAATCAATTCATATATTTTGATCCACTGAGTATGTTTTCTTTAATACATTTAAGAAACTTTGTCAGAATGGTACAATCTTATCCTACTCAAATGCATTTGACATCAAATAAAGAAGTACTAGGTCAGAAGTGATTAGCCAAAAGCAATTAGATTAGATTACTTTAAAAATGTAATCTAAGACATTGTTACTGTCTACGTCACGTTCTTTGTAATCAGTACCAGATTACAATTCAGAAATAATCTACCTAGCACTGTATATACATTCACCCTGCACTTGTTTAGGAATAGCTGTACACTTTATTTATATGATTATTTCAGATATGATTTATCAGCCAATCGTGTGGCAGCAGTGCAATGCATAAAATCAGACAGATACGGGTCAGGAGCTTCAGTTAATGTTCACGTCAACCATCAAAGTGGGGACAAAATGTGATTTCAATGATTTTGACCATGACATTAATGTTGGTGCCAGATGGGCTGGTTTGAGTATTTCTGTAACTGCTGATCTCCTGGGATTTTTATGCACAACAGTCTAAAAAAATATCCAGTGAGCGGCAGTCCTGCGGACAGATTTGCCTGTTGATGAGAGAGGTCAACAGAGAATGGTCAGACTGGTTCGAGTTGACAGAAAGGCTACAGTAACTCAAATAACCACTCTGTACAATTGTAGTGAGCAGAATGGCATCTCAGAATGCACAACACGTCAAACCTTGAGACGGATGGGCTACAACAGCAGAAGACCATGTCGGGTTTCACTTCTGTCAGCCAAGAACAGAAAGCTGAGGCTGCAGTGGGCACAGGCTCACCTAAACTTGACGGTTGAAGACTGGAAAAACATAGCCGGTCTGATAAAGCTTGATTTCTGATGAGGCACACAGATATTAGGGTCAGAATTTGGTGCCAACAGCATAAATCCTTGGACCCAACATGCCTTGTGTCAACAGTCCAGGCTGGTGGTGGTGGTGTAATGGTGTGGGTAATGTTTCCTTGGCATCCAATCATCGCTTGAACACCACAGCCTATTTGAGTATAGCTGCTGACTATGTGCACCCCTTCATTGGCAAAACTGACTCAACTTCTAATGGCTACATCTAGCATGATAATGTCATAGCATGATATCATGTCACAAAGCAAAATTCGTCTCAAATAGAACACCTTTGAGAAGTGTTAGAATGGGGGATTCACAGCATGAACGTGCAGCTGACAAATGTGTGTGTGTGTGTGTGTGTGTGTGTGTGTGTGTGTGTGTACACTACAGGTCAATAGTTTTGAAACACTTGAATGAAATGTTTCTCATGATCTTAAAAATCTTTTGATCTGAAGGCATATGCTTAAATGTTTGAAAATTTATAACATATTAATTTATTTCATTATATAACTAAAGTTTTTGAAATTGATGACTTGGACCAAATAATAAAGAAAAGCAGCCAATAAGTGCCCAACATAGATGCAAACTCCTTCATTACTGTTTAAAAAGCACCTCAAGATGATAACTCAAGGAGTTGGTTGAGAAAATGTCAAGAGTACATGTCTGAAAATTCTACGCAAATGGTGACTACTTTGAAGATGCTAAAATATAACACAGTTTTGATTTTGTTTAGTCTCAACATAATTCCCATAGATCCATTTATGAGATTCCATAGTTTTGATGACTTTACTATTATTCTAAAATGTTAAGAACAAAGAAATTATAATAATGAGTAAGTGTTTCAAAACATTTGACCGGTAATATATAAATACACATATACATATATATATATATATATACTGGCGGCCAGAAGTTTAGAATAATATACAGATTTTGCTCTTATGTAAAGAAATTGGTACTTTTATTCACCAAAGTGGCATTCAACTGATCACAATGTTTAGTCAAGACATTAATAACGTGACAAATTACTATTACAGTTTGAAAAAAAAAAACTACTTCTAAGAGTTTCCATCAAAAAATCCTCCACGTGCAGCAATGACAGCTTTGCAGATCCTTTTCATTCTAGCTGACAGTTTGTCCATTTCACCCCACACTTCCTGTAGCACTTGCCATAGATGTGGCTGTCTTGTCGGGCACTTCTCACACACCTTACAGTCTAGCTGATCCCACAAATCCTCAATGGGTTAAAGATCCCTAACACTCTTTTCCAATTATCTGTTGTCTAATATCTGTGTTTCTTTGCCCACTCTAAAATTGTTTTATTTATTTTTCTTTCAAAAGTTGCTTTTTCTTTGCAATTCTTCCCATAAGGCCTGCACCCCTGAGCCTTCTCTTTACTGCTGTACATTAAATTGGTGTTGAACAGGTAGAATTCAATGAAGCTGTCAGCTGAGGACATGTGACGCATCTATTTCTCAATCTAGAGACTCTGATGTACTTATCCTCTTTTTTAGTTGTACATCTGGCCTTCCACATCTCATTCTGTCCTTGTTAGAGCCAGTTGTCCTTTGTCTTTGAAGACTGTAATGTGCAGCTTTGTATGAAATCTTCATTCCTCAAAACAATGATTGACTGAAGAATTTCTAGAGAAAGCGGTGTATTTTTAGACATGCCAGTTTATTGCATACTGTGGCAACTCAAAAACAAACACAAAGATGATGTTAAGCTTATTTAATGAACCAAATAGCTTTAAACTGTGTTTGATATAATGGCAAGTGATGTTCTAGTTCCAAATTAGCAATTTAGCATGATTACTCAAGGATAAGATGTTGGAGTAATGGCTGCTGGAAACGGGACCTGTCTAGATTTGATCAAATAGGGATGGTGCTGTTTTTACTTCAGTAACGTATGTGTGTGCATATATACATACACACACCTGAAAAAATTATTAACTTATTAACTCTTATTTCTGTTTGGATACTATGTATTAATATTGCAGGAGTTGCCCTAGCTGATATAGTTTTCTGGTGAAGATTAACGCCTACTGAGAATTTTGCTACATCACAGAGTCAAATCAGGTATTTCGTCTGAAAAAACATATTCTATTCTCATTTAAAGCAATATTTTATGTAAGATCAACTTAATCAGCAACATTTGTGGCATAATGTTGATAACCACAAATTTGTCTCTACTTTTCAAAAAAAAAAAAAAAAAAAAAAAAATGGGTTACAGTGAGGAATGAATGGGGCCAATCTGTAAAAGTTAAAATATGTCGTTTTTCGGCTTAAAACATATGTGTTAACATGATTTTAGTGTGATAAAATCACTTAACATTTCTGTGTATTCCAGTTTTAACAGAATAACAGTAATCTGCTTTCCTCAAAACAAAACAGAAGAAGAGTTTTTATAAAATTGTAAGCTTCACATTTCTGCCTTTAAATCCTTAAAAATTGGCCACATCCATTGTAAGTGCCTCACTGTCACCTCGATTTTGTTGTTGTTGTTGTTTTTTAAGAAAAGGAAGAACAAGTAAAAATATATATATGGTAATCAACATTATGCCACGAATGCTTTCAATTGAGCTAAACTTGTATTGAACCCAGAAAATTCCTTTAATACATTTGAAATGGACAGGGGTGTAGATTCCAGGAGGGATGGGTATGATGTCACTGTATCTTCTTACTCTTTACATGTTTACAAGATACAATTTTCCACAAAAAGTAGGCACCAGCACCTGTCATATCGACTTATCTCTCATAAATGCAATAGCCTGCAGAACATTCAGAAGTGGGAATGCATCTACAAGAGCATAAGTTTTGCAAGAAAATGTAAAATCATTTGCGAGAGAACGCAACAGTATTTGCTTATTTTCTTCCCATGCCACTAATTTCCCCCCCACCACCTTGTCCCTTTAGGGGCTCTGTAAAATTCTTGAATTTTACAATGATGTACATCAATGATGATACACATTACTGTAATGAGATATACTTACCTTAATGAAAAAGAGTGGGTGTGCTTAATTGCCATAAAAATAATGCAAAATAAATAAACAGGTGTTAATTTCTTTGTGCCTATTATAATTTCTTTTGTATTTTAATTTTGGGGTGAAATATGACCAGGGCATGTTCTTTACTGTTTTCTTGAGATTAACCCATAAAGTAAGCCATTACATGATATACTGTACCTGCCACCTCATGTTTACTCTACAAAGCACTTCATATCAACGCATATAACTACAGCCAGGGCATCATAAATGAGTTCTTAACGCATAGTTTAATTTTTCAGACATATAACAACTGTATTATGAAAAATAATTCCAATACATGAGCTCTTTGAAAAATCATGTTTTATGACAGGACACATATACCATTTACACATTCTACTCTTGTTATACCAGGGTGCTTTACCACATTTAAGCCTCAGCATGGCTGAGAGTACAGAATAAGCTTGAATTGATTAAATACAGGCTGTAAGAAGTCAGTACAGCACTGTATAATATCCTCCCACGCAGAAGATAGGCAGAAACCCCCGTTTCATGGTGTGTCCTCAGTCTGGCTCTGCTTCTAAATGTCACTGTGTCATTGAAATGTCATTTAAACACTAACACTTTGATAGATATAGACTAGATATGGGCATATGGAAAGGTATGCGGTGAGGTCAGCACATATTTACTGGAACGGCAGACAAAATATTTATGTTTGTTTTTGTATCAGAATATGACGGGCACTGATGGGCTAGGCTAGTTTTTAAAGTGAATATGGGGATACATTTGCACGTGGTTGTGCAAGTGGCTTGGGGTGGTTCTTAAATAGGGCAGCCTGCTCGTATGTTTCTGTGTAAAACCTGCATGGTGCATGGTCAGTGTTTGAGAGAGTGTTTCCTGTTGCCTAAAGCAGGTGCAAAACCATATATATGCATGCACACACATTCACACGGTCCTTTGTTTTTAGGGACTCAGTATGCATGGAACATGTGGTATATATATGCATGTTCAATCCAAGAGTTCTAATGTACAAATACGTATTTGCTATGTATAGTGTTATTAAATGTTCCTATTTAGAATATTGATGTGCAACTGCCATGTAAATAAAATAACATGTTTAGCATTTAGTGAATATCCCTTTCTTGTAAATGCAGTGGTTGCAGCTGATCATGATGTGATCATAAAGCCACAGAACCACAAAGTTCTTTGCCTTACATTTCAACCTGTTAACCAGTTTACTGTCAGTGAGTGAATCTAAGAGACAGGTAGAAGGTAAAAGAGAGAAGGACTAAAAAGAAAGCTTTTTCTCTGTTCTTGCACTCAGATTTTGTGTTTAAATTTTGCTCTGTTAAATGACACAACAATATGTGGATGATTAAGAGAAAAGATAAATAGCAGGTAAGAAATCTGATTTTGGATATGGCTGCTGATGGCATAACTTCAATATCTGTAATATGTCTGTCAGATCTAGTATGATGAATATCTGTATCTCTTAAGACACAATAAACATCACAGCAACAGTTTAAATATATATACTCTATCTATCTATCTATCTATCTATCTATCTATCTATCTATCTATCTATCTATCTATCTATCTATCTATCTATCTATCTATCTATCTGTCTGTCTATCTGTCTGTCTGTCTGTCTGTCTGTCTGTGAATTTTATATATATTTTTTATATAAAAGCTATTTTAACTTTTGTCTTTATCCCAGAATAACTTTACAGTAGATGGTAAGGGTGGCGCCAGATGTACCTATTGTATGCCTTGTCTTCCTTATCTTTTAAATACACATGCTTCTTTTTACGTGACTCTGGCAGCAAACCATGTTGTATCGAGGCTTATTGCAAACATTAAGATAGTACCATTTCAATGCATAACTAAGGGAACTAAGTGAAATCATTGATAGATTTGTTAGCAGAGGGTTTGAAACACCTTTTGATGTAATGAGATGAGAGGAAGCAAAGCAGGAGGGGCTTAATGGTGAGCAGCACAAAAGCTAATGTAGTTAGATGTAATTTGACGAAATCACACTTTTGGATGTCGGACGATTTGCATTGGGAGGCTAGTTATTTGCGTAAGTATAGGAATTCACAAAGTTTAATATGTTTATTTTAATATTAAGTAATTTTAATGGTGTTAACTTTTTTAAATTGTGTCTGAGGAGTTAATAATAATAATAATAATAATAATAATAATAATAATAATAATGTTTTTCGAGTATAACAAATATAGATGCTTTATTAATTCCATTAGTGGCCGTTCAGACCAAACGCGTTTTTGTGCTAAAAGAAGATAGTTACAGAGCAACGAATATATTAGAACGCAGATGTCTCGAGAGGCGTTATTAACAGTTGACGTAGGTCTACTTGACGGAGTCCAAAAAGCGCGGCGCAGTCGCTCAAAACGACAACAGCGAGACTCTTGAGCAACGGTCAAACACATCTGTTTAACACACACAGTGTTTCCCAACCACTGTGCCGCTGCATGCTAGTGAAAGTCTGTCAGGTGTACTGTGGAAAGTTATCAAATTCCACAAATGTTTTATTATTATTATTTCAGGGATGCAATCTCCACACTTTTCGACGAAATTCGCCGGTTTGAAACCATAATCGGTTTCATAAAGCATAAAGCTACGATTAATGTGTAAAAGAGACTGATATTTATACACATTAAGGGTATTTTACACGACTGTGTCAGCACTGCAGAATACATTGAAGTCTCTGAAGTGACTTTACACCAAAGTGTTTTTCACACATGTCTATGCTTCACCAATAATGTCTTTAAGAGTACAAAGCAACAAGTATTTAAAAACTGTCCAAATTTGTGAAGAGATATTGATCTGAGAGAGACCCCAGTTATTGAACTAATTTAAATTAATCCAGAAAATGCTTGGACCTAAACATAAATGTGTCCTTTTATTACATTCTGCTATAAAAATCTAAAAACATATTATCTATTCCAAATACATGTTTTTAATGTTTATTGTCCACATCTCCCGCTTTCTTATGTGGCAAACTCATAAAATCGCCCCACTGTGCGGCTTTCTGTACCGCTTTTCATGTGGAGGTCAATGCGCCGTTTGTTGCTAACGTTGAACAGAGCGTTGACACCTCGACTCAACTCGTGTAAAATGCACTTTACAATGACAAAAGAACGTTATTGAAACTCAAAATTATTATTATTTGGCTATTATTGTGGTCTTTTCTGATAAGTCATGCTCATCAGTTTAAATATTTTAGGGAAATGATACTGTAGATCTGCTTTTTGTTTATAATTATACATTTGAATGCAGACATTTGTAGTCATGCAAGTTTTAATGTAGGAGAATAAGGACATTGTTGATACTCTTCATTAATATTATTAGACTATTGTTGTTGTCTTTCTGGATGCAAAAATCATGCTCAAACTGAAGGAGGACTATAGATCTGCTTTGTTCTTTTAATGCTTAAAGACTATAAAGTCTCTTGGTAGATTAGTTCCTGAAAAATCCAAAATGATTCACTGACTCGCTTGTAGCACATAAGACATTTGTTGCCACCTAGCGACATCTCCAGAATGGGTCACTGAACTAATCATTTAACAAATTTGTGACACAAATAGCCTACTCTTTATTTTGCAGCTAATTCGGCACAATTGTGTAGTTAATTTGATAAACTTGAATAAAATTGCTGGAATTGATGCCTTTAGCTTATTCTTTAAAAAAAATAAAAATATCCCCGGAAAAAATGTGTGCGGTCTTGCGGTGCGGATGGAATCAATCTGGTGTCCAACGTAACCTAATTGTTAGCAAGGCAGCTAGCATTAGCAAGTTCATCCAGTCTGACCCTACGTTACTACTGGCGCGTTGTGAGCGAAGCTGAGAGCATTTTCAATGCATTCCTATGAAAGCCGAACGTCACGCTCGCAAGGTGGATCGTGGGATCGGCAGCGGTGTGGAGAAAGCTCTCTCATGACGGATTTCGTCGGCCCCAGTGGAAACGCAGCCTGAGAAAGCCGAACTGCTTGTGTTTTAACGACACGCAGTAAATATCGAAAATTCCTCAAAAGCTTATCGTGGATTTTCTTTATCGTGATATCATTTTATCGCCCAGCCCTACTTCTTCTCTAAACTTACTTCACACTTGCATCTCTGTCTGCTCGTATGAATGTAACACATCACAAGAAAGTGTTTCACCGCTGTTCAAATGCACTTTGGATCGCATTATTTATATGTATAAATGTTATCCATCTGAAATAACTAAATATTAAATGAAACAAATGACAATAAAATGCAAAGTAATCTCTTCAGTAATCAAAATACTTTTTAAATGTAACTGTATTCTAATTACCAATTATTTAAACTGTAGCTGTAGTGGAATACAGTTACTTATATTTGTATTTTAAATAAATGAATCCTGTTACATGTATTCCAATACTCCCCAACCCTGGATGTAGACTAGCCAAAGTGAATGCAAATACATGTTATTTGTCTTGTTCAGATGTGCACTCGCTCTCTGGGAACAGATCAGAGGTGGAAAAGTTATGCAGACGTGACAGGTAAGATCTTCAGTGCAGAAACTTGCTTCGGTTACATTATAAATTTAATTTTGCATAGAGCATAATGGGCGGTTCAGGATTTTGCAACATCAGATCTTTGATATCAGAGTAGATTGTAAGGTCACATATAATGACATGGGGCTGGGGTAACACTTTACAATAAGATTCCATTCATTAAAATTAGTTAATACATTAGGTATTATGAACAAACAATGAACTATATATTTTTACAGCATTTGATAATGATAGTGAATAAAAATACATTTGATTATTGTTACCAAATGTTAATAAATAACTTTTGATTAAAAAAAAAATACAAATATAATAAAGATTTACAGCATAACCTTACAGGAATAAACTCAGATGGTAGGTAAATTCCAAACTGCATTTAACTATTGTAAGGTCATTTAATAAGAGTCTTTCTGGGTCATTTTTTCACTTTAAAAAAAATACAAAATTAAGGGTCCTATCTTCCAAGCCTTTCAAATTCCTAGCTTGCCTTTTGTGTGCATGCCGGGATTTTACATATTAATTAAACCCTAAATTGTATTTTTTTTTTTTTTTTTTTAAAGGCCCTAGATCTCTGTTCTTTTTAATGTTTTGAATTTGTTCTACTTTGGGATTACTTTTTCATCTTGATTAAAATTTTCCCAATAGTCATCAAAGTCAAATATAGGTCAGGCAAATTGTAGGGTGAGAATACCATACTTGCATAAATCACCCCTAAATTAGACAAATTCTAAATTTAGCTTCAGGAAGTGGATGGGGTTTTTCAATGCACAGTTTAATAGAGCACTTCCTTGTCAGCTGGAGGGTTACCATAGCGATCCAGCCCAAATTGAGTGCAACATGGTTTCTGTGGTAGCATAGATCATAATGGTGATGATATTTTGGTATGTGTAATTTGTAAGCTCGTAAAAAACTGCATAGGAGTAGACACTACAAAAAGTGAAAAATAGTCCCCATAGAGGGACTATTGTGAAAACATGGTCTTTTTTGGTTTCACAAGTGAACACTGTAGTCTGTTGTCTTTTCCTATATGGATCTTATAAATGTTTCTTTCTAAAAATGTGGCATATTACATTTGTGTCACTTCAAAGATATTTGTTAATTTATGATTATGTAAAATACTTTAGACATGGTTGATGTCCATCTAGTATGGAGAAAGTATAGAAAAAGTGTGCACAAATCAGGTTGGGTGCAGGACACAATAGGGGTTGCACAACTAATAATTTTTAATAGTCGACTAGTCGAGCCCATTTTTAGAGTTAAACTCGACTAGTCATGACATCAATAGGTAGCCATATGTTGATTTGCAACGTAGCTATAAGGGTACATAAGTGTCTGAAAATACTGTGTTTTTGTGTAGTCTAGACTACCTGTAGCTTGTAGCCGTTTCTATAGATTATTACGGGTGGACGCAGGCTCTAGCGTACTTGGAAGGGAATGCATTCCGTCACGTCATCATGCTCCAACTTGAAACGAATTTCTAACTCAACGAGTCGTGTTCTTGAAGGAGCGAACAGCAAACAGGTCAGATGTCCAAACACGCAAAGTGGTGCGGATCATGTTAAAAATCACTATCTAGCGCTTACGGGTGCCAACGGGTAGCACTAGTATTTCTGTCATATTTAAAGGTCACTTTGGAGGTTACTGAAGCATTTGTGTCATCTTTATGAAAATACATTTAAGCCACTTCGCTATTTCAATGCAAAGCAATCTGTTTCAACACCCACTGGCGAGTTTCCGAAATGTGGGATGTCAGGGGAAGAGTCATTTATATTAATTAGTAAAGCGATCGGACGATTCAGTAATATTAATCAGGAAAGCACTACCTGATTGTTCAGAGAAACTAAAACCCAACCCCTAAACCTAACAAGTCAGTTAGCGCTTTCCTCATTAATATGTTGACGCTTTCTAAAACCCACACTCCAAAGATCCCACATGAGCTTTATTGAGGCTGACATCATGCAGAAAAACAACAGTAGTAAAATAGTGGCCTCAACTGACAACTTTAATAAACAACATGGCAAAAAAATTGCATTAAGCCTCAATAATTTGCTGAAACTACAATACAATGACAATGCACAAAATGATTGACAGGAAGGAAGCTTCAGAGGCTGCAGCCTGAAGACATATTATTGTTTGCAGTTTACAGAGTCTAGAGCTGTCACAGAGACCGTGAGATTTCTGATGACACTTATTTCAGTAATTTGTTTCAGAAAGTAGGAACATTTTTTGCATACACTTCCATAAAAAAATTGCTTACAGCACCTTTAAGGCATTCTTCTTTACTCAATTGTACTTTACAAAAGTACAGATTTATGTGCAAAAGGAAGCACCGAGGAAAATTGTACGTGCTATATGGCAAACCTAGAGTCCAGTCATAATTGCCCTTATTCTGAATAAGATGTGCTATAACTCAGTTTTATAATAATTAAATAAAAACAATGATACTTTAGAAGTTGTTTACTTGTAACTAGTGAACATTACTTTTAAAAAATATGTTTAGTTTACTCGAGCAAAATAAGTCAGCTTAGAAAAAGCATGCAAAAACGATTGCCTTGAAAAATCTAAGTAAGGTCAACAAATTCGATTTTATATTGAGTCTATGCAACCCCTAGGACAAACTGCAGCAAACTTAGAAGAAGAAAAAGTAAATATCAGAACACAAATTTGATTTATCAAATGCAACATTTTGACCTCTCAGTTTCTCATCAGCCACAACCCCTATGTAAAATGAGTCCCAGTTATATAGAGACAGGTAATATAGTGCATGAAGTGGCATTACATAATTAAGCAATATCACACGAGCAAGAGTGTGATATGGCCCTACATCAGCACTGCTGTGATGTGGCTGAGTGCCGTAGGTAATTACAGCAGTGCTGATGTAGGGTCATATAGCATGATTGCAAGTGTGATATTGCTTAGAGAGAGAGAGAGAGAGAGAGAGAGAGAGAGCGATAGCTAGCGAGCGAGCGAGCGCATGTGTGATCACCTGTTGCCACACCCAATCAGTGATGCTTACAGCTTTCTGAAGGTCAGCTTTCTCAGTGGAATATAGACGTCCAAGCAGGGTATTCCTCTCTATTTCGGGGTAGCCGGTGCGCAAATGTCATTCACTATAGAAACAGCGATGTCCTCCACCATTTTAAACACTATGTATCCAACGTGGAAACTTACAGAGCGCTGTTCTATGTAAACAATAACTAACGGATTCACTTTACATCATCAACTGGCTCATATTACACACAAAATTGATCTTTTGCCACCACCTGCTGGCTAACATGTAATTTCAAAAATAAAGACAGTAACTCCTAACACATATGCATTACGCTTACACTTTAGTTTAGAACAGCACACAAGCGGAGTGATACACACAGTGAAGCGTTTGAGTGCTGATGCTGTCACACCATCAGTGCTCATGGAACATCTCTCGTCCAATCAGATTTGAGGACAGGAACTAACTGTGGTGTGTGTGTGTAATATATATATATATATATATATATATATATATCTCCAATAATAACAATTATGCCATACACAGTGCATTGTAAATGCTGCATCTCTGGTTTAGAAGTCATTATTTACCACCCATGGTATTTTTGTTCCTGTATGATAAGAACACTACTGCATGCTGAGATTCAAGTACAGCTTGATGTGACCTCCAGTTGTTCGTACACATGCTACAATCTAATATTGACACACACATGCCAACCTTTTCTGAGACCTTTGATGTAATGCATTGACGTATCTGTACTGACAGTCTGTCTTACTGTCTCTTCATTCAGATGTCTCTACTGCAGCACAGGAGACAGGAGAGAGGGAGGGAGATCGAACAGCCATCCAATCAGAATTTGATTAAAAAGAAGAGTGAACAGAGTACACTCTTCTGGTTTTAATTACAAATATTTTGGTTGTATATTTTTACAGTAATGTGCAAAAGTTTGTGCCAGATTTTTTTTTTTTAAAGTAATACCATGAATAATATATATTTAAAGGAATATTCCAGTTTCAATACAAGTTAAGGCCAAGCGACAGCATTTGTGGCATAATGCTGATTACCAGAAAAATTTATTTCAACTCATCTGTCCTTTTCCTTAAAGCAAAATTAGAGGTTACACAAAAGAAGTGAATGAGGCCAATACGTAAACTGTTTCAAAAGTATTGCCACAAGATGTAAACAATATGCATGTTAACATAATTACAGTGTTATAAAATTGAGTACTAACCTTTTCTGTGTAAAGTTGCATCCAATTTTACAAATTTGTTGCCATGACTACGTAACGGCTTCATCCCAAAAACCTAAAACAAACGCAAAAACAATTATTTAAAATCATTACAGCTCAATAATACACAAGTTTTAACAAAATAATTGCTTTTATACAATAATACACTTCACATCTCTGCTTTTAAACCCTTAAAAAAAGGCCCCATTCACTTCCATTGTAAGTTAATATAAATAGATATTTATCTAAAAATTGATTTGTTGTGATTGGCAGGTGCCATTGCCAGTCTCTGGGTGAAACAAAAGCTTCAGAAGCATATTTTGAGTAGGCTGGACGAAGCTACATTTACACCTGAAAGTTACCTCAGGTTAGATACAGTAACAACTTTTGTCATTGTTGTCTCATTACACTGAATGTGGAGGCCAATCTATAATTTAATATATGTAAAACAAAAGAAACTGGAATACAAATGTATCTGTCTGTGAACTGAAATTTCATTACAGTAATCTAAGGTTACATTCCTATTATGAAATTGGTTCCAGGATTCTGTGCACAGGTGAGTTATTTTTGTTCTGTTGACCAGAGAGCCAAGTCAGGATCCACACCATTTCCAATGTACCTGTAATATACCTTCCAATAATATACCTGATTCTTGCGATTTTGGAGAGGACAGTCGACTACGAAGAACAGGTGACATGCATACATGTATACATTTACACGTGAACATATACACAAAGTCCCTGAAATAAATAAGTGTGTGTGTGTGTGTTTGTAAGTAAGAGCAGTCTCAGAGCCAGAGCCAGATCAGAAGGTGCGGACAAAGAGAAGTGTATTGGGCAGACAGAACCCACTGCAGCGTAAAACAAGTGCGCCCCCTACTGACCGAGTATCTGACGCCATGGGTGTGTAAAAATGGAATTCACTTCGGGAGTAAACAAATGCTCACCCCATATTTAAAGCTTGATTTTCTGATCCACATGAAACTTTGACACAGATAATGCTTTACATTTTCAATTAAACCAAATAATTTTCTATCACTATTGTAAGACTATAATAAGCATAATAAAATGATTTGTTGTTAATACTGTTGTAATTAAACGCTGTGATCATTCAGACAGTTCTGTATTTAGTTGGTGTGTATATATATTTTCTAGGTGCTTCTCCCAGCTCTGTTTCAGTGTCCATGGGGAGTTCAAGACCAGACAAAGAAATTAAAATCCTTCTAGATCAACAGACCCGTGGTGCACTAATTTCAAAAGAGGTTAGTTATTAGTTGTCTCTCTTGCTGTCTCTCTCTTTCCCTCTCTTGTATACAAAAACAACTATGTGTGGAAGCTGATTTCATGGGTTCAAGCTTTTGTAGTATAAACTCCTACATATCGAAACATAGGCAATATAAAAATATTCTTAACTCACAAAACATATGGATTTATACAAGGGCTGTCAATATATTATTATCTTTTTAGAGTTAATCTGATGCATTTCATATTTTCAATTTGCTGAAATAAGACTAAATATACAGTACATATTTACCTTTTAAAATATAGAGCATTCAGTTCCTTTTAGAAACCTTTATAGTATTATATGAAACATTCTCGAATGTATCTTGGATGGCATTAACACTTTTGATGATTGCATGCTATATGACCAGTTGAAACGCATGATGTGACCATGTGTATCTCCTAAATATGACTTACCAAAGTATAAAAAAAAATCCATGTGGCAAAAACATGCTTCCATATTATTTATGTCCTCAAGTGGTCTAAAATCAATTGCATGTGTTATTCTGTTTCAGTTTGGGATTATTATTGGATTACAGTTCCAGACACAATTGTGATTGTTTCAAGTATTTAAGCACTTCTCAATACCTTGTAAACATCACTTGTGTTGTTGCAATTAATGCAAATATTTCATCAACACCAGTGCAGGACATGGAACGAGAATCTTTTTTTTCTCCATGGTCCTTGCAGTGAAGTCGCTGCAGTGCCACTGCCATCCAGAAGCACTGGTGACAAGCTTTGCATGGCTTTCACTGTGATCAATCGATTTAATCTATTTATTTATAAAGCACAAAAAAAACTGTACTGTACAACCACAATGTACTATATATATATATATATATATATATATAGTACATTGTGGTTGTACAGTACAGTTTTTATATATATATATATATATATATATATATATATATATATATATATATGACATAATAATAATAATAAACATCAGATAAAATAGCGTAAAAATTAAAAATATTAAAATGTAAAAAGGTAAGACTTTAATTTAGACTTGAATTCCTATAAAGAGGCAGCAGATGTGACAGACATAGGCAGACTGTTCCATAGCTTTGGTCCAGCAACCGCAAAGGCACGTTCACCCCTTAGCTTTAATCTTGACCTGGGAACAGTCCAAACAGGTCCAAATCAGAGGACTGTAGGCATCTAACAGGCTTGTTTATGCATAGTAAATCAAAAAGATAAGAGGGTGCCAATCACTGATATACTGTATAACACATCCTAACCCCCAAAAGGGACTTCTAAATCGCCTTAATTGCCTGGGATTTGCCTTTTGTCATATTGAAGTGCTCTCTGTTATCATACATGAATACATGCCATAAATACGTGTTAATTTGCCATATAAATCTAGCATATCAGTTTAATTTGCATGTGTGATAGTAGGAGTGAGAGAGAGTGCTCAAGTGGCCGTGAGCAAAAAGTACTTTTTGATTAAAACAAGAAACTCTGAACAATCTCAGTGCTGCCAGTCCATTTATAGATTTAAAAACAAAAAGTCATATTTTAAAATCAATTCTATAATGGACTGGCAACTATTAGAGCGATATTAAAATAGAAGTAATATGCTCACATTTATGTACACCAGTTCTGGACCATTTGGAGCTGTGAAATGGAAGAGTGGCTTAATCCTATATATAAAGAGTTACAGTAGTCAAGTCAAGATGAAATAAAAACATGAATGTCTCTCTCAAAATCAAAAAAAGAAAAGGCTTCACTTTAGCCAGGAGTTTCAAATGGAAGAAACTCGACTTGACTACTGCACATATTTGTTTGTCTTAAGGGTAGAATCAAATATAACATCCAAGTTTTTCACCAACAGTTTAATGTAGGATGTATTATGCTGGAAGAGTAAGGCTTTGGTAAACAACAGCTGACATTTCTCAAATGTTTGTGTATAAGCATTTGAAACAAGATGCATCTTACACTGGTAGTCTCGGCATCACTAACGCTATCCATCCCTATTTAGAGTGTATTGAAGGCAGCTGTAAAGTTACTATAAAGTTATGTTGAATTTTAAACATTTTGTTGTTGAGTTTTATATATATATATATATATATATATATATTTATTTGTTCTAATACAACAGGCAGAATCTCCTCTGCACATTGCCGTCCAGAACCCCATTCTTTTGCATAGTGTGCCACAAGTTTGCGCTGACTCTCCTCATCTGCAGCAACATCCCCGTGTTCTTACAATGCATTCACGTGTTCTTACAGGTAGTACGAACTTACAAATGCATCTTTTAATGAATTTCACCAGGAAAAGACAATATATTAAATGTGCTTCCTCTCTCTCACAGTTCCTATGCCATGTGCAATGATGTCCCATAGGCCTTTGATCAAAAGCCGTTCAGCACCTTTTATCCAGCAAAACATACACAGACGGAGTCTTTCACACCAACCGCCCAACTCCTTGTCACAGGAGAGAAGCCAGCAACACACTCTTCCTAAAAAGGTGAGATACACTCTGGCCCTGTTTACACCTAGTATTAACACCCATCTTGAGTGATATGATCACAAGTGGTACTGTTAGATCTTTTTGTATTTGGCTGATCAGATATCAGGTGGCTTGCCAATGTATCAGAGTTCTTCTAATACATTAAAAAAAAGAGTAAGCAAAACTAAGTGCTCATGGGGAATAGTTTATTGATGAAGATCATGTAGCATAGCTCTTATGAATTTTAACCCATAGTTCTATCTTTGGTCAGAACTTTATACCTGAAGAGATAAAGTACTGTTAGGATCAGCCATGGGTTTTCCTCGAAACTGACCCTTTTTATTCTGGTTAATGTCCCTGCAAAGCTGTGACCAGATGGTGACCTGTAATCACATTGTTTGTTATTCTGATTGTATGGGCCATTTGGTTCACACCTTTACAAACAAAGATTCAGTTATATATATATATATCTGACTATGTATAATTACTTTAGTATGTTGAGGCACATAACCATTCACTCCTATTATTTACATGCATCTCCTGTGACTACTTGACTTCACCAATGGGAGGGTTTAAATTCATGACTGCATGTACCACTTAATACAATAGCGTACCACTGCATGTTAATAAAGCAGAAATGTTTAAATTGTTAACCATTTTTATCTCACCATAAATGCGACGTTTTACGTGGAATGCTCATAATTTTTTGATCTACACTGATCAGATGATCTATATTTATTTATTAATTCATTTCACAGACACTTTTATGCAAAGTGGTGTACTTTTTTCTATGTTAAAATACTTTCTCCAATCCCAGCTTAATATGTAGTCAGCTATAGTTAAACCATTCAAAGGCTGATTTCCCCAAAAAGTATAAACACTGTGGCTCTATGGCATCTATAGTATTCCTCTGTTATTTTGAGAGGCCCGTCCAGCCTGACACAGTTAGTTTGGGACAGGACTATGTTAAAGGAATATTCTGGGTTCAATAAAAGTTAAGCTCCATTGACAGTATTCATGTCCTAAGTGATAACCACAAAAAATAATTTGTACTTTTTCCTCCTTAAAAAAAAAGCAAAAATCCATGTTGCAATGAGGCACTTACTATGGAATTGAATTGGGACCATTTTTGGAGGGTTTAAAGCAGAAATGTGAAGCTTATTATTTTATAAAGCACTTCCAGACAAGCACTTACATTAATTCTTCTGTTTAAACTTGTGTATTCATTTAGCAGTAAAATATTTTTAATTCATAATTTTACGATCATTTTAGGATTTACAGTGTTATGTTGTCATGGCTACGAAGTTGTAAAATTAGATATAACTTTACACAGAAAAGTGATTTTATTACATGAAAACCAACCAAGACATCTACTGTTTACGTCTTGTGGCTATACTTTTGAAACAGTGTGTTTTTTAAAGTTTACAGACTGGCCCCGTTCCCTTCCAATGTAAGTGTTTTTTTTATAGAAAACTACGGACGAGTCAAAAATAATTTTTGTCATAATCAACATTATGCCACAAATGCTGTCGATTGAGCTCAAAATAATTAAGCTGAAAATAATATTTGAAAATCATTTGAAAACGATATTTATTTTTGCAATTCTGTTTGGTGGCGTTATTACACACTTAAGTTTTAATAAAAAAAATGTCTATCAAAATGTATTGTTTTGATTCAAAGTAAAAAATATTAACTACATTTGGTAACACCAACAAAACTAATTTTTAAGGGTTAGGTCAGGTAGAAATTGCATCTTAATGTAACAATAGCAGGTTACCACATTATACAGTGTACATTAATTTTTCGATTAGACCTGTTTTTCATTAAACATGGTCACATGCACGCAAACACACAGGCTTTTTCTCTCCATTTAAATTTTCACCTTTAAAGTACTTAATCAGCTTTATTTCTTTGCATACAGTATTGCATAAGCATAAGGAGACACACACACACACACACACACACACACACACACAAACATATTATTTTAATATATGTCATCATACTTCCTGTCTCTTTTCAAGGTGCTTGTTCGCAGAATGTGGTCCGTGTCTCCTGAAGAGTTGCATGAAAAGAAGAGTGTTGAGGAAGAGAATGCAAAAGCGGCAGAATATAGTCTGCTTGAATCATCATTTGACAACAATTGCTGTAATCGACTGGGAGCACAGAGCCTCGGAGAACATTATAACCAGCCAAACAGAGTGACTCACCAGACCCTTAAACGTGTTTATTCCTCTCCAGGCTACTACACTTATGAAAGAACTCTGCCCTCATGCTTACCCTCATCTCTGTCCTGTCAGAGTATCAGGAACAAATCAAACTGCACCACAGGTAAGAGGAGAGGGGGGTGTCATAACACAACGACCTCATAATGCATGATAAAATGAGTTCCATGTCAAAAAGCTACACTTTGATGCTGCGCTGATTTAGCGCTTTGGGAATATCTTTAGGTGTGACCAGCTGTGAATATGTGTGCAACACATCAATGAAATTGACCAGAATTTAAAGCCTCTGCTGGTGACATCATTGGATGCACCTGTAGCAGGGCTATAAATAGATGCGTCACAGGTGCATCATCAGATCTTTTGTCTTCAGATCATTCTGTGTGTGTTATGCTTCTTGACTGTCAGAACTTTCTACTTTCCTCTGTTAGGAGTTAGAATTGTTAGGCAGTGCCTAAAAAAAAACTACGAAAAAGAATGACTGATAAATCGGACAAACACCAGTTTTGTTTTGTGTGTTTGGGGGAAGAGCAAGCTGCTCTTGCGTTAGGGCAGGGCGGGTGCAAGCATTGCGATCTGTTTACAGTCAAAATGCTTCACACTCGTTCATCGTGGGGCTCTTGCAAAGATCTGGCTGAGGAGCAAGCTCTCTCCCCAGATCCAGCTGATCCTTCTCGTAAGCCTGAAGCGTGCTTCGGCGCCTCTTCAGTTCACAAGGTGGACGCTAAACCTCTGAACATTCCACGCACAATAATAAAGCGGCTGAGGAATTACTCGAGGTGGTTACTCGGGCTGTGGCCAGACTACAGTTGGACTGGCCACACAAACAAAATACCCCCAAACGCTCCAAACTAGAAGACATATTTCAGTCTGGTGGCCAAAAAAAAAAAAGGGAAGGGAATGCTATATCAATCCCTTCCTTTCTTTGATGACCTCCATGACGAGCTCTAGCGTTCATGGAGGAAACCTTATACTTCCCGTGTCTTCGTGCCCTTGACGTCGACATATTCGACTATCGTGGGTGCCGAGGCACGGGGGGTATTCAGTGATGCCGCTAGTAGAAGAGACACTTGCGGGTCCACCTGGCTCGGCATCATCACTAAAGAGACCCAATCTCCCCACAAAGAGGACCGTGCAGGACCACCTCCACGCTTGTGGGGAAGGCTTATCAGGCAGCAGGTCAGGCTGGTGCTGCCCTGCACACTATGGCAGTGTTACAGGCGTACCAGGCTGATCTGTTGAAGGACCTGAGTGCAGGCACCACAGTCGATGAAGAGGCTTTCTCTGAGCTTCGTCGAGCCATAGATCTGTCTCTCAGCGCGACCAAGCAGATGGCCCGTGCCATTGGCCGGTCTATGTCTGCTTTAGTCAGCACAGAGACACTTATGGCTCAGCCTGTCGGGCATCAGAGACAAGGACAAAGGTTTCCTTCTCGATGCCCTGGTTTCGCCTTCTGGCTTATTTGGTGATGCTATGAATGTGACTTTTCGCCTCCTGGAACCTGGTGATAACTACAAGGAAGCCTTCAGGCAATTCCTTCCTCGCCGCACTCAGGGGGAGGGGCCGTCGGCCACCCAGCCCTGCCCCGGTCCTTCTAGAAGGGAGGCTCAGAAACAAAGCGTGGTGAGTCATGCTCCCCCTCGTAGAGACTGGCAAGACCTCAGGGCAGTCATTTCTAAGAGGAAAAAAACCTGGCGGTCTTGTGCCCAGCCTTGTGGGGGTAGCCCCCTCGGGACAGTGGGCATGTATCCTCCATCCCCACCGCCTCTGGTGTATCGGGAGTTAGAGGCTTCCAGCTTCCTGCCTTAGTCCAGGACACGGAACACTCAACATCCTCTCAACAGGAAGTGTCAAAATTAATACCCATCTCGGAGAACCTGGCAGCATGGGAACTTTTGCTAAATATTTCTTTGTGGGTCCTAAGAACAGTAGAAAAAGGCTACAAAATTCAATTTGTTCGCCGTCCTCCGCATTTCAACGGCGTGGTTTCCACTACCGTGAAACCAGAGCAAGCATTTCTACTGTGGAAAGAACTGCAAAATATCTTGGTCAAAGGGGCCATAGAACATGTTCCCCTTCAAGAGAAAGAGTCGGGTTATTACAGCAGATACTTCCCTGTTCCCAAGAAGGGTGGGGGGTTGCATCCGATCTTAGACCTTCGAGGCTTGAATCGCTCAGTCAAGGGCGTTCAAGTTCCAGATGCTAACTACCAAGATGGTCGTGTCCCAAATCCAACATCACGATTGGTTCGTCACAATCGATCTCATGGATGCATACTTTCATATAGAAATTCTGCCACAACACAGGAAGTTCCTGATGTTCGCTTTTGGGGGCGAAGCCTTCCAATATCGGGTTCTTCCATTCGGCCTAGCCCCATCACCCCGCACATTCACGAAATGCATGGATGCAGCACTGGATCCTCTGCGACTCTGGGGAATCCACATTCTGAATTACATAGACAACTGGCTGATCTGGCACGACTGGCTGACGACGACTGGCACAGTCTCAAGAACTAGCAGTTCAGCACAGGGATATTGTCTTAGCTCATCTGGTTTCTCTGGGAATGAGACTCAACCTCAAAAAGAGCGTTCTCTCTCTCTCTCTCTCTCTCTCTCTCTCCCACTCAGGGAATTACCTATCTGGGCGTTGTATGGAATTCAATCACAATGCGGGCACAATTGTCTCCTGCTCGAATCGTGTCCATTCAGAACACCCTGAGCAAAGTCAGGCTAGGCCAAGTTTGCACTGTTCATCTGTATCAACGAATACTAGGTCTCATGGCATCTGCGTCCTCGGTGATCCCTTTGGGCCTTCTGCAAATGAGACCGTTTCAGTTGTGGCTCAAAACCAGGGTATTTCATCCAAGGTCCAGTCCCTTAAGGGGAATGGGAGGGTCATCAGCTCAATTGGCACATCAACTGCCTCGAGTTGATGGCTGTATTTCTGGCCCTGAAATACTTCCTCCAGCATTTGAGAGGCTGCCATGTACTGGTGGTGCGGGTGGACAACACAGCAGCAGTCTCTTACATAAATCATCAAGTAGGTCTACGTTCTCGCCAGCTGAACACTCTGGCACGTCAGATTCTCCTTTGGGCCCAGGGCAAGCTCCTGTCAGTCAGGGCAGTTTATATCCCTGGATGCCTGAATATGGGAGCAGATTTCCTGTCCAGACAGAAAATACCGACGGGGGAATGGAAACTCCACCCCGAGGTAGTGGAACGATCTGGATGAGATTTTACAGGGCAGAAGTGGATTTCTTTGCCTCTCATCAGACAGCACAATGTCCCCTCTACTTCTCTCTGAGTCACCCACCCCCCAGGGTCTGGACGCGATAGCGCATACATGGCCCAGAATGCGCCTGTATGCATTTTCCCCCGGTTTCTCTGCTCCCGGGAGTCTTGGCCAGCGTTCGCCAGCAAGGGTTCTGCCTCTTACTGATAGCGCCGTGCTGGCCGAACAGGGTATGGCCTTGGGCGATTCCGGACAGGAGGGACCTTCTGTCTCAGGCGCAGAAAACAATATTTCATCCCCGGCCCGAGCTGTGGAACCTTCATGTTTGGCCCCTGAAGGGTACCAACTTAGGGACACTGGGCTTTCACCTGAAGTTATCGAGACCATTCTAAGTGCTAGGGCTCCCTCTACTAGAAGTTACGCCAATAAATGGGGTGTCTTTGAAAGATGGTGCAGTGCATATAATGCAGATCCAGTTAACTGCCAGATTGCTTCAGTTCTGGACTTTCTGCAGTAAAAATTGTCAGCAGGCAAATGCCCCGCCACTCTCAGGGTTTACGTGGCCGCTCTATCAGCTTGCCATGCCTTGATTGACGGGGTGCCGTTGGGGAGACACCCTCTGCTCGCTCGCTTTGTTCGTGGAAGGACCAGGATCCCTTCATGGGACTTAGCATTAGTCCTTGAGTGTCTGGTTGAAACTCCCTTCGAACTTCTAGAATCAGCGTCTGATAAACTTCTGACTCAAGATGGTTTTTCTTATGGAAATTACTTCTCTAAAAAGAATTGGGGATCTACAGGCTCTGTCTGTCTTGCCAGCCTGCTTAGATTTTGCCCCAGGAATGGTTAAAGCAATTTTGCACCCTCATCCTGACTACCTGCCTAAGGTTCCTTTCTCGAATGTACATCCGGTCATTCTCGAAGCCTTCTGCTCCCCGCCATTTACAACGCCGGAGCAGGAATATCATCACGGACTTTGTCCAGTCCGTGCCCTTCAGACTTATGTCCACTGCACTAGCCAGTGGTGTAAGTCAGGGCAACTATTAATTTGCCATGGGTGCCGCAACAGGGGGGTGGCCGACACCAAGCAGACTATGTCGCATTGGGTGAGGGACGCTATTGCCCTGGCCTACTAGGCGTGCGGTCAAGCTTCGCAAGGAGGTATCAGGGCTCACTCTACCAGAGGGGTCGCCTACTCTAAAGCCTTGGCTAGAGGTGTCCCTCTGCAGCATATTTGTGATGCGGCAGGCTGGTCCTCTCCGCACACATTCATAAGATTTTACAGTTTGGATGTTAATGCCACTCTGGGCTCTTATGTCCTTGAGTCAACATCACAAGCTTATGTCTGAGACCTCTCGTGCTCTTGTTAGCACAACTACACAGACGTAAGGGGTCCGGACATCCACAGTGTGGCAGCGTGGGTATTCTCGTTCCCAAATCGCTAAATCAGCGCAGCATCAAAGTGTAGCTTTTTGACAGGGAACGTTTCGGGTTACATAAAAGCGGAACGAGATGCTGCGCTTCATTGCCGCACTGGTATGCCCCAGGACTGCTCTTCAGACAAAATACCTGACAATGCACCTGTGACGCATCTATTTATAGCTCTGCTACAGGTGCATACAATTATGTCACCAGCAGAGGCTATAAATTCTGGTCAATTTCATTGACGTGTGTCACACATATTCACAGCTGGTCACACCTAAAGTTGTTCCAAAAGCACTAAATCAGCACAGCATCTCTTTCCGCTTTTATCAGGGAACGGGGGATACAGTTATATAACACGAGACGTATTCATTCACATATACAGTACCGTGCAAAAGTTTTAGATATTTCACACAAAAAAAATTGCGGCTTTAGTTTGTCAATAGGAAATATCAATTTTAGATAAACAAACGTTCCTTTTGCAAATAGAAGTAGAATGAGGAGTTCTGCAACAAATGGTCCTACAACAAATGGTATGACCCCCATAAAACCTGTATTGCAACTTCATTGAGTCAGTTTGAGATTACATGAAGAGACAGAAGCAAATGAGAGAGCCTAAAATACTATTCATAGAATTGTGGCAAGTTCTCCAAGATGCTTGGAACAGCTTATCGGCCAACACCCTGGAAAAACTGTGCACAAGTGTACCTTGGAGAATTGGTGTAAAAGTTTATTGTAAAGGCATAGGATGGCCACTCCAAATATTATTTTTTTTTATTTTTTATGTTCACTGCACTTTGTATGAAGTTAATTGATAATTAAAAATGATTCATGCATTATTTTGGAAATTATCTTTACTATATAACATTTTTGTGTTATCTCAAGATTTAAAGAAACACAGGAACTTGTGAATAGATGTGTATGTGTGTGTGTGTGTGTGTGTAGGCTTGGTGTATAATTCTCAGATGTTGAAACATGAGTGTGTCTGTGGAGACAACAGCCATCACCCTGAGCATGCTGGCAGTAATAAGAGTATCTGGTCAAGATTGCAGGAGTGTGGCCTCATGAATCAGTGTGAGGTACAGACCTATGCTTAACAGATTATATGGCAATAACTGTCTACAACCAACTTGACATCTTTATATTATGCCTTTTGTGCTTTTGTTTTAGAGGGTTAAGGGCAGATTTGCCACTCTAAATGAACTACAGTCAGTCAGTTCAGAGAAACATGTTATTCTTTTCACTGAGCTCTCAGAAACACATTTGCCCAACCACAGGGGTATGTAAATATTTTTATACAAACATTAACTTGCACAGCATACACTGTGAATGATATTTTTGAAAAGCATTTTATTGTGTATTTTTCTCAATTTATAACTTTCTTTTATTTGTTAACATCCCGCCGATGTTTCATATAAAGACGTGTTTCAGACACAACCATGTGGAGGAATGGGGGTGAGTCTGAACATTTTGGATATTGCATCATATCATTGTTTTTAGACATTGCCTTTTACATTTTTGCTGTTTCATGAATAGTTTTGTTTTTCTTAATTGTTTTACTGTTGCAGAAAAGATTATAATAGGCTGTTTAATGGTCCATTGTACCTTACCCTGTATAAGGTGATAACATACCATGCTATTGGGGAATGCTGTCACAAAAAGTCAACCTGTCAAACTGAAATGTATTTTTTCCTGGGGAATAATGGTGGAAATGTTCAATAGCTTTTAATGCAAGTGCCTGTACAGAAATTGACTTTACAAAAATAAACCCACACTGAGTAAGATTTAAGTGACTACTAGCCCCAGTCTCAAATATATTACAATTCCATGGTATCTTATTCCATCACTATACCATGGTACCACAATAGATTTTTTTTGTTTTAAGAGAAACTTCAACGATTGGCTAACATCATGCATCCCCTCTAATACAGCCATATTTGAAACTCAATCAGAAGAGAATGAACAAGCTCCACACCATAATAATACAAAATTTCTGTGTTTACACACAACGCACATCCAACACATTGACTCCTTCACTCAAGCACAGCAACACCATAAACTATTAAACAGTCATGACATTTGAAAAATTAAATAATGAAACCGCTTACTTGCAGTTTTGCGATTGTGTCCAAGTGTTTTTAACTGCCCCATACTTCAATAACAGTTCCTTTGCGAAGCTTGAATTGTATTATAACTGGTTCACAAGCAATCCACGCTGATATGAGCCGAAGAAAACACACATACATATTCAAAAGCATGATGAAAACAGACACACACATACAGTATAATCCTGCACTGAAGTGCGCACTGGCAGAAATGCATCAATATGGTCAAAGTCATTCATCTAATGCATGTTTACAAACACCAACATTTAAAAATAGTGCAGATGGGTGCACCGTCTGAGCACCAGTGGGCGGGGCCAAAGAAGTGATGATTTAAAGAAGGCATTGATGTTGTTGCTGTAGAATATATGCTATGAAATACTGAGCCCCCTAGTGCTGTAGGGTAGTCGCAGAAGTAGAGAACGAGGTGTTTGTGCAGCTTGGTTTCTATAAATGCTTTTATTGCATTGGGGATTAAGTTTTGAGTTCAAAAATGTATAGTATGTTATTATAGTAGAATGACCTCTTGTTTTTCAAAATATCAAGGAAAATTATATTCCTCCTTACATGACCTCTTTAAGATGGAAGGGAAACCCTAGATGGGAAAATACATAAGAACTGAACTGGTTGTTTGTTTGTGTGTGTGTGATCGACAGAGGGATCTTGATATGGTATGCAATGGCATCTCCAGCATAACACATAAGATGGTAGTTGGCAGTGTGATTGAACTGGCCCTGCGTGTGGCTAAGGGAGAATTAAGGGTGAGATTCCAATAATCCATAATTCTTTCTCCCATAATCACAAAACAGTGTCTAGTTCAGGCTCTCACTCCATCTCTTTCTTTTGTTTTAGAATGGGTTTGCTGTGGTCAGGCCTCCAGGACATTATGCATCACACTCTCAGACACAGTGAGTTACATACAACTTCCGACACATACAGCAGTATTTTTTAAATAGCACTATAAACAACTGATCTCTCTCTTTCTGTCTCTTTATAGTTGCTTTAGTATCTTTAACTCTGTGGCCATTGCTGCTAAACAGCTTCAGGACAGATTGAACGTTAAAAGGATCCTTATAGTGGATTGGGTAAAACACAAACACAGAGTATTTGTATCTAATATATTTGGGCGAAGAAATAAGAAATTATATTTTACTTAATTCAAATGAAGCCTTTATTAGATTAATTTGTCTCATGACAATAAAGCACATTTCCAGCCCATGTTCTTTTTTTAATAAAAAAAATAAATACTATAAAAAATATTATTTTACTATTTTTTTTTTTATTAAAACATTGTATTATAGTAATGAGAATAGAATAAAAATTATCATTGAGAATAATGAGAATTACAAAAAAGCAAAAACAAAAATTAATTTGACACGTTACCATATTACAACATTTGAAGTAAAATATTCTTAATAGTCATTAAAATAATATCACAATGCAGATACTCTTAATGGATTACTCTTAAAGGCTTAATTGTCTTTTTTTTTTTTTTTTTTTTAATTTTACTCATTTACACTTTTATTTATATGAAACTTAGATATATTTACACTTAGCAATATAAATAAAATGCTATATTTCTCAAGAAACCTGTAAAGAAAGTGTCCTGGACATATTTAACGCCAATTAAATAATAATAAAAAAAAATTCATCATATTTATTTGAAAGAAAATTAAACCTACATTTAGGACATTAAGATTTTTGGCATTTTTATATAATAATGACCATCTTTTTTCAAATTGCAGTAATAATTTGCAGGAATTGAGTGGTAAACTGTGTGTAACTCTTTCAAAGTCTTAATGGCCCTAAAAATAGGTTTAATACTTTTTATTTTGTATTTTTTTTACATGCAAAATATAATTTATCATTTGTTTCTTTTAATTTTGTAGTAAAATAGGACCAGGACGATTTCTTGACTGGTTTTATGATAGTCACTCACATACACAAATGTAATACATCACTAAAACAATAAAGGGTGTGTAAAATACTTTAAAAGCTTTAAGAGTCCATAAGGTGCTTTAAGACCACTGGTTTTATTTAATAAACATTGTCTTCCTCTACTCTTTTGTCAGGATGTTCATCATGGTAATGGAACTGAGGAAATTTTTCACACCGATCCTAGTGTCCTTTATATATCGCTGCATCGCTATGACAATGGCTCTTTCTTCCCTGGTACTGGAGGACCCCACACGGTTAGTTTTGTGAACTTCCTTCCATAAAAGTATGGTCTTTGAGTAAGTGTATTTGAGTTGGCATAGTCATGTAAGGACATTGCTTATGCAACTTTAATGCCAGATATCTGTACCTTCTGCATGGATGTTTAAGCTTTGTTCATGTGATTGTGTATTTCAGGTAGGATCTGATGGAGGTGAAGGCTACAATGTAAATGTGGCCTGGTCAGGAGGGCTGAATCCTCCAATGGGAGATGCAGAATACCTAGCTGCTTTCAGGTACTATGTAGAGGAAAAGGTAGGAGTGTTTGGGAAACCTGTTTGGAAACAGTTGTTAGTGATGCTTGCTAAGGCTAAAAAGAATGATACCTCAAATCACGTGGCTAGTTGGTATGCTATTACTATTTAAAATGATCAGACTGATAATTTTGTCTGTGGATGATAAAAAAGGTGAAAAATATAGACTAATAATGATAGAAATATTATAGCACCACTACATATTCAATACACATTCACGACACAACAGCTGAACCGTGTTACATGAACTGCCGATGCAGGTGCAAGCAAGCTGGTGTGTGCGTAACAGCAGGTGCATCAGTCTGCACGTAACCTCCCCCAATGCCCCACAAGACGTCATGCAGTTACCCACACCCCTGAGGGGGGGAAGCAACGTAACTGGGAGCAGGCCACGGCAGTCAGGTACGTCACAGGTGGTACCGGAGCAACCGGCACCTGTGGAGACCCTATCTCAGTACAGGGCATTTTAGCACCTGTAGTGGGTCTGAAAGCGAATTTCTCCACCGAAATTGCGAGCCACAGGGCTAAGGAGGAAGGACATCCAGGGATCACTGGTTCATGAACTTGCATGGGAGAAGCAGCGCACATCTTCGCCCCATGGATGGAAAAGGCGCTATATGCAAACGATACATGCGGCCAGCTGTTCCGTATTACAAAACTTACCTGTTCGTACCTGACAAAACACAGGACAAAACCAGCTCAACCTGGAGATTGTAAAATCTCGCACATGTTTTGGGTGTTGCCCAGCCCGCTGCTCTGCAGATGTCTGGCCAGTGCCCACGAGGATGTCACACGAGTGTGCTCGTATTCCCAAAGGGGCGGGCGTAGCCTGGGCCTGGTATGCCAAAGCGATGGCATCCACGATCCAGTGGGCAAGCCTCTGTTTGGAAACAGCATTCCCTTTCCGCTGTCCACTGAAGCAGACAAAGAGCTTCCCAGCGTCTAAAGCTTTATTTCTCATTAGCCTTTTCTCAAAGATCTGAGGTGTTTTGAGGCTCTCAATAGTGACCCCCTAGTGTCACTACATTGACACAACGACAAGTGAGTGACAGACGGGGAACTTTCTTAAACTCTAATTGTGGCTATTACTTTTCTACAGCAATCGTAAATCCGCATTAACATGATTTGCCACTTCATTACACTTGCAGAGAACACATTGTTTTGCTTTTAGCGCTGGCTCTTTCTACTTATCCGAATTGTATGGAATGCGACGCCGTGTAAATGCTGATGCTTCACTCTAGTGGGTCATGTGAATGCAGCTTATCAAAAGTCCCATCTGGGATTAGAACTGGACGGAGCTGAATAAAATGTCAGAATCTAATGTGAAAATTGGTAAATGCGTTAATCGTGATAAAGAAAAAGTTACGCGTTAAACATTTTAAATTAATCACACGAGTTAACAAGTTAATTTTGATAGCGCTGATAAAAATCAAATTATTTTTTGCAATTCCGTTTGGTTCTGCTCGAAAATTACACTTTGCCTTTAAGTCTACTTTGTCTGTTTAAACCATCTACTAAATGTTTTTTCTATCTCTTCCTGTCTTCACAGAACAGTAGTTATGCCAATTGCTCATGAGTTTTCTCCTGATGTGGTCCTGGTTTCAGCTGGTTTTGATGCTGCTGAGGGTCATCCAGCTGCTCTGGGTGGATACAATGTCTCAGCTAAATGTATGTAATAGAAATTTACACCATGGCTAATGAGTTTGTGTTATTTAATATTAATTCATACCCAGAATATTGTTCCACACATTTGCACCTTTGATTATATTATCTGAGCTTGAAAGTGTCTTTGATTTGACTATATTTTTGTTGCTATGCAGGATTCCCCCTTGAGTGCATAAAAATGACTTTAGCAAAAAGCTTTCTTGACACTTGAAGTCGAGTCTGGATGTTAATTGATAGTGTATTTTGCCGATACCGATAACTAAAGTGGTGGAAAAGGCAGATATCCGATTAATTGGCCGATAGTTTTAAAATTGATTTATTGAATGTTCAAAAAATATTTTCTTGCTGTGCTGGGCACGTATATTGAGGCCGCAAGAGTCCAAAATGAGTAAAATCCCAGACGTGTGTTTGTTGTGCAGATTTCTTCCGATAACCGAAAGTTCTATCCGGAAGACTCGCAGACTTGTGTGAAATTTAAGATGACATACATTTAATTAATATAAAACTGAAATGTAATGTCTCTCTTTGGCGTAAGCCCCTTCTGGCGGGCAGACGTCATATCCTGCCGGAGATAGGAGGCAGGGGCAAGGAGCTTACCCCCGTGCAGGACGGGACTCAACTTGTGGTGGTGGGGTGGTGGAGGTTGCCGTGTTAGCACACTGAAACAGCAATGTGATAGATTGTGAGCAGACTCATAAAGCAATGGTGTACATATGATTGGCTAGGAGTTACCTAGCTAATGGTGTGATGATGTGCAGCTGCTAGTCTTCCCGCTAGAACTACAGTGCACTTACATTTCCAAAGAGCAACTATCGGCGCTGATAATCAATAAAACTGATATATCAGTTGACCTCCACTTGACAAAAATGCGTGTCCATATTATGGCCATGATTTAGTCAATGTCAGCTATCATGAATATGTCACTAAGTCTCCTAGGGTTTTTGTGACTTATTTTCTTTAACAGCAACCATTATCATATATGTAAAAAGCATTGTAGTGTAATATGCACCACTGACCAAATAAGTGAATAACCTTGATGTTAAACATCTTTAAAATACATTTCAATTTAAATCTAAATTACATTGGAAAATTTTTAGTTTTATGTCCTCTTTACGTGTCTCAGGTTTTGGAGTCCTGACCCGGAAATTAATGGAGTTGGCTGCAGGTCGTGTAGTGTTGGTGTTAGAGGGAGGTTATGATCTCTCAACTCTCTGTGATGCATCCCAGGCTTGTGTCAATGCTCTTGTGGGAAATGAGGTGTGTGTACAGATGCCCACATATTCAAATGTTTAATGGACCCTTTTCCAATTTCTGGGTTTGAAACACAGAAGTAAACTATAGGGTAATACAGGCATATAGTTAAAAGATTTGTAGCAGTGAATCGGAGACCACAGCAAATATAATCTTTGCATTTGCTCCAACAGCTAAATTATTAGAATTTCTTTTTAATCCATTATTACATTTCTATGACTTTTCAAAAGAGGAAAAAATAGAGAGAGATGGATTACAGCAGTCAGAGAGAAAGATGATAAATTTACCCTCAGCATCTGTATTTGAAACCCCATTGCAAGTTGTTTTTTTTTGTTTTGTTTTTTTTTTCTTCAATTATGTCAGGGTAATACATCACAAAGAATAATCTTATACATTTAAACTAAATAGATATGTGACACAATTTGTGTGACCCAACAGAACCCCTCTAAAACACAACAGAGCAGAATATTAAACATTCTGTTTAATGTATTCACTTTGCATAAAAACAAAACAAATAACACTTGACTAACTAACTAGGATAAATTAACTCTAATGCTAAATTAGTCTCATGCTAATCAGTCTGGAAAATGGAAATCCCCCTTCTCAGTCCCAATAACACTATGTAATGTGTACCTTGATTATTGTGTGAATATGCATATCTGCATGTGTTTTCAGTCTGAACCTCTAGCTGTAGAAGAATTACAGAGGATACCCTGTCTTAATGCCGTTGAGACTTTGAAGACAGTACTGCATGTACAGAGTGAGAATCTTTCATCTCTCATCATCTCATTTTGCTTCATATTTAGATGTTTCTTTTGTAAGCTGTCTCTGTCTTTCTCTAGGCCGTTACTGGAGTTCAGTGAGGGATATGCTAGACAAGGTATCACTGCCATATGTAAAAGCAGTGAGGAGATACTCAGCGGGCAGTGTTGCTGCTTCAGCCCTGAATGGCCTCACTATGACTGTTTCAAGCAGAAGCCGGTAAGTCAATGTATAACCATAGACTCCGGTTTAAAGCTCCTGCTACCATCAAGAAAACTATTTATATTTATTGGGATGTACGCAGTATACAGTATTTAGTTTTGTCCTCTTGTATGTGTGAATATGTTATTGCAGATATATGTAGAGGTGGGTAGAGTAGCCAAAAACTGTACTCAAGTAAAAGTACAATTAATAATAAAAAAAAATTCTCAAGTAGAAATAAAAGTACTAAAATAAATAATTACTTGAGTAAGAGTAAGAAAGTATCCAATTAAAAGAGTACTCAATTAGTAAGAGACTCTTATTTTCACAAATGACATAATAGATGTTAACTCTCATATATTCCATTACATAATACACATTTAACATGTATTACAGGATTATTAATGGAAATTCTGTCATCATTGACCATCATGATTTTCCAAACCCATATGGCTTTCTTTCTTCCATGCAACACAATAAGGAGATATTAGACAGAATGTTTGCCTGTCACTATTTACTTTCAGTGAATAAAGTTTTTTTTTTTCTCCATACTTTGAAAGTGAATGGTGACCAAGACTCTAACATTCTGTCTAACATCTTTTACGTTTCACAGAATACAGGTCACACGGGTTTGGAACAACATGCTGGTAGGAAAATTATGACAGAATATTTAGAAATATATTATTTAAAGGGACCGTTCACCCTAAAATGTAATTTCTCTCATCATTTACTCACCCTCATGCCATCCCAGATATGTATGACTTCCTTTCTTCTGCAGAACACAAATCAAGATTTTTAGAAGAATATTTCAGCTCTGTAGTACAATGCAAGTGAATGGGTGCCAAAATGTTGATGCTCCTAAAAGCACATAAAGGCAGCATAAAAGTAATCCATAAGACTCCAGTAGTTAAATCCATATCTTCTTTAGACATTCTTCTCTCCGCCCAGAGGGAGATATGCAGAGAAGATTGTGAATCACCAAAAACACAAGAAAAAGATTGTGAATATGATCTGTCCCTGCATTCGAATATCCATACTTCCCTACAATAAAGTATGCCAAAAAAAGTATGCCAGTGGAGTAGTATGTCCGAATCCATAGTATTCATAAGACAGTAAGCAAGAAATGACCGGATGACCAACTACTTCCGGCGGGAAGTGGGAAGTGTGGATTGATTGAACACTTTCCTGTCCCACAATGCATTGGGAGCTGAGGAGACATCACGTTCAAATGCTGGATTTAAAATAAGTGGCGGAGATCCGTGAGGCAGAAGGCTGTTTTCAACTGTAAGTGCTGTATACACAAAGAATATTGCTCATTGTGCTTAAATGGCACTTGTTTAACCAAACTTGAATGGAATATTTTCACGGTTATGTCATATATTCTGGTCACGGGACCATGCATACGTTCCCGGATGTTAGTATGTCTGAATTCTATTCATACTACCTCTTGCATACCTAAAGAGCATACTGTTTTACTTGCCGAGAAGTGCGTTTCTCATCAAATAAAGCACATACAGTGACAGAACGAGGTTTCAGACACAGAGTTTTTCTCTGTTTCTCATCCACAAATTCTTATATCACATCGCTTTTGAAGATATTGATTTAACTACTGGAGTCTTATGGATTACCTCTATGCTGTTTTATGTGATTATTATTATTTTTTTTGCTCAAATCTTGGCTCCCATTCACTTGCATTTTAGGACCAAAAGAGCTGAGAAATTCTTCTAAAAATCTTCATTTGTGTTCTGCAGAAGAAAGTAAGTCATACTCTGATGACATGAGGGTGAGTAAATTATGATTTTTGGGTGAACTATCCCTTTATGGGCTCTTGTCAGATCTGGATGAATCTGTCAATAAGATGAGAGGTTTGGAAATCTTGCTAGTAATTATTACGGTGAAAATGTCCCACAGGGACATTATATATAATGCTGAAATATAAACCAAAGCAAGATCATGCTTTATTAATGCCTACTTTTGCTATTTCATAGCTTTTGCTAATTCAAGTCCTGAGTGGATTCTTATTTCAGTGTAGTTGCTGTTTTCAGTGTTGAAAGAATTTAGATCATTAGTTCTGTTCAGCAGTATCGTCACTCTCTAAATGCAGAGTACGCAGCCTGCATAGGGCACCAACCCTGGTCGCGGAACACTCACTGTATCTGAAACTGCCTCTATCCACTATTTAGTGCACTATTTCGGGTGGCTGCCATTTTGTAGGAGTGTCTGAATGAGCCATGATTATTATCAGATGAGGGTGCTATTTGTCCAGAACACTACCAAGCTTGTATTGAAGTTTAAATATACTAAATATAACAAATACGTATAATAATGTACATTTGATAAAATGTGTTTACTCTTTCTATTAACGTATATATAAAAAATTACAAACAGAAGGAAGATTTATTGTATTAATATATTAACTTTTAAAATACTTGGGCCTTACTTGTTATTCTTATTAAATAATATGTGATGTTGTTTCTGTGACAGCCCCAGAGCTCCAGTGCTTGGTGTATTCGTCAGCGTTCAAATTCACTCACTCATTTCATTCACTCAGTGCTGAGATATAGTGCACTCACTGCCATTCATTATATAGGAAATAGTGAATGAGCGAACAATTTTGGATACTCTCTTCACAATACGATCACCTCGTGCTCACACATTTCTCACATTCTCCTTGCTTTGCACGTGCAGAAATGCTGTCTGTTCCCTATTTGTCACTCACTCGATGTTGTGTTGATGAGTTGACACTAGGGGTCAATTGTAATTGTAAAATTGTAATTTTAGCACTATTTTAGCATCTAACTCGGGACAGTTTCATTCTAGAGAGCATTTTATTGGACAACAATTTGTTTATGGTCCTGAAAACAAGATAGGTATACTGGTGTTCCTAATAAAGTGCTCCATGGGAGTATAATAGGACACGGACTGGAAAAGAGCCTCAGAATTAAATTGCACTTGACTCAGCGGTTTCACCAACTAACTTGCGCCTATATCAAATATCAAAACTTCATGGCCATGCCCACTGACTTTGCACTTATGACGTTTTGCGTAATGCTGTGCTTAAGGCATAGCTTTCTTAAAATAGGGCCCTGAACATTTTAAATGCACATATCTGCTAAACTCTTCTTTGGCAAATGTTTTGGTGTATACTAGCAAGATGGCCTCAAAGCTAACATGCACTAACTTTCCGGCTTTTAGATAGACTCAACACCACAAAACTCTAACTTTTGATTTCAAGAGATCTTTAAGTGCTTTATTATTTTTTTTTACTACTTATTGAACTGTTGATGTTCTCTGTAGTTTCCCAAATGAGCCAATGGAGCATGATGAAGGTGATTTCATGTAGGAGCAAGACACTGTTTCTCCTCATTCTACGCTGGAAGACTTCATATTCATTTCCGAACAGAGAATGGACACCCAGTGCTATAGAGGCCTGAAGTTAATAGCATAAATGCAGTGTTGTGTATAGGACAGGAGACAATCCATAACAACTGTAGTCAAAGAAGTAGACATAACTCACTCTTTGACGAACAAGAGAGCTTCAATATCATGGTCGCATGTAATCAAATCTCAAAAAGTTATTATGTTAGTTAAACGCTGAGTCATTTGTGCTAAACAGACATGATTTTGCCATTGGGCAATTTTAAGCAAGGATATCATGTAGAAGGAAGTGAAAATTTGTGAGAGGCAATAAGTGAATGTTTTCTCCCACAGAGGTCTTTTCCAAACTGACAATTAAAAAAAATAAGTACTTCTGTTACTCTGAGATACTGTTAGTTTTCTATTCTAGCAGTCTTTGAAAGTATTAATCAGTCCTAGATGCTTTAAAATGTTCTTAATATATATTTTTAAGAAGTTTTTGTTAATTGCACTTTACATTCATGAATCATTACAAATGAAAAAAAAAAAAGTTTTAAGAGTTTTTACATTGTGGTTAAGCTCCATTTTATTGTCAAATATTTTTAATGATTGCCCATCCAGGCTTTCTTAAATCAAAACATGTTCTGAAACTGCTGTTGTTAAAATATTGATGACTTTTCCTGAAATAATTATTTAAGGACGCTCTCAATGCAAGTTATCAATCCTTTGAGAGCAAAGTACTTTACACTCTGCTGCAGTATGTCAGTTTAAAAGGCCAGGAAGTCCTTGACTTATAGTACCGGTTAAAAGTTTGGAAACATTGTATTATTGCATATTTCGCTTGTTCTTGAAAACCATTTACACTTTCTTTGTGTCAATGTATACATTTCTTTACCAAACAAGAATTAAATTGTAAGAAAATTTTTTTTTAAATGAATGCATTAGACCTAAAAATAAAGGATGAGCAGTCGACAAGTTTCCAGCATACATAAGAAATGTTGTTTCATAGTTTTGATAACGTTTTAATTTTCTAAAATGTGGGAAATAGTCAAGAATAACGAATGAGTAGGTGTGTCCAAACTTAGGCCACTATCATAAGAGTTTTTTTATTTTCTTTTAAGTTAATTGTTGAGCTACATAAACAGTTAAGCTTTTTTTTTTGTGTGTGCAATGTTATTAACATACAAATAATTCCTCTTGTTTGTTACATTATTTTTATATTGTTTTTTTTTATATATATCTCAATCATTCAAAAGTTTTTAAATGTTTTTACATTGTCAGTTCCCTTTACTGTTCTCAGGATTAAAATAAAACCATATTGTTACTTTTTAAACATTTTATTGAAATCAACAGAAATGTGTTAAAATGTGTCTGAAGAGTCCCAAAGGGAACACTGGACTCCCATATAAAGTAGGTTATTTTATTAACAGGCTGCCCACGTATACATACATAACGTTAATTTTGTGACATAATGGATGTCTATAAAATTATCCGAAATGTTAGGCAAAAGATAAAAACACATTTTATCACAATCTATATGTAAATATAAGAAAGAACAACAATGTAAAAAAATGCATGCTGTCTTATATGAGTGAATATATACAAATTTACAATCAGCCTTATAACACAGGTGACATTATGGGCAGGTGATAATCAACTGCCATATGTGTGCTAGTATTACTCAAACACAATAAACCGTTAAAAAGGTTCAAATGTTACATTGTAAAATCACAAACTCTTTTGTTTCCCAGAAAAAAATGACATCACTGCTACAAAAATATGCTAATCATTTGGTTCTGATCATTCATTTATTATGTCGAAAAATGAGTTGCTCCTGTTATCATGATTAGGCCTTATAAAAAGATCATCAATAACTAAAAACAATTAACAAAATGCTTTGGGTTTTCTAACATCACAATGTGACCTTTAACAGTGAAGTAGCTTGTTTAACAGTTTACATACAATAAAGTGCTTATTCAAGAATTTATTTTCACATACCAAAATGCTATCATATCACCTGTAGTAGCGAAAGCAAAATTGTCTGTTAGTGACATCTGATGGTCAACGGCTGACACAATAGAAATCCATCACTTATCGGTGTCCAATAGTGAGACTGCAAAACATTCAAGACAACGAGAACAGCAGCAGGGAGAAAGACAGAAGGCTCATCTTAATACCTCATTCAGAAATTCCAAGTAGAAACACATTAGGATAGTGTGTGTATGGACACAATAAAAAGGCTCTCAAAAAAAACGCTTTAAAAAAACAATTTGTCTTACATGCTAACATGTCTAACAAGAGTCCAACATTTAAAACAGTGGTGAAAACCTTTAAGAGGTGATAGTCTCTTAAGTCTAATGTGCTAAAACATCACCCGCAATAGACTGCAATTCTTATCTTAACACCACCTGACATTCCCACAGACACACGAGAGAAGGGAAAGAGAAAAGCAACTAACTAATGTCTTCTGTACCTAAACAGAACAAAGCTCCCAGACTCCTTATCAAGCGCTCTTTATCTGTTTAACAATGTAATAGCCAAGTCTTTTTTTAAGCATGTACGCTTGTTTGTCTGTGGGCATGTTTGTGCTATTGTGGGTGTACATTTAAAAGTCACTGAGGATTGAGATTTCAGCAAATTCTTTGCGATATCGATGAGAATAGAGGGCCAGCAGGAATGCCCACTTCAAACTCATGAAGCTCCACACACATGGCAGGAAGAAACTGGCAGGATCTGTCAAGGCTGTACAGACACAAAACACACATTTTGAAGAGAGTTTTTAAATCTTCAAACAGAGCCGAAATGTCTTCCAGTCGGTTTAATGTGCAGAAAGCCACTTCCTCTTTTAAAACTTTTTTGAGATTGATCTGAATCTCTTCAGGTCATAGTTTTCGTAATAAAATATGATAATTGTGTTGTTAAGACTCTGGCCCCATTCACGCTTTACCATCATGCCACTCTGTGTGAATATGAACGTTGTTTGAGATACAAGTGTTAAACTGAGGTTGGCTAATCCGCTAAAGCTAGCCTTAAAACATTCGAAACGTCACTTCCTTCAGCTATTAAATGGCAAATGCTTTAGTGTAGTAAAAAAAGGTGTTCCATTTGGGACAATACTACATAGTTCCTTCTCATTCATTGTCACACACTTCAGCTGTCACAGAAACGCTAACAGTCGTACATATAACTTCATATTTAAAATTTACTAAACAATAAACATATTACTTTAAATGTAATTAATTTCATTGAAAGTCAGTAACTGAAATCAGATTACAATAATTTAAAATGTAATGCATTACATTACTTTTCTTGACTAAAAAGTTATTAGAGTACAGTACAGTAACTAAATACTTTGTCCAAATACACCCAACACTGTTTGGGACACACTTGAGTTTTTCATGCTGCATTTATGTTCTTTTTGGAGCTTGAAGGTTTTGGGACATATTAACTTGTTTTATGGACAAAAACACCTCATTTTGTTCCAGATAAGAAAGTAAGTCATACGAGGCTGAATGAATAAGAGAACTGTAATTTTTTTGGGGGTGAACTATTTCTTTAAATAATCTCTGCTTAAAAACAAAGACTTCTTGAGATATTCAGCAAAATAGAGGGTCTCTACTCACATTCTTTGTGGGAGATGGCAACACAGAGAAAGGAGATGAATGCTATGACTGACAGCACGGAGAATAAGATGCCTATGAACATGAAGAACTTCAGCCCCTTCAGCCATGTTCTCCAGTAGTCCTGAAGGTACATTATGTGTGTGACCAGAGCCCATAGTGCCAAAACACCTGTAGACATTTATACAGTACACACACATAAATAAACATACTTTAAGCAAAAATGAGGAAGATCAACTGCAGTGTGCATGGTTTTGCATGTGTGAGACAACGGTGTCTGAATTTCAGTGACTCCGCATTCTTTGTTTGCTTCGTCATTCTCACATGCATTTAGACTTTCTGTGTTCCTGTTTGATTCTTATGACAGCGCAATTTTCTCTCAGTTCTTCATATGCTCTTGGAGTTGCAGAACAGCATTTTGTATTATTACACAACATAGCAGAAACCCTAAAACAGCAATGAAACAACCATGTTTCCATTTTAAACTAGAGTGGTGTATGTGGGTTACCAGAGGTTCCGCTTACTCTCAAAAAAGACCTGAAATACCATGAATAACAGATGTGAAATTTAAAGCAGTAAAACAATAATCTTATCATTGTAATCCATGCAGTTTTATGGTCTAATATTGAGAGAGTACATTGAAGATTTGTAGTTTTAAAAATGTATTGGGCACACAGTAGAACAGCAGGATGGACCATTAAAGTGAACTGCAAAAAAGTTAAAAGGGGGTTAAAAATGGTGAAAGGCTTAGTTACATCTAAATATGCACCCACACATAAAAACCGTTCATGAACATGAATATTTGGGAAAGAAAGAAAGAAACTAGTGAGCTTCCAACCTAAATAGCATTTTGGGGGCACCGTTGACTGATTCAAAACGCAGCTACTATGCCCAAAAAATGCTCTCCAGGTAGACAACTCTAGGTATTGAGACACAGCCAAGGACGGTACCTGATAATCCACCCATTGCGGCTGTCCACGGCTGTTTGTAAACGATATTCCACACTAGAAAAGCTGAAAGTCCCACCAACACTCCAAAACAAGCGTAGCCCACGCTTATATAGGTCTTATTTATCGCCATCACTGCCGTCAAATATACACCTGAATAAATAAGCAAAATATTCCTGTTACAAAAATCCCCAAGCAGTTACTAAAAATAGCTCCCACGGAACATCTGTTCTTTTACCTGGAGACAGTGCTGGCCCAGATGTAGTGCACGACGCTAGTGATGAAATTATATTCACCGCGGTCTTATAAGAGAAAACAAGACCGCCTTAAACGACCAATCCTCATTTACTGTCATTTACAGGTCAGTAGCCCCGCTGGGTTTTGTTGTTGCTCCACGCCGAGGTACAGCACAAGAGCAAAAGTGAAAACATGCATCCGTTTTAGAGAGAACAGCGACCTCTACGGACAAGGAAGAAAACAATGAAAAGTCATTCTGATGAGAGGCTGCTTTGATGAATGTCTTGAATGCGGCAAAGCAACATAAATATGGGAACTCTAATAAGGAAGCCCTGAACCGCAGGGTGGAAAAAAAATAAAGTTCCCTTCCTGAAGCTGTCTTAAATTAAATCTGAAAAAAAAAAATCTCTTCATAAAAACATTTCTCTTACATTTTTTTTCTCTTTAATTTTTTTTTAAAATTTCAATTTAAAAGTACTTTATTGGCATGATTGTGTTTACATATAATATTGCCAAAGCATTAATACACAAAACAGATAATGACAATACAAATAATAATAATAAAATAGTAACAAATAACAATAAAGATAGAATTAAAATAAGGAGCCAGGTAATTAATCAAATAAAATAAAAACTATAATAACAATATACATTATACAATATAAAATAAAATAAGCATTTAACAGGACATTATGAACATAAGAAAATAAAAGTACTGTGACTGAAGTACATTAAGGTCATTTTTCTCTCTTCAAAAAAATGCATGCGGTACCAACCTTGGCCACCAGATGCCACTATCAGTAAACATGTAATCTTATTTTATTAATATTGAAAAGCATCAGATTACATGTTTACTGATAAGAAAAATAGAAAAAAGAAAGAAAAACAGTGAAGAAAAAGAAAAATAGAGAGACAAAATAGAGAAAAAGAAAGGAATGATAAAGAAAGAAAGAAAGAAAGAAAGAAAGAAAGAAAGAAAGAAAGAAAGAAAAGAGATTTTTGAAGAGAGACATTTTTTTTAAGACTTAGGCTCAGGAAGAAACTGAGACACAATATTTTCCCCCCACCTTGCAGTTCATAGCTTTTGAAATACATTAGAACATTTGAAATAGTGAGTATTTTAATGTTGATTGTCCCTTATTCACATAGCGCCGTCTTTGATTTTCAACAGGAATGAAAACGAGGCTGTGAGGGAGGGATAGTCATACAGTCTCTTCAGTGTCACACACAGTATAAAGCAGTATACTACATCTAGATCACATCTGATTTAACACAACTCATGTTGTCTGGAGTTTTATGTCTACTGAATGTTTTTGGATAGATAATTTTTCAATGGTTTGTTGGTTGAACAATAAAAAAAAAACTCTAGAGACTGTACATCCTTACAGCCTCAATGTCATTCCCATCAAAAATGGCAAAGATGGCACTGCTGTGAATAAGGTCTATGTAAGTGGCTCAATTTATAGAAAAGGTGGGGGCAAGTCAAAATGTATTTTTGTGGTAATTAATATTAAGCCACAAAAGCTGTCGATTGAGCTTAACTTGTATTGAACCCAGAATATTTCTTTAAAATGTGTGTTGTAGGGAGTGAAACAAAACGTGTCACTTTCCAAGACTGTACCAAGTATTTTTTTCTTCTTTCAACTAGCATTAGTTGTAGGGTTGAATAGTTGTATAGATGCAATAGCAGTAGTGTTAAAACGAGAATTAGTGGTAATATTCATATCATACAATCTAGGGATGCTACATTAGTAATGATAGTTGTGGTAGTATCTTAAACATGGCATGTGTAATCAAGGCATCAAGTTTATTTCAAAACCGAATGACTTGTTAGTTTCTTTAAGATATTGGGCTAAGCAATCCTAATTCTAACCCTAGTCAAATCCTAAACCTAACCTTAGCATATTCAGAAGAACCATAGTTTTACTATCTTGGTACCATCATTGTGCCACGGTTCTGTCACATGACTGCTGTAAGGTCCTTAATATTAATAACAGAATATAGTAAAACAACTTTACATTAATATGATAGGAAACAAAGTTGAATTACTATATAAAGTGTCAGTTGTACAAAGAGGATGATGAGGTCAGAGTGAAAGCAGCAGAGATGAAAGGATGAGAGAAAGAAGAAAAACATTAGCACTGTGAAGCACTGTGGTGTTAAAAGAGTAATACCAAGGTAGTGATTGATTGTTATATTCACATTTCATGATAAAGTGTATTCATGTACTCCAATGTACTTAAAAGAAAATACCATTGTTTTACCATAGCACATGATATAAACATGGCATCACCATGTACTATGTCTCAAAAACACTGTAATACCATGGTACTTTTTGTGAGAAAGATAACAGTATAAGCTAGTTGTTAGAAGCCATTAAGAAAATAATAGAAAATTAGAAAAAATATATAATAAAATCAAATTCTTAAATATTATAAAAGCAAAGAATAAGTATATATAGGTACTACCCAGTGCACTGTTTGAATCCTTTCGACCCTGCTGAGGTCTCTGCAAGACAGTGAACAGAGGCACGAGCATTAAGATTTGGCAAACAGGCACAGCAAATGTATGTGAACTTCCACTAGATATTATTAACATCTTAAACATTACATAACAGTTTGTTCTAGTTTTAAATTTAAAGCAGTTTTAAAAAGAATACTTCGAGCACTGGACATTTCAACAAACATATTTTTTTTCAATGGTCAAATTTATTGTATAAAAACAATAGATTTTCTCTGTAATATAAGAAAACTGCTTCACAGTCATAAAACGCATACTTGCATTAACACATTTTTTGTTCCTGTAAACATTGAAAAGCTTGGTAGTTTATTGCTGAAAGTAAATCTTTGACACTGTGAATTATATTTGAAATGGCATTCACAACATGATCACACTCTTAAAACACACATCGAGACAAGACCTTTGGAACAACCACATCTAAATCAACAAAACACTAGAAAATCCATTAATACTCATTGTTAAGAAATGCTTTGGAAATATCTTTTACATAGTGCTGTGATCTCTAGTGTGCCTAAACCATTTTTTTTCCTGATTCAAAATAAGTGGCTACATTTATGCAAAAGAGACAGAGATGATTCAGGATTAGATTACCTGAAAAACCACAAACAACATAAATTCAGTGGTCAATATTACAAATCTATAAAAGACAAAGACACAAAGCAAAATCAAAAATCTGAAAACAGTGTGTGACTGTCTTAAGGCAACAATTAGTTGTAAGGACACTGTTTACTTAAATCATCACATTGTCACATTGAGCAAAGTCTATACAGAGTTCATATTATAACATCCATGCACTCAGAACTGGATTGCAGCACGCAGTTTGGGGAACTCTAGTTCATGTGATGCCATCCTACATCCCAGGTTGCAAGGTGCGACTTAACACGTTTCAGTCTGAGGTGATGTGCTGGATCATGGTCTCCTGGACAATGCCAGAGAGAAGTGTTAGGTCCTTGTACTGGATCCAGTCCTGCTCTCTCACGGCCCAGACGGTGCCGTCCGGCTAGAACATAGTATTCACACAACATTACAAGAATGTTAAAGAGTAGTATAACATCTTAAGAGTCATTAAACATGATTAATTTAATCATAATGATGAACAATTAAGTTATTCATAAAAGCAAACAACTCATACTAAATTTACAAAAAGGACTAAGAAAGCACTATAAAAGAAGTCCATACAAATTAAGTTTCAGTTGTTTTTCCATTTATGTATTTCTATGTATATATGTAAAGTGTAAACACAAAGATGTTAATAAAATCTCCAAAAATTGCATAAATTATCAGGGTTTCCGTTGTCCGGTAATTACCGGACATTGGCCGGGAAAAAAAATTAAATGTCCGACTAAATTAAATCTCTCCGGTCAAATTGTCCGATTAAAATTGCCTAATAATCCTGCCCCCCTAACACAATCTGAATTTGAGAAAAAGCCTAAAATGTATCCAGAGTGGACCAAGCTCGCCAAGATAGCCTGTGTAATCCCGGTCTCGAGTGTTCCTGCAGAGAGGGGGTTCTCGCTGCAGAATCGGATCAAGACGAAGCAGCGAAGTCGCCTTGCGGAGAACAAGGTTACGCGGTTTATGCGCATTGCAAGTTGTGGAGAGACACTGGGACGTTTTGATTTTAAGTCGGCAGCTGCACAATTCAGCACTGCAAAACAGCGTAAAAAGTAGCCTAAAATGACGCGAGACAATGTTAATATGCCTAGTCATTTGTTTGTTCCAGTTCATTTGACAAGGAGTCATTTCATGGTGGCCAATTTAAATGTTACCAGCTAAATGAGACATACTGAGAGTGTATAATTAAGTTCGCTTGAGTAAAAACAATAGGCTACTATTCAGATATTTTATGTGAGGAAGGGGGATTGGTTTGTTAAACAATGAATGTGAAACGCCAATCGGACGTTCATGTTTTTTCCCGTCTATTTGAAAGTTAGGCTAATAAACATGTTGCATTCTATACGGCCTGATTATGTCATTTTTTTAAGTTACATAGCCTGCCTCCAGTTTTCCTCAACTTGACTAATTAAGAGGCGATATTTGACCGGCATATCATCAAAATGTCCGTAAAACGAAACCTCTGCCAGTCACTTTGACCGGCACCATTTTTTTCTAGCGGAAACTCTGAAATTATCCACCTCAAGCACATGAGGTTTTTTTATTTTTATAACAAGTGATGCGTATAAACTATAATGAACACCAGGAATTTTTAAAGGCTTAGACAGTTATCCCCCCCTTCTGATCAAATTTATGAGATGGACCCCTTTCCCTTAAGTACCAAAAAGAAAAAAAAAGGAAGAACTTTTCTGATTTAATTATAGCTAATAGCCAAGTAAATAATGAAATACAATAAATCTAAAAACTTAGTTTAAAAAAAAAAAAAACACAACAGAACAAAACCATAGAACAGAACCAGTGTTCCTAATAAAGTGTTAAGTGACTTTATATCTCACCTTATCTTCTTCATCAACATATGTAAGGATCACGTCTCCTTTTTCAAACTGCAAAAGCACACCTTCATCCGAGTCTTGGCTCTCCATAGCCACAGCCTGCAAAAAAAATATGAAATGCTTACCCAAATAAATACAAATCAATGACTACATGACACTGTCATAACCTTTTCGGTAAGTATAACTGTACCTTGTAGAGGAAACCGGGAGGATTTTCATACTCTGCATTTTGGCTTTTGACGTCTTCCTTTGCTTTCTCCAACTCACAACCTCCTGTCGTATTTTCATCCTTCTCTCCCTCAGCATTCTTGGAGATGCTGCATCGTCGAGGAGTGGGGACAGGAACAGTTTGGTCTTCATCGCCCGATAAGGGCTTAGAATCACTGTAAAAATCTGTAGATGCACGCTGGGTGTCTTCTGGTAAACTAGTTTCTTCAGATGAAGCAACAGATTCACTCTCATCCTCTTCAGCCTGCTGAGTGGATGCCAAACTTTGAATCAGGTGTTCCTGGCCATTTGTTTGCACTGACTCACCAGTGCTAGTTTTTGATTCGGTTTCAGTGGGTCCCTCAGATTTAACCCCTTCACCCTCTGAGCACAAAGACTGACGTTTGGGTGTGTTGGATTCACTGTCAAAAGAGTTGGATTCAGAGTCTGATATTTCAGATGATGCACTTCCTGTACTCTTAGAGGGAGTGTCTGAGCGTGCGTCTTTGTGTGTGAGAGTGTCAGGCATGCTGAGCTTGCTCATAGTAGGATGATCTGGAGGGAAGGCGGTGTTACACGGGATAGGAGCGGAGATAGTAACAGATTTTCTCTTCTTAGATTTAGTGCTAGTCACAGGGGAAGAAAAACAAGGCACATAAAAGACAATAAAGACCAGTAAGTTATATTTGGCCTATATATATATATATATATATATATATACACACACACACACACACATATGGCCAATAATTAAAAATGTATTTGTCTTCCTACTGATAAGGACGTAGGTATTAAGGTATATTAAGGGATAATAAATAATAATAATTTAAAAAACGTAGAAATATGAATATATGTTACTATAGATGTTACCCGTTAAGGCCTTTGACAATGAAGGGTTTGGTTGAGTGCTGATCCTCAAGCTTCTTCATCATAGAATAAATGTCATGATTCAACTGAAAAATGAAACTGAATTCAAATCACTCTGCTACAGTACATTCAACACTCATATGCTCATTTTGATTTTTTTTTAATCATAGTCTCACTTATACGTGTATTCATTTTGAAAATCACATGGGGACTGACAGAAAAAAAGAAACTGAAATTAGAATATCTCAGCTCTGCAGGTCCACACAATGCAAGTGAATGGTGATCAGGCTTTTGATGCTCCAAAAAGTAGATCAAGTCAGCATAAACATAGTCCAGTGGTTTAATCAAGGTCTTCTAAAGTGGTACTGTTGTTTTTGGGTGAGAACAGATAAAAACATTTCACAGTACATCTTGACGGCATTCTTTTTGCAAACATGATTTCAAGCTCGATTTCACTTACTATAGTGCCATCTTCATAGCGCTGTGCACATGCTTCAAGCACTAGGAAGTGTAATCGAGCTTGAAATCATGAACATGCCTAAAGACTGCAATGGCAAGATGTACAGTGAAAAAGGTGTTATATGTTGGTCTGTTCTGACCCAAAACAATCTGAACTACTTTAGAAGACATTGGAGTCATATGGATTATTTTTATGCTGACTTTATCTCCTTTTTGGAGCTTCAAAGTCCTGGTCACCATTCACTTGCATTGTATGGATATACAGAGCAGAGATTATCTTCTGAAAATCTTTGTGTTTAGCAGAAATAAGAAAGGGATGCATGAGATTGGATAAATGATGAGAATTTTCATTTTTGGGTGAACTATCCCTTTAAGCTAAAGGAACGTTCTAGGTTAAAAACTATTACAATTGGCAAGCCATTTACAACAACAAAAATATATTAATTTGCAACTCAGCTTGTAAAGAAAAACATAATGTGTGTTGACAGTTATGCTCTGGTTGCCCCATCGTCTTCCTTTATACGTGCATAACTTTAAGATTAAGTGGGTAACTTTTTCAATGCTCAAATACTTTCTCTTGTCCCAACTAATTATGCAGAAAAAACTATAAGTAAACCATTTGTAGGTTGTAAATACTGTCTCTCTTTGGCACTATAAAAATTGCTCTGTTTGTTTTGAGCAATCTGTCCTGCTCCAAACAGCCACATTGGCTCGACCTTGAGTTTGGGGCAGGACAATTTGATTGTTAGATCAAGGGACAAACAGGGGGTGTGTTCGAAAACAATGATTATTTTTGCAATTCTGTTACACACTTCAGCTTAGCATTATTTGGGTAATCAAAAGCATGCCAAAAATGCTCAGCTTTTCTATTGAGATCATTAAAGCAAATTAGTAATCACCATTTACCCAATTTCAGTTCAACCCATTTCAAAGCATCACATACTGTATAAGGGCTTTACAGTTAAATTACTCATTGTTTGTTGTTGTACTAGACACATTTTGAGATTTGAGAAAAACAAATGTACAATGCACAATTATTCATAATTCACACAAAGCAAAAAACATCTCATTCCTACCATGCTCATTTCCTTGTAGAAGATGTCCCGCAGGTTTGAGATGTTCTGGAACATGGTGACATAGCAGCTGATGCGGCTGAAAGCAGGAAGAGTTTGTAGCCATGTTAAGAAACTGGCTAAAAGAATTTAGTCCAATTTTGCTAAAAAAAAAAGAAAGAAGCTGTACCAACCTTTGATAAAGAACAGGTAGCTCCTCTCTCAGTTCCTTGTTGAGATCTTCAAATACCTCCTGGGCTTTATTGAACTCCTCCTCTGCCTGACAGGGGATCAGCACAACAGTCGTGGTCATATTATTTAGTTAGCTTTAACTTTGAACAATAAACTACTGATATTAACAGTTAAGTGTGCAACTTCTGCAGCACCAATTGAAACTGGTTTCCCAAACACTCCTCCCACTTGCCATTGTTTGGTAAACAAGCATTGGTGTTGGGGTACATTGTGGTTCCCACCCCAATGTCACACCATTAGTTGAGCGAATGGTGCCATCTTGGTCCACACAAACAAACAGTTCAATCTTTGTCAACATTCAGATTGCTTACTTAAAGTTGTCTCTGCACTTAAAGTTGTCTCTGCACTTAAAGCTGCGACAGGATAAAGTATTTTAATATTAAAAAAATTAAACACTTCTCCTTTATCTCCATTTCTAAAGCTATGGCATTTTTTAATTATGAAATTATTCACCTTGGTTATTTTTATCTCATCCCTCTTCTTGGAGTTCTGTAGCGCCTCCAGATGATGTCGAGCTGAATCATAGTCCACCAGCTTCCTTCCTCGTTTAGACACTCTTTCCTGCAAGAACACTGTATACTTAGACTTTTAAAGCAATAGTTATATTTCACTGATTCCCATTGTATAAACATGTCTGAAATTGTTACTGGCAGGCAGCAAAGACCCTAACCCTGCCACCAAACCTAATCCTAACCATATAGCCTGTAAGGCTGAGTAGCTTGGCAGGAACAACTAGGGGCATCTTTCTTCCATCATGCATATGCCCTATGGGAACAGAAGTTCTGACTTTTTAAAAAGCCAAGAGCCTTTAATTTACGTCACAGTCAAGCAAAACCATCATAAGGTACAAGCTATTGCAAGTTGGAGGCAGGTTGTATTAGGGAGAAGGATATAGCTGCAGGCAGAGCTTCAAAAAGGGGTGGAAGCTCCAAACCACCATCAAAGATATAGGGAGACCCTAACCTATGTGTGTGGATGTGACGACCCCTTTTGGAGTTGGTGAAACCCCCTTTTGGAGAAATCACACCCCCTTCTGTAGTAACCCCACCCACACTGCAGCTATACTTATGTTATTATAGAGGAGACATTCTTATTCTAGAATGCAATTGATTAGACATGAAACCAGTAAAACACTAAATATACCTTTATAGCTAGAAAGTGAAAAGATTAACTTGGAATTGCATGATTGTGTTCTGTGATTGCTCTAATGTACTAACTTTTACATCTTGGAACTGTACAGTATAATTCTCCATTGTTCGAACAACTTGATCACTCAGCTTCTCCTCATAGTCATTCCACAGGAGATCCTCACTCTGTAATATAAAACCAGAGAGATAGAAGACAGGTAAGGAAAATAAACTATTTTTCCAAGTATAATTATGAATCATTCAGTAAAAGGTCTGATTTACCTCCATAATGACAGGCAGGTCTTCTACACCATGCCAGTCAGATTCATAGATATCTTTGAGAGTCTGGGATAGGCGTTTAGATGACTCATGCATCACTGAGGAGAAAGGAGTGTAAATGGTGACAAATGTATTCTTTTGAAAATGATACACAATTTTGAAGTGGTCTCAGCAGTCTATGCCTAATCCCAACAAGCTGCAACAAGTAAAAGAGGCATGACTGAATTTACAAGAAACTACGAAATCCTCCCATGACAATTGCAACAATTGTTTAAAGCAATCAAATAATTTTTGACCAATTATGTGTTCAAACCAAAGTCTTTTTAGCAAGTCAGTCCACATGGTGCCATCTTTGGAATGCTCCCAGGTAGCTATTTTTCTATGTAAACAAGTGGCATACAAGTGCAGCTCCCATCTACTTGAATGGGGAAAGACCGAAATCTCTAAAAAAGTTGGTCAAGATTACGATCAAAGAACATATTTTGAATCAGAGGTAAATCTGACAACACTGGTATCATAACTTGTGCTTCTTTACCTCAAATTACAAAAAAAAATAAAATGTCCTAGCTCGTATAGCTAATGCACATGCTCGTTCTCGGGTTGCTTTACAGGCAATGTCTGTATCTAAAATATAATTGGCTCCTTTACCTGTAAGGCAGGACTTCTTTTCTATTCGTTAACAGTACATCCATTGACCGTTGGGAGTTCCAGTTTCTCCCATTCATTTTAATACAAGTGGCCTGTCTCTGCTAAATAGTCTCTGGTTAAAACTACATACACTTAGCCAAAACATTATGACCTAATATGAGGTTGACCCTCCGTGTGCCACCAAAACAGCACCAACCCGCAGAGGCATGGACTCTACAAGACCCCTGAAGATGTCCTGTGTTATCTGACACCAAGATATTAGCAGCAGATTCTTCAAGTCCTGTAAGTTGCAAGGTGGAGCTGCTGTGGATCAGACTTGATGGTCCAGCACATCCCAAAGATGCTCAATCGGTTTGAGATCTGTGGAATTTGGAGGCCAGGGTAACACCTTGAACACTTTATCATGTTCCTCAAACCATTAAAGGCAAATGTGTGCAGTGTGGAAGCGCGCATTATCCTGCTGAAAGAGGCCACTGCCATCAGGTAATACTATTGTCATAAAGGGGTGTACCTGGTCAGCAACAATGTTTAGGTAGGTGGTGTCAAATTAATGTCCACATGAATGGCCGGACACAGGGTTTCCCAGCAGAACATTGCCCAGAGCATCACACTCCCTCCACCGGCTTGTCATCTTCCCAAAGTGCATCCTGGTGCCATCATTTACCCAGGTAAATGGAACACATGTCCACGGCTGTCCACGTGATGTAAAAGAAAACCAGACTCATCGGCCCAAACGACCTTCTTCCACTGCTCCAAGGTCCAGTTCTGATGCTCGCGTGCCCATCGTAGGTGCTTCCAATGGTGGACAGGGATCATCAAGGGCACTCTGACAGGTTTGTGGCTATGCAGCCCCTGTGTTGTGATACATTCCTCCCGTAACCATCATTAAAATTTTCTGTGCCACAGTCAACCTTCTGTCGGTTTGGAACAGACGGGATAGCCTTCATTGCCCTAGCGCTATGATGAGCCTTGTTTTCTCAACAACCTGTAGTCGGTTTGTGGTTTGTCACTTCTTGGACCACTGTCAGTAGGTACTCACCACTGCTGACTGGTAGCACCCCACAAGCCTTGCCGTTTCATGCTCTGACCCAGTTGTCTGGCAATAACAATCTGGCCCTTATCAAAGTCACTCAGGTCTTTACTCCTGCCCATTTCTCCAGTATTCAACACGTTGACTATGAGAACTGTTAATTTGCATACAATCTAATCTACCCAGACCTCCAACTGTGGCCTTGTTAGGAGATGATCACCGTTATTTGCTTCACCTGTGAACAGACTTAATATTTTGGCTCATCAGTGCATAAGCTCCACAGCTCACACTTTGAATCATGTAATAGCAACAATTTTGACATGGTCACATGTTAACTGCCTAAGAAACCGTTGCTCTTTGAGACAAACATTCAAAGTTTGTTTAGTGAAAATCATATATATATATATATATATATATATATATAATGATTTTAATAACCAGTGGACCTCTAACCCCCCCCCCCCCAAATTCAAATGCCCATTTCCCAATGCACTCTTAGTCCTCATGTTGGCGTAGTGACTCTCAGTTGCCTCCTCATCTGAGACCGTCAAATCCAACCATCTTATCACGTGGCTTGTTAAGCGTGTTACCGCAGAAACATAGCGTGTGTGGATGCTTCACGCTATTCTACACAGAGAGCGAGAACCACATTATAGCGACCATGAGGAGGCTACCCCATGTGACTCTACCCTCCCTAGCAATTTAGTTGCTTAGGAGACCTGGCTGGAGTCAGTCAGAACACCCTGGATTCGAAATCACAACTGCAGGGTTGGTAGTCAGCTTCTTTACTTGCTGAGCTACCCAGCCCCCTCTCTAAAACTTCTTAAGAGGGAAGGTCGACTATTCTTGTAGACATTTACACCATAAGCATTTTCAGTTCAATTAAAGGACAAACATTCACTTCCTTAAAAGCTGAATCAGAGAGACACAACTGAGACCATCTGTGTCATCCCATCTCTTCTCATGATCAGAGCAACCCACATTCTCACTTTCACTCTCACCCTGAGGCCTACAGGCCAACCACATTGAAACAGGAAAAAAAAATATATATAATTCTGATATCTGAGCACTTGAGGTAATTATGAACTGCATCTTGATCTAAATTACATCTTAAATATTTTCTATCATATATATATATATATATATATATATATATATATATATATATATATATATATATATATATATATATATATATATATATACATACATACATACATACATACATACACACACATACACACACATACACATACACATATACATTTATTATCACTACTTTATTTGTAGAATGTGAAATGATAGATTGATAGTAGAGAGAATTATTTATTTCAGCTTCTCACAATAAGTTGCTCAAATTTTGACCAGACAGAACTGGTGTAAATGAGTCTGGTTTGTCGACCTCTTTGCTCACACATGCTTTTTCAGTTCTGCCCACAAATTTCTATCGGATTGAGGTCAGGGCATTGTGAAGGCCACTCCAATACTTTTACTTTGTTGTTCTTAAGCTATTTTGTTACAATTTTGAAACTATGCTTGGGGTCATTGTCTATTTGGAAGACCCATTTGTGACTGATTTCCTGGCTGATGTCTTGAGATGTTGCTTTAATATATCCACATAATTTTTCTTCCTCATGATGCCGTCTAGTTTGTGAAGTTCACCAGCCCCTCCTGCAGCAAACCACCCCCACAACATCGCTTCCTCCTTTTCATTAAAGTAGAGACCTCTTACACTGGTGCAGAAACCCAGGAGTTAAGGGAGGAAGAATGCCACCATGGCTCCCTCACCTCTGGAGGACGTTGTCAAGACCCTCGCCAGCATCCACCAGACACAGCATCAGGACCTCCTTGAGCTGCGCAACGAACAGGAGCAGCAGTTCATTGCACTCCTCCAGGCCCAAGCGGAGGACAAGCAAATGTTCCTGAGCTTGCTGCACCAGGAGGGTGCTCACACGGTGACCCTGGACTCCGTGACCGCCCCTCCCCAGGTTCCGCTAGTCAAGATGGGCCCCCAAGGCGATCCAGAGGCCTTCCTGGAGGTCTATGAGAGGATGGAGGGGTATGTGGAGGTCCGAGCACCCAGTGGTCAGTCCGGTTAATTCCACTGTTGTCTTGGTAAGCCCAACTCGTGGCGCAACAGTTACCAGTGGAGAACCTCCTGGTGTACGCCGACTTGAGGAAAGCCACTGCAATGGGTCGGTCAGACAATTGAGCAGCAACACCAATGCTTTTGCTCTCGATGACCATTGGTGAGCACGGCTTTTTCCCCATTTGCTTTTTCCCAGCTGTCCCTGGATGCCTGCCGGAGGTGGTTGCTGGCTGAGCAATGCGACGTTGGAGCCGTCATCAATCTGGATGTACTGGAGCAGTTTATCGCTTGACTTCCGAGAAGGATGGCAAAATGGGTCCAGTGCCACCACCCGTCGTCACTCCAAACGGCCATCCAGCTGGCAGAGGACCACATGACTGTGTATTTGGGAGTCGGCAAGCCCTGAGATCCTTCTCTCTCTCTCTCTCACACTCCCTTGTCTCTCCTCCTCCCCCTGCTTTCCATCCTGTTCCTCCTACTTTACTATTGTTTCATTAGTCCAAAGGACATTTCTCCAAACAGTAAGATCTTTGTCCCCATCAGAGTTTCCGCTAGAAAAAAATGGTGCCGGTCAAAGTGACCGGCAGAGGTTTTGTTTTACGGACATTTTGATGATATGCCGGTCAAATATCGCCTCTTAATTAGTCAAGTTGAGGAAAACTGGAGGCAGGCTATGTAACTTAAAAAAATGACATAATCAGGCCGTATAGAATGCAACATGTTTATTAGCCTAACTTTCAAATAGACGGAAAAAAACATGAACGTCCGATTGGCGTTTCACATTCATTGTTTAACAAACCAATCCCCCTTCCTCACATAAAATATCTGAATAGTAGCCTATTGTTTTTACTCAAGCGAACTTAATTATACACTCTCAGTATGTCTCATTTAGCTGGTAACATTTAAATTGGCCACCGTGAAATGACTCCTTGTCAAATGAACTGGAACAAACAAATGACTAGGCATATTAACATTGTCTCGCGTCATTTTAGGCTACTTTTTACGCTGTTTTGCAGTGCTGAATTGTGCAGCTGCCGACTTAAAATCAAAACGTCCCAGTGTCTCTCCACAACTTGCAATGCGCATAAGCCGCGTAACCTTGTTCTCCGCAAGGCGACTTCGCTGCTTCGTCTTGATCCGATTCTGCAGCGAGAACCCCCTCTCTGCAGGAACACTCGAGACCGGGATTACACAGGTTATCTTGGCGAGCTTGGTCCACTCTGGATACATTTTAGGCTTTTTCTCAAATTCTGATTGTGTTAGGGGGGCGGGATTATTAGGCAATTTTAATCGGACAATTTGACCGGAGAGATTTAATTTAGTCGGACATTTCATTTTTTTTCCCGGCCAATGTCCGGTAATTACCGGACAACGGAAACCCTGGTCCCCATATGCACTTGCAAATGGTAGTCTGGCTTTTATGGCAGTTTTGTAGCAGTGGCAACTTCCTTGCTGAGTAGCCCACAGCACGTTTTACTGTGGATATAGATATTGTGTTCATACTAAAGTGCTATTGTTCGTACAGATGAAGTGGTACCTTCAGAATGGGGTAAAAATGTGATCCCAGTGATTTGGACCATGGCATGACTGTTGGTGCCAGGCCTTCTATACAGTATCTCACAAAAGAGAGTACACCCCTCACATTTTTTAAATATTTGATTATATGTGACAACACTGAAGAAATGACACTTTGCTACAATGTAAAGTAGTGAGTGTACAGCTTGTATAACTCAACACACAACATGCCATTAATGTCTAAACCACTGACAACAAAAGTGAGTACACCCCTAAGTGAAAATGTACAAATTGGGCCCAAAGTGTCAATATTTTGTGTGGCCACCATTATTTTCCAGCACTGCTTTAACCCATGGAGTTCACCAGAGATTCAAAGGTTGCCACTGGAGTAACACATGTCTGTGTTGTTCTGCTGCTGTAGGGTGTTTTTCTTCTCTGTATAAACTGTGCATTGCCACACAGCTGAAGTTTCACTTACTGCCCTCTGGAGTAAACAGGTGGTACTACAAGCTTGCATTTCTCAGGAATCTTCCTTATACGGGGACATTGCGATTAATTGCGTTAATTTTTTTAATGTGTTATTTTTAGTCAAATTAATCGCACTGAATTAACGCGTTAAATCGACAGCCCTAATATATATATATATATATATCACAAGTATAATCAACAAACAGCTCTATAGGAATGACAAAATTCTTCAATCGATTCAAAGGGTTCAATCAGAGAGCCGAAATGCCTTATATACATTTCAAAATTTATCAAAATGAATGACTAAATTCTATAGTAGCTGATGGCTGCTCTTATATGCAAGACAATACCTTTGGCAGCGTTGTGGTAAGCCTTAACATCCTTATAGAGCCTGGTGCCATCTACCTGGTCAGAAAAAGTAAACAAACATTTAATTTCTAAACAGAAAATATTTATCAAAACTGTTGTTTCTGTAAAGCTCATTGTTTATAAAAAGGTTTTAAGATGTTAGCTTTACAGCCAATGCCATTTTGAAACATGTAGTAGAAATACTCCTTATGTTTCTTCTAATTTAATAGCCATCTTATCATATGGGAAATAGAAAACTTTCGTATACGTAGAAGTCTTAAAACAGAAAATGTGTAGGTGATACGGGAAGCAGTTGCTTTACAGCTTTATTGCATACAGACTCTAAGCCAGGACATTGGGAGAGATGCATTCATATAAGAGTTCCATTTAAACACTCCCTTAAGGTGGAGTTTCCTGTGATACTTTTGTCGAATTATAATTATATCTCTTTACATACAAAACAACTCATACCAAGCAGTTTCTTTAAAAAACAACTGTACCCTATAATTGAGAAGACACCCCAATAAATACAGATTGTGACTTGCTTGTAAATCTGCCGTTAACCAATAGAAGATTTGAGAATGCACACTCTCTTCTTTATTGTCTCTCACTTTTAGACACAATATTGAAGTACCTGCTGTTTGTTCAAGTTGGCAGAGTACTCTTCAAACTGCTCATCTTTTGTCTCCATGGTCTTCCCCAACTTTTGCAGGACCTAAAAATAAAAACAAATTCCAATAAGAACCATGGTCAATGATTTCAGTCAGACATGATGTCAGAAGAGGATCAAGAGCTGTCACTGTATTGTACGGAAACATGAGTCATCAGGCGGTTCCACGTTTAAACTCAAAACATTGCAAAAATGTATTATTATTATTATTTTGGTCAGAAAATATGGTCACAAGGATGGTCAGAAAGACACATGGGAGCTATCTAGGAACAATTAAAATCATAATTGACAAATTATGAAAACTGGTTGCAAGTTAGGGGGTACATAATTTAAATTAAAAATTTAATGAAAAAATAGTGCAATATTGTGAAGGTAAGAGGGCAGAGCCTAGGAAGGAAGTGATTGAGGGCAGGAAGTGGCAGACTTTGTATTATTCACCCAACTGCATTTAAAACAGCTCTACAACTCACATTCCTGACAGACAACAAGACTGCATTTAAAAACCTTCAAACCTTTGTACACCTAATTCTTTAGGACTTTAAATATGATGGAGCAAAGACAAATATATTTAAACACCCAGGACAGCATGACTTGAGAAACAAGGTCCTGAACTCAAGTGACCCACCTACCTTCTCTTGAGCTCGGTTCATTGATTTCTGAAAGCGTTTGGCCAGGATGCCCGCTCCCGTGCCAATGTTGCCCCCAATATTGGCACCTAGTTTTCCCTCAGCCATCTTCACTTCTGATCAGCTGGTACAGGCGTTTCTTCTATCTACTGTCTTTGCGCTTCCTTCTATAATCTGACGGTTCCTGGGCGGAGTGAACAGACTGTGGGGTGTGAGAGCAAAGCGTGCTACAGTTAGTTTCCACTCCAAATTCACTTCAATAAAGTGAATCTTGTTGACGTTTGCGTATTAGTTGGAAAAATTCGTACTTACGGGAACCTACGTCAAGGCGGTTCTCTGACTAAACAAGCAACATTCCTCCGTCACGTGTCCAAACGTGTTTGGATTTCAGCTGGTATTTTAACACCTTGTGACGGCAGTATCTAGCGGTACTAAACAGGTGCCTTTCCTGTGGGCTTAACGCGAAATTGAACCACACGAAACAAAATGGCAGTAATGATGGCCGTTTATTCTTTTCTTTTTTTCTTTGTTTTGCTACTCCAGTGACATTACTTCATCGAGCGCGATAACGGTTTCTGTTGGACGCCAACCTGAAACGAATACTTTCAAACTTTTTTTATTTGTAACATTAGCTATACAACTAGGCTACTTATTTTAAAAACTTTGGTTTGTAACATTATACAATTAAAAAAAATAAAAAATTAAGGACTTCCTATGCAAATTCCTTCAAACATTAAAGCTGCTCTTTTTTTTCTTCTTTTTTTTTTAAATAACTCATGAAATTAGACTGAAATAAATGTCTAAAAAAAATAACAGTCTCGGTAACAGCCACATGCTCTTTAAACAGCAATAAAGAAAGACAGAAAAAAAAATGAAGAATTTGACCGCGGCCCTCGTGTGTTAACAAATCAGAAAAATTGGAGGCGGCTTCCGGCCAATGGTCGGATAGTTTCGTTTAAAGTACTTTATTAGCATGATTATTATTTTTTTTTTTTTTTTACATACAATATTGCCAAAGCATTAGCACAAAAAACAGATAATGACAAGATATAATAATAAAACAGTAACAAATGACAATAATATAATTAAAATTAGGTGCTAGATAATGAATAAAATAAAAACTATACCAATATAAAATTAAAAATTAGACTAAGCATTTAACAAGACTTTATAAATTAAAAAATGGTGACAGATGCACATTAATACCCCTTGATTATGTTGATCAATGTAGTGATGGGTTTCTGAGGGTGTGCAGCTCAAATGTATTTTGGTACAACTGTGCTATGATTGTCCACCCCCAGTAACACCCACTACTTGATCTGTTCCTGCTGAACTGGAAAACTGTGGCATGAAGATTGAGAGTTTGTCAAAGTATTTCTCTCTCTCTCTCGCACTTGTAAATTTCGCACAGTGAAGGAGAAAGTGTGTCTGTTTGTCTCGACCTCACCAGAGTCACAGTGAGCACATGCTCACACCATGTGGGATTCCACTTCAGTCAGCCAAAAATAGAAAGCTGAGGCTGCAGTGGGCACAGGCCCGATGTGGTCTACTGTTGTAGCCCAGCCACCTCCAGGTTTGACGTGTTGTTCATTCGTAGATGCTGTTCTGCTCACTACAATTGTACAGAGTGGTTTTCTGAGTTAGCCTACTGTATCCTTTCTGTCAGCTCGAACCAGTCTGGTCATTCTCCGTTGAGCTCTCTCATCAACAAAGCGTTTCTGGCTGCAGAACTGCCGCTTACTGGTTGTTTTTACTGAGATCAAATTTTTTTCCTCCATTCTGATGGTTGATGTGAACATGAACTGAAGCTCCTGGCCTGTATCTGCATGATTTTATGCACTGTACTGCTGCTACACAATTGGCTGATTAGATAATTGCATGAATAAGTAGGTGTACAGGTGTTCCTAATAAAGTGCTCAGTGAGTAGATAGATAGATAGATAGATAGATAGATAGATAGATAGATAGATAGATAGATAGATAGATAGATAGATTGATTTAAGAATGTTTGTGCTGTTCTGCCAAAGGTGTAGAAACAAACACTGCATGTTTGTTTGCATTGTAAATCATGTGTTGTCACATTGCATAACATTCCCCATAATTGTATCTCAAAGCTTTGAGTTAAATTCTTAAATTATAAACATAAATTATTGTGTTAAAATATAATTATATAATGTATCATCTAAATATTTATCATAACAACTCCAAATGACTGTTCCATACAGTACAAAAAATATTTATTTATTTTATGAGAGTGACATAATGGCTGGTGAGGTCTGTTTGCATCAGTATTATATAAGCTGCATTATACCGTCTACTCAAGATGGCGCCGAGTATGACTGCTGCGTCGCGAGCTCCGTCAAAACACTGCAGTTTATTGTTTGTTTTGTTTACAGTTCTGTGTTTTTTTGTCCTTGGATGTTGTCTGCCTTATTGTGTACAACAGACAAACACTTTTGGACATTGGTTCGGCAATCACACACCGAAAACCGGACTTCACATTCCTCAATGCCGACCCGCGGTTTACAAACACGCCAGCGGAGCCCTTTGTTTGGGCTGCCCGGCCGCGGAAACGCAGAAGGAAAAGAGGAAAAAGTGCCGGCGTTCTCATCAGATTAAGACGTCGCGCAAATCGCCCCCCGCTACCCAGTATACTACTGGCAAATGTTCAGTCTCTGGACAACAAGCTCTGCGAGCTGAGAGCGCGGATCTCCTTCCAACGAGAGACGAGAGAATGCTGCGTTATCTGTCTTACGGAAACATGGATGTCCGCGGAGATTCCAGACTCGGCCATCGAACCCACGGGGTTCTCCGTGCACCGAGCGGACAGAGCGAAAGACCTCTCAGGTAAAAGCAGAGGTGGAGGTGTATGTTTTATGATCAACAAATCATGGTGTGATCAGAGGAATGTACATTTTATCAGGTCTTTCTGCTCTCCTGATCTGGAATATCTCATGCTTCTGTGTCGACCATTCTGGCTACCGAGGGAATTCACAGCGGTCATTATCACTGCTGTGCACATCCCACCACAAGCCGACACAGACCGGGCACTTAGGGAACTGTATGGCAGTATAAGTGAGCAGGAAACCGCGCACCCTGAGGCTGCGTTCATTGTTGCCGGGGACTTCAGCAAAGCCAACTTTAAAACAATAGCACCAAAATACCACCAACATATCAGCTTCAACACACGAGGGGACCGGGATGGCTACAAATCCCTCCCCCGCCCACCATTTGGCAAATCCGACCACTCCTCCGTTCTGCTTCTGCCCGCTTACAGGCAGAAACTGAAACGGGAAGCACCCGCCCTCAGAATGATCCAGTGCTGGTCGGACCAATCAGACTCTGCGCTACAGGACTGTTTTGATCACGCGGACTGGGAGATGTTCTGGTCTGCCTCCGATGACGACATCGAGGTTTACGCTGATAGCGTAACGTGTTTCATCAGGAAGTGCGTAGAGGACGTTGTTCAGACAAAAACTATACGGATCTACCCCAACCAGAAACCATGGGTTAACGGCGATGTTCGCGCGGCACTTACTGCGCGGACCACCGCTTTTAATTCCGGGAACTCGGAGGAGCGTAAACAAGCCAGTTGTGCCCTCCGTAACTCCATCAGTACAGCCAAACGCCAGTTCAGGCACAAAATTGACGGACAGTTCAACACCACTGACTCCAGAAGTATGTGGTAGGGAATTAACACCATCACGGACTATAAACAGAATAAAAACTCCGCCATGAACACCGTTGCCTCTCTCCCGGACGAGCTTAATACTTTTTATGCTCGTTTCGAGGACAACAACAACACCGCCCTCGCGGAGAGAGCACTCGCGGCCGATACTACAGATGATGGTTCACTCTCCGTCTCTGTTGCGAATGTAACCCGATCCTTTCGACGGGTGAATATCCGCAAAACCGCGGGTCCAGACGGCATTCCGGGCCGCGTCATCAGAGCATGCGCGAACCAACTGGCTGGTGTTTTTACGGACATTTTCAACCTGTCCCTCTCCCTGTCTGTAGTCCCCACATGCTTCAAAACATCAACCATTGTGCTTGTACCGAAGCAATCAAAAATCACTTGCTTAAATTACTGGCGTCCTGTTGCCCTCACCCCCATCATCAGCAAATGCTTTGAGAGGTTGATCAGAGATCACATCTGCTCTGTTCTGCCCACCTCTTTGGACCCATTGCAGTTTGCCTACCGTAACAACCGCTCCACTGACGATGCCATTGCATCTACAATACACACTGCTCTATCCCACCTGGAAAAAAGGAACACGTATGTGAGAATGCTGTTTGTAGACTACAGCTCAGCATTTAACACCATAATGCCCTCCAAGCTTGATGTGAAACTCTGGGCTTAAACAGCTCGCTGTGCAGCTGGATCCTGGATTTCCTGTCAGGCAGACGTCAGGTGGTTAGAATGGGCAGCAACATCTCATCACTGACCCTCAACACTGGAGCCCCGCAGGGCTGTGTTCTCAGCCCACTCATGTATTCCCTTTACACACATGACTGTGTGGCGACACATAGCTCCAATGCCATCATTAAGTTTGCTGACGATACGACGGTTGTAGGTCTGATCACTGACAATGATAAAACAGCCTACAGAGAGGAGGTGCACACTCTGACACGCTGGTGTCAGGAGCACAACCTCTCCCTCAACGTCAGTAAAACCAAGGAGACGGCTGAGGAAGTTTGGAATGAACCACCACATCCTCACACGGTTCTACACCAGCACTGTAGAGAGCATCCTGACTGGCTGCATCACCGCCTGGTACGGCAATAGCACCGCCCACAACCGCAAAGACCTGCAAAGGGTGGTGCGAACGGCCAGAAACATCATCGGAGGTGAGCTTCCCTCCCTCCAGGACATATATAACAGACGGTGTGTGAATAAAGCTCGGAGGATTATCAAAGACTCCAGCCACCCGAGTCATGGTCTGCTCTCACTGCTTCCATCAGGCAGGCGGTATCGCAGCATCAGGACCCGCACCACCCGACTACATGACAGCTTCTTCCCACAAGCAATAAGACTTTTGAACACATGATCTCTCACGATCTACAATCAGCACTGCACTTTATTAATCATCATTCTGTCAATATATTCTCGCTCCCAATTCAGTTAGTGTATGTGTGTGTATGTATATATATATATATATATATATATATATATATATATATATATATATATATATATATATATACCCTTATCTAGTGTATGTGTATTCTACATGGTGTGTATTGTGTACATTTGTTATGTAAATTGTGTTGTGTAAATATGTTGTTATTGTAAAGTGGTTTATGTCTTGTCACTGTCATTACTGCAATGTTGCTCGGAACTGCACACAAGAATTTCACCTGCTGTTGCACTCGTGTACACAGTAGTGTGACAATAAAGTGATTTGATTTGATTTGATTATATACACCTTTTACATTGCCAGCTCTCCTCCCTTAATTTAACCGTTAAACACATACCTCGAATCTTTAGAGATCTGGGACCTCATTCCACCCCCTGTACCTCAGTTGTGCCCACACCTCTTCTGTATTCCTCGATCTATCTCTAATAAATAGTATAACACACACACATACACACACAAATTTTACAATTGCAACAAAAAAAAATGTATGTATTTTTTTTATAATGGTTTAAATGCCAAATGTGTATGGGGTATAAGTGTATATCTTTAGAGACTAGAGGTATGTAAGAGTGCCATTTTTGTTTGCTCATCAATATATTATATTGTTTATGATTATTTAATATCTATTTCAATTATTATTTCTTAAGGTGGCAATGATGTTTCTGTGATTGATTTGATTTAAATTTGACATTGCTAGCTGACTTAGAAACAACACTGAAGTAAACTATAGCAAGTGTAACACATGAACGGTATGATATGTCTATTGTCATTTGGATGTACTACTGAAAATATGTAAGTTGTTCAACTATTTAGACTCAATAAGTGCCTGAGAAAATACATATGTGTAACGTATGTATCATATGTGTAGATTATGAGTTGTGTAGCTCAATATGTTGCATCTCATGAAATTCCAGTGTGAAAATAATGAATCCTGTTCTAGATTTGTCCTGATTTGTTTTATTATATAGATATAAGTGCCGGGTCTCTAAAGCCTTGAATATATAAGAGTGTTTGGGAAAATTATCATGCATTTAAGGGTTAAACTGCTTGGGGCTTATATCTTCATTTGAAATGACACAGCATAGTGCCTCTGTAAGTCTTCAGCTTACATTTACTGTTATCTAAATATCACCTGACCCAACATTGACAAACGCAACAGTTAGCACTGCTCTAACATCACCACAAGGTGACAGTGCTGGCAATGTTTTATTTAATTAGTTATTTATTTATTATAACTGAAATGTGAAACTTAATTGTTTTGTATTTAGATTTAGATTTATATAATCTATTTAATAATTTAATGGAAAAATCACAGATTTACAAAAATAAAAATGGTCTCTTTTATTATGCTGTCAGTCTCATTAATTATTAATTAGCAGCATGTTCAGTTCATTGACATTACAATACAGTGCCTGTTGTATAATTTTTTTATCTGTTAAAAGGGATAGCTCACCCGAAAATGAAAATTCTGTCATCATGTTCTCACACTCATGAGTTCCATACCTGTACTTTCTTTCCTCCGTGGAACACTACATATGTTAGGAAGAATGTTTGCACCAGTCACCATTCATTTTCAGTGCATCATTTTTTAATTTTATTTACATTTTTTAATTTTTGCATGCTACAAAAGTGAATGGTGACTGACACCGCCAAATTAAATCCTTTGGTTTTTCACAGAGGATCACAAGTCATACGTGTTTTCATTTTTGGTTGGACTATCCCTTTAAGTGTCCATTTTCTAATTAGATGATCTGTCTCAATTGTGTAGAAGCTTTCAAGATGTGAGACAGAGAGAATGAGTCAGCACAGTGTACCAGATAGTTCTCTTGGAAAGGCTGCTTTAATATTTCTTTGTGGTATTCTGATGCTCAGGCTCTCAATCTGCGAATCAAAAATCATTCTCTGCTTGGAGAATAAAAATCTGTGTTAGCTCAGATCACCTTCTAACCTGCAAACCGGTCATGCTGTAGTCTATGTAATCATTTTAACATTATAAGCACAATAAGTACCTCAATATTCAGACTGAAAATTATTTGTGTTGCTGTTTTTATCAGAATGATATATTGATATTATTATGTTGACATGGTATTTAACTTTAAAAGTTAAATGGAAAATTACTTTTTGAATCAAATCTTAGGTGCCTGGCCTACATTCTTGTTGATATATCTACTTCATTTAACTCTGTGCAGCATTACATAACACTAAACAAAAATCGATTTAAAAAATCAAATAAATCTTTATATGATCCCTAACATGCTCTGATTACATGCGGTCAATCAATATTCCTTGGCACATAATCATTCAAATACTTACTGGAAAAGTGTCTACCGAGTTATTTTATGACCATACCAGTGTTAATGACCTTTTTCTTAATGACTCTCACTCTCTGACGCACTTATGCTCCATTTAGACTGACCTAAATCCAACGAAGGATCATTCATGATGCTGCATTCTACTGCAAGCTTCCAGAAACATTTATACCAATGTGGATAGAGCATAATGACCCCCCCCCCTCCCCCCCACTACATCTTTGTTTCCCTCCAAATAATGAAAGTAATTCCTGATTAAGCTGCCATTATGCCTAACTACGACAGTGTTTTAGTGCCACATAAAAAAAATAATAAATTGTGAATAAAGTCATAATTTTTTTAAATTAGGCAAAATAACGAGAATACAGTTAACCGTTTTGAGATTATTCTCAAAACATTTTGACTGTATTCTCGTAATGCAATGACTATTCTCGAAATATGACAACTTTTTTCATGCAATACAGCTCTCTTTTTTTTAACGTGGCACTAAAACGCCGTCATACCTAACATCTCCTTTTTGTGATCCACAGAAGAGAGTCACTGAGGTTGGGATAAAATGTGGGTGAGTAAATTATGACTAGAATCCTTTCCTTTTTTATTTTGGTCACACATTATACACAGTTTTTTGCATATATACAGTGAAATTTATTAGTTTTTCACATATCCCAGCTAAGCTGGGGTCAGAGTGCAGGGCCCCTGAAGCAGATAGGGTTAAGGGCCTTACTCAAGTGCCCAACAGTGGCATCTTGGTGGTGCTGGGACTTGAACCGCTGACCTTCTGGTCAGTAACCCTGAGCCTCAACCACTGAGCCACCACTGCCCCTAGCCTAGACTAAATTAACACACTAATTTTAGGACTTGCCAGTTGATATAACACAAACAAACCAACACCATCAATATATTACACCGATGAGTAAAAACATTATGACCGCCTGCCTAATATGCCGTTGGTCCTCCGTGTGCCGCCAAAACAGGGCTGACCCACCGAGGCATGGATTCTACAAGACCTCTGAAGTTGTCCAGTCGTATCTGACACAAAGAAATTTGCAGCAGATACTTCAAGTCCTGTAAATTGAGAGGTGGAGCCGCCGTGGACCCGACTTGTTGGTCCATCAGCTCCAGCACATTCCACAGATGCTCAATCAGATTGAGATCTGGGGAATTTGGAGGCCAGGGTAACACCTTGAACACTTTATCATGTTCCTCAAACCATTCCCAAACAATGTGTGCGGTGTGGCCTTCTTCCAATGCTCCAAGGTCCAGTTCCGATGCTCACGTGCCCATTGGGGGTGCTTTCGACAGTGGACAGTGGTCATCATGGGCACTCTGACTGGTCTGCGGCTACGCAGCCCCATATGCAACAGTGTGCGATGAACTGTTTGTGGTGACTCATTCCTCCCATAACCATTATTAAAATGTTCTGACTTGTGACACAGTAGACCTTCTGTCGGTTCGGACCAGATGGGATACCCTTCGTTGCCCTCGCGCATCGATGAGCCTTAGGCACCCAACACCCTGTCGCCGGTTTGTGGTTTGTCCCTTCTGGGACCACTGTCGGTAGGTACTCACCACTGCTGACTGGTAGCACCCCACAAGCCTTGCTTTTTTAAAGATGCTCTGACCTAGTTGTCTGGCCGTAATAATTTGGCCCTTGTCAAAGTCGCTCATGTCTTCACTCCTGTCCATTTCTCCTGCATAAAACACCTTGACTACGAGAACTGATTGTTCACTTTCCATCTAATCTACCCAGACCTTGACATGAGGCCTTGTTAGGAGTTGATCAACGTTATTTGCTTCACCTGTGAATGGTTATAATGTTTTGACTCATCTGTGTATATAAGACCTATGTAAGTTAAAAGCCTATCCCTTATATACTGTCATTTGCAAATGGAAATTAAGCATTGCAATGAAGCACAATGGCACACCACCTAAACCTACACAAAAATTACAGTAAATCTAGAATGGATAATGGTAAAGTATGGATAACCACAAATAATTAAGCTACAATTAAAATTAATTAAATTTAATCAAATTAAAGATTATAATACATATATAGATCTGCCTTCTATATGCACTTCAAAGCATATATTTAAAAAGTCACATTTATATTATATTCTTGTCCTTTTTACTTGTTATTTGAATAGTCCTGGTATTTAGTTCTGCAACCACCAAATCAATACATGCATATGAGGTTATGTAATAAACTTCATCGTAAAGTTGTTTTGCCTCATTCCTCAGAGCCACCGAGTACAAAGACTCAACCAACACATTTCCATCCAAATTACACACAAAAAGTAGACCCTCCCCCAGTACATACTATGACCATAGACTGAATATTCCCCATCCCCCATGTCTCATGACTCTTTTCAAGCTTCTTTATGTCTGTCACTTCATTCCTAGTTTAAATATGCATAAAACATACAGCAATTACACCTGCTTGTCTTACTGGATAGAGCCAACATATTTCCATTTTTTTGCACTACCATGTCAGCGGTTTTTAACTTGAGATTTGAAAGTAGGTTAAGCCTAAAAATGTCAGTGCTGATACTGTTGGTCTGTGAACACAGGCAGGTGTTTGGGTGCTGGTGTATGGGAACAAAATGTCCTCTTATGCATGACTGCCTAATACAGTGGATAGCAGAATTCTATGGATGGTGATCAATTTGTTTTAAGAGAGGATTTATCTTGTCTGGACCGGTTAGTATAATATGCCCTTTGGAATATCAGGTGACAAAGATCAAACGAGTACTTAGTGGCTGGACTGTGATAATCAAACTAAAGTCTGGTCACAGCAATATGACTCTGGACAAAAGGATTACATTAGGATTTCTGTTTTGGCTGTTGGGACTAAATCGCATTCAGGGCTTGAAAAAGCACACATATTACACTACATCTACTGAAATGTTTAAACTACAAGTTCTCCATTTAATCACAGGGTTCCAAAACTTTTTGACTAATGAATTTCCTTTTCCAACTATTTCATGACCTCTCCAGCTGTTCATGATTACTGGACAAGGAGTTTTTAAAGAGATTAAGATTTCCGTTTGTAAATTAACAATTCTACATAATATCATTAATTATTAAAACAATTATACTTAATACAGTACAATGCAAGTGAATGGTGACCAGAACTTTGAAGCATATCAAGTATCCATACGACTCTAGTGGTTAAATCCATATCTTTAGAAGTGATAGGTGTGGATGAGAAACAGATCAATTTTTAAGTCCTTTTTACTATAAATCTCCACTTTCAGTTTTACATTCTTCTTTTGTTTTTGTCAAGTCATATTTGTTGTGCATATTGCCACCTACTGGGCAGGGAGGTAAATTTACATCAGGTAAAGTCGTGTGAATTAATTTTACACTGTCTTTATGTGCTTTTTGGACCTTCAAAGTTCTGGCCACCATTTACTTGCAATGTATGGACCTACAGAGCGGAGATATTCTTCTTAAAAATCTTCGTTTGTGTTAAGCAGAAGAAAGTAAGTCATACACATCTGGATTGCATGACGGTGCATAAATCATTAAAGAATTTTAATTTTGTGTAACATATCCCCAGACTTAAAACAAACAAAACCTAGCCAATTAAATATTTTAGAGTACAGCAAATATACTAATATATATATATATACTGTGTATATATATATATAGCAAGTAAAATTTTTCTATGAGTTTTTACTGTTTCATGACTTTTGTCTAGAAATCACATTTTTAAAATTATATATATATATATTTTTTTTTATTTTATATTTCCAGGTTTTCCATGACCATGGGTTCCCTTTGATCAGTATGTTTTACAACAATTTTTTCATTAAATTTTAAATATCTTGGGGTGAACAAAGAGCTGTATCCTTATAAACATGAAAAACACATAAGGTTATTTATTTTCAGTTTATTGAAGGAAAAAAAACCCCCATCAAAACAGAATGGGAAAATTTCACACAAAAAAAAAAAGCACAAACTGCCCCACAAAAAAACAAAACAAACAGTCATAACACAAGATTTCAAGGTATAAAGAGGCTAGTTTAGCAGGCAGCATCACACAGTGTAAGATAAAAGGTTGCATAGAGGAGTGCGTTTTACAGTCAAAGTTGGACCACAAGAAATACAAAGAAGAATGTAGAGATGTAACAAGAGGTGATATAGCAGGAAGTGAGCTTGTATTATATTCCGTTCACTCTTAGGAGACTCATCCTCAGTGCAAGTGCAGTCTAATCCCATGGTTTTCCTGACTGCTATGACAAAATTCTCAGTGTTTAAGCACTCCAAATCATTCAAACTGAAAACAGTCATAATACATAAAGAAATTAAATAAAAAATATCCAATGACATAAACCAACTCTTTCTCTCTAAAACGATAACTTCCCTGTGTGGTCTAAGAACCACTGGGCTGCGTTTGAACCTCACGAAAGATACAGTACTTTAAAATGGTATTCGGGGAAAAGAAATCCATAAAATTTAGCATTCAACAGTCACATAAACGAGAAAGTAAAAATAAAAAAAAAATAAAAGTTAAAAATACTGGTCAGATAGTTTGAGACTATAGATTTATTATACAAAAAAAAAAATCTTATATAATAAATAAAAACATCTAAAGCACATTAATGTCTTGTTTCCAAAAACAGAAAGCACTGCTAGTTAATTTAGTGGATTAGTTACTAAAACACAGGAGTGCTGAGGTAGAACTATAGCACACAAAAACTCTCAAGCAAAAAAATAAAATAAAATAAAAAACATACCCACTAACAAGCAAACACTCTATGAATCATTCAGTTCATGTCAAGATACGACTGAAAGTAAGAGCAACGGTACCACTATGGAGCTCCCATCCTGTTTTTGAGGAACAATAAAAACTTTGAGCATCCAGTAAAAAGCATGTCATTTTACAATAAATCAATCAAAACAAATCCACTGTTCTATATTGGAAATGCATTAGTACAAATAAGAAATTAATTTATAAATGTAAAACAAAAATAACACTCTCGTCCTCTTTAACTGCTCCCTTTAAACTAAATCTATCAACTCCCAAAATTTGTGTGAGGGTGTGTTTTTGTGTTGAAGGGATGTTTACACTGCTTATTCATAGGAGCCAGCGGCTCTACAAAGTCTGACTTAAAATGGGGCACCAGAATCAATTCACCAATATTTTTGGGCAAGAAATAACTCTAACACAATGTAAACCTGGCACCTAAAGGTTAAAACTGCACACACTTAACTTAAGTGTTCAAATATTGAAAGCTTGGAGAATGTACTGCATGTTAAACAAAGATAAAGCTGTAAATTAGAAAACAAAACCTAAAGGAAATCTTTAGACATCAAGACATCAGGACCATTCTGCATTAATGGGAAATCTCAATATTGGACTTGGGCAACTTGAAAATCACAAGCATTTTTATGGCAAATTAAAACCAGGGTTTAAAATGTTCCTTTTATTCTAATAATTTTCACTTAAGATATTATTTTTCTTAAATTATTTACTTAAGATGGTGTAACAGTGAGGCTGAAGATCTGAAGATTCAAGTGTGCTGTTCTCTGAATTTTCCGACTCAAATAAGATTAACTGGTTGGACCCAAGTGTAAAACTATGAGCATATTTGCTAGTGGACACCACCACCCAATGAAAATAAGTGTGCATGTATGCCTATGCTTGGGTTCAAAACTATCTTAGGTGCCTTTGTACTGTAAATAATGTTTGTTTTGGCAAATAATCAAGAGTCGTCCCCCCCCCCTCAATTTTAGTATGCCAAAGGATTGTTTTAGAAGATGTGCAACTAGGGAAGCTCTATAAAGAGAATTTTAAAGTCCCAGTCACTCAGTAAGACTTATAAAGTTTGATTGTACTCACTGCATCACAAAATTTCGCTTTATTTTTACTTCACTCTTAGTGATGCAATTGATGATTGAGTTAGGCTGCACACTATTGGACTTGCTGATAATGTACATTTTGTGAATGGAAAAAAAAAAAAGTCAGGTCAGTTGAAAAATCTATTTGCGTATCTGTAAATGTGTAAGTTAAGTACTTTGTACTCTTCACATTAAATCAGCGATGAAGGTTCACAGTTTTCCATTCAATGCGGTCCCTTCTGTTCTGTTGTGGAAAGGGAAAGCCTAAAAAGAAAGAAAAATACAAGTAAGTAAATCAAATTCTACATCAATATAATGACAAACAGAAATGAGTACTTAAATTAATCAGTTATTAGCATGCCCATGCAAAATATGCACGTGGACGCTTCTGGTGGGAACGTAGCTCTACATAAATGTTTTAGGTATGCTGGAGCAGACCGAGTGACTGTTTTGTATGCCAGCATCAGGGCATTGAATTTAATATGTGCATCAACCGGCAGCCAGTGGAGAGAGACAAAGAGTGGTGTAACATGTGCTCTCTTTGGTTCATTATAGACCTATTGTGCTGCTGCATTCTGGATCATTTGCAGAGGTCTAATTGCACATGCAGGAAGGCCTGCAATGAGTGTGTTACAGTAGTCCAGTCTAGTTATGACAAGTGACTGAACAAGCACGTACAGTGTGGCATGTACAGAGAGGAAAGGTCTTATATTCCTGATATTGTAGACTGTAAATCTACATGATCCTGCAGTCTTTGAGATGTGGTCTGTGAACTTTAGCTTGTCATCAATGGTTACCCTTAGATTTCTGACTGTTTTGGAAGGCGACACTGTAGTTGGACCCAGCTGCGCGGTGATGTTGTGTTCAACAGCAGGGTAGGCTGGAAAGACAAGGAGTTCGGTTGTGGCTGGGTTGTGTTGCAGGTGGTGTTCCTTCATCCAGGCTGAGATCTCTCTCACACACAAGCAAAAGCGAGAGAGGGTATGAATTTTAGTCTATCGACAAGTTGAAGTTCCTCGCACATGCATGCCAAAGCTTCCTCTTTCTTTTTAATCCTTACTCATATTTGCGCATCCTGTTGTATTTAGTTATGAATTGACTGGAACGCTAAACATTATTAAAGTGTAATGAAACTGAGCTAGTCAGCAGAAGCGCGCAACACATCAGGTTCAGCAGCGCTGCAGTGTAAGGTTGTGCGAGTAAACACGTCTGCTTTGCGTTGGTCGCACTGTACGGTAGAGCAGATGACAGCCTACAGTTTCTTTTTTTATTAGTTGCTTTTTGCTTTCAGAACAATAGCCTACTTGCCTGACATAAATAGTTACTGGTGTATATAAATAGTGACCGCTGAGATTATCAAACTGACATACATGGTCCTTAACGGACCTTCCACACACAAGACGGTGACTCAAATCAACATAATTAAAGATGCAGTCAGTCATTGTGTTCCTTCAGTGTTAAAATCCTTCTGAAATTTTATTTAAAATAGGTGTATAAAATTGATCACTCATATGAGAAGACTCCATATTAGTAACCTTATAAAAGTGGTTTTATTCTGTATGAACAGGGTCTGGCTGTCTGTCATTTTCTTTTTATTAAGGAAGGGGTATGGAACAGTGATTAAAAAGAAACATTTTAAATGTCACTTAATTTAAAAAAAGTTACAGACCCCTTCTGTAAATTATTTCATGATTATTTTAATGGCATTGAATATAAACATCAAGTATGTACATAAAATAATACGGTAGCCCACAATACTCTTTATTGGCATAAAACGCAACACTCGCAATATTGACGGTCCCTCAAGTTTGCTTATATACATTCGTACATTGAGGGAATCCTGGAGTTTAAGATAAAAGGAAACCACATTATTGAAGCAAAAGTCAAATAGAAAGGTAAGGAAACAAACACAGCATCTACTCTGGAATATCTGGAAATAAAGCGAAGCAACAGAGAATAAAATAGTGAAGTCTCCCTCGGATATCATGTTTGTAATTTACACAACCATCGTGGGGAAATTACATTGCTGTTGCAAAAGCTGCTTACTGACCAAGCCGCATGTATACAGGGGTAAAGAGTATGCCGCTTATACAGTGCATGTAAACAGGAAAGCTGCTTTCTCACAAAACTTTCTCGCAATAACCTGCTTTTTGGTGTCCATGTAAACGTAGTCTTCGACCAATTAAATAAAATGGATCGCTGTGGACTGTAGACCAATTAAATATTATGGAAATAAACAATTTATTGCCTTCTAAAGACACTTTTTGTATCGTCATATCAATGCTTTACTTGTCTGCCACAAAAATGTAATACCGGCTGTGGCTCATGTGGTAGAGCGGATTGGCCACTAATCACAGGGTTGGCAGTTCGATTCCTGGCCCACATGACCCCACATGACTCCACATGCCGAAGTGGCCTTGGGCAAGACACTGAACCCCAAGTTGCTCCCAATGGCAGGCTAGCGCCTTGCATGGCAGCTCTGACATCATTGGTGTGTGTGTGTGTGTGTGTGTGAGAGAATGGGTGATTGAGTCACAGCGTAAAACACTTTGAAAACCGCTAAGGTTAAAAAAGCACTATATAAGTGCGGACCATTTACCAGAATTATTATATTTATAATTATTAAAATAGAATTATACTTATTGATTTATTGTTATTTGAGGGCCTTTTTCAGCAAAAATAATTAACTGTGATTAATTTTAGGGCTACACAATATGTGTAACACACTACAGATAAGGGTGGCGGGCATACAAGACATACAATACTCGTAAACAACTGCGGCTATGCATTCAAGAGGTTGCTCGAAAAATGAAACAGCGATTGGTCAGTAGATTACTTGTAAAGAGCACGAAGCGTCAATCGAGTTAAAAATGGACTTGGACAGAGCTTGTGATTTGATCCATCATTCATAGACAGCCTATAATGAAAATTAACAACAGAATTCAACTCTTGGTGCTAATTTGTGCTATCTTATTAATATTAGAGATATGCACGAATAGTCGAATACTCGAGTATTAGTTCTGCAATAATTATTAGAAAAGTAAAAATACTACAATTTCACAAAGTTTTGCTTTGCCGGCCATATATACAGTGTTACATCCTGAACACACAAACTAAAACTGGCAGTTATAACAAAATGCACTGGGTGTCGCTGTTGAGTGTGGATACAAATTGATCACATTTGATGAGCAAATGGTTCATTCAAAAAGCGGGTTATTGTTTAAATGTACTGGATAAGCAGTGTACACTTTACTCCCGTATATGTGCAACTCGTCAGAAAGCAGTGTCCCCGTAACATCCTAATCCCTGCAACGCTTCTGTAAACAACAAACATGGCATCTGAGAAAGACTATGCTAGCTGATCTAAGGGACATTCCATAATTTAAACTGATAAATGAGTGTAGTTCACTGAGCATGTGGATATGCTTGTTTTTCTCAACAAAAACATGACATGAAATACAATATAAACATAACTATTTTATGTAGTGTTTTTATATTCGTCCTGTACGTTAATTGTGTCAGTCTATTTTATTAGCGGTTTCTTTTTCATCGCTTTGCGTGAGCTTAAATGCGTTCATTTTGCATGTTTAAATGTTTAACAAAAAAATAAACAGGATATAATACAAGCTTGTTTTGGATATAATAAGAAGCTTGTTTGTTTTTTTTAAATGGTGAAAACCTTTATGACTAAAAAAAATATTTTACGTCTCTTTCTCATTAATTCATTTAAATAATAGAATATTCGAGTAAAATAATTTTTTATGAGCTTAAATATTCAAATACCAAATTATTGATGAATGACCATCCCTAATTAATATAGCAGTCCATTAATCTTAATTAACCATGAGAGCCAGAAACCATGATCACGGTTAAAATACAATTAACTGTGCAGCACTAATTAAATCAATTAATTAATCGGCATATCATGTAACTAATTAGGTACAAATTTTCAATCGTTCGACAGCCCTTATTGTTACAAGTGCAAAAGTCCAATTCTGATATAAACAATTGAATTACACCTAGTACAAATGCTCATTTTCAATATCTGTATTCTGATATTTGTTATTAAGAATTATGATTAATTTTTATTATAGTTTAATGGAAATTCCATTTTTGCAATCAAGAATATGCATTTCTCAGCATTACATTCCCACGTCGTTTTAATATCTAGAATTTATGCTTTTGCTATTGCTGACAATGTAGAAAATGTCTTTAAATCTCCCAGCCATGGCCTGGACTACACAACACTTTTTCTAGCATTCATATTAGCAAGGTCCAAAATGCAAGTGAAAAAGAAAGAGCAACACTGGAAACACATAAAAAGCAAAGAGTCATCATGTCATTTCTAGATGGGGCTGAAAGAATGCAGAGTGGTGATGTCATAGTGGTTTGGTGGTGTTGCATAATACTTGACTCTCAAATGGGTCAGAATCTCATCAGATTGATTGAGTAAACAGATTACAAGCATTGGGAAAAACAAACACAAAACACCACAAACAGAAATATCTACTCAGGCTAGCTGTCATTAGTCAGCATATCAACAATTGCAGATTGATCTTTAAGCCTCTCAGCTGCATTCAGTAAAAAGACCTCATCCCCCTCTCTGTATCCTGCAGCTCAAATTATGTGCTGAGTCAGGAATAGCTAGCCTACTAAATACCCCACTGCAGTCACTCTGACAAAAAAAAACATACGCTGTTTCGGGCACAACCCCCCCCCCCCTCCCTCATATATCTCACACGCACAACACTGTTTGAGAGCAAATTATCCAAGAGATTCCTTGCAGTATTCACTTTCTGCCTGAGCAAAGCAGCAGCAGGAGAAGAGGGGGGTAGTGAACAAAAGAAGACTGGAGAAACAGACAGCTGTAATGTCCTCATTATGGCTCCCCCATCTGACTCATGATCCCAATTCCTTTCTTATACAGTCACATTATTTTCAAATGCATGCCTCACAAATAAATATTTCAGTAATTGATAAAATGCACTCTAAAATACATTCCTAAGTACATCATTTTATGAACTGCATTTCAAGATGAAAAATTAGACTACATTCTGGTCTCTGCAAAGAACTGTCAGTTATGTGTGGCATGTCAAAACAAAATCTTTCCTTTTCTGGACTAGGAACAACTCCCAGTCACCTGGTTTGCCTGATGATGGCTGTCTCCCCCAGGGCAAAAAGCATGGAAATAGAAAGAGAGAGAGGGAGGGAGGGAGGAAAGGATAAGATGTGGAGTGTTAGAGGAGGGGTGGTGGTTACTGGGTGCGGTTGTGTAACAGCTATCCCAACATGCATTTATAAAAACAAAAGACGCTCTTACAGCACACATGCATGAGCTTTAAAAAAAAGTTACGTCATTAAATGAGCCCTATCATGATAGAATCATAACCCCACAGACTCTTAAATAATCAATATAAGCTTGTACTTTGTGTACAAGTGGTCAACAGATAAGAGGTTTTCCAATGGCAGATTGTCAGGAATATCTACGGAGCAGGTATATAAAATGCTGATCTGCGTAATAGTATTTAATGATATTAAATACAATGTACACAAAATTGATTACACGCACAGCCAATATTAACTAAAAATTCCCTAAAACATATTTGAAAACAGAAAATGTGCGCTATATATATTGACATGACTGTCGGTAGAACATGGAACTGACACCATTGCCGATGACAATAGTCTTACAAGTAGAGATGTAAAAGGTATGAACATTTTCTATCACGATTATCGTGACCAAAACTATCACAGTTATCAGTATGATCACAGTATTGTTAAAATGTGCAGAAAATGTACAAAAAGTACTGATACACGCACTGAAAACACTCAAACAGGTTTTATATTTGAAAAAAATCAACAAACAACAAATAAAACTAGTAGTAAACAAGGGAATAGCAAATGCAGTATAATAATAATAATAATAATAATAATAATAATTATTATTAACTTACACATTTTAAATTATCAAAATATGTTGGTTGGGTGACTAAACTACATAACATGTTATTACATAGCTCTCTGAAATTCTTGATTCTGGTCGCTCATCCTGAAACTCTGGCTTCTTTCATGTCTCACGCTCTCGCCTTTCATACAAACACAACTGGTGCCATCAAGCACCTCTGTTATAGTTATCGATTGTATTGAAAATGAAATCGGAGGACTTCAGTATTTGTATTGATGATTGTTTTGTAGACTGCAACGGATTAAGAACAGGTAAAAAAATCACCGTTTCATGTCCCCGTAATTATATGAAAAGCTGTGTATTAGTGGTATGAATGTACATCATCACGTAAATGTCGCACAAATTTGTTATTTGTTACTGTCTTGTTTCAAAAAGATGCACTTGTTAGGAACTTTTTCTTTGTGGAAGCTTGCGTAACCCTCTGCAGGCAGGGTTACCATCTTCTACTTATTTTCCCTCAACATTCTTATAAAATCCAAAATATGACCACACTTCTGATTTGGTCTTCTTGGAAGGTTGGAAATTCTCCTGCGCGCTGTCATTGCCTTCCGCCATGTTTTCATGCTAAAAATAACAATGTTGCATGCTGCGTGCGCCCTTGTGTCAGATTCGATAATCGCACACGGTTTTAATGATAGTTAAATGTGACGTGGTAATGCTAACCATCTGGAAATTTGATTGTGATTTACTTACAATAGGGCTGGTAAATGCCTAAATGGTAAAACACACTTCTAAATTCCATGAGAATGCCATGAACATTCCCATCTCTGTGTGGTATAAGGCTAATGTAAACAGTTATTTATGTCTATTGTAAATATAAACTTAAGTAATTAGTAAGTATTTTGTTGTGGTATCAAAATTGGTATTGAGAATTGCCAAATTGCTTCCATTTGTACACTGTAAAAAGTGATTCATGTGCCAAGTAAATTTGACAAAAAAAATAAAAAAAATTACCATGACATTTATAAATATTACGGATATTTTATATTTGAAATTAAGGCTTTGCATTGTATAAAAAAATATTGGGTAAATTGAACTACTATATTTAAGAGAGAAGACAACTACTTTATTTTGGGGAAATTTGCACAATTTTGTGGTTTAATTCATGGACACCAATTCATTTGAAAGTGAACAGCTGCTGATTTGACGAAATTTTAGCAGACTGGTCGACATGTGTACATGCTAAAAGATAAGCCTTAATTTGTAATTTCATTTTATTTCTTAATTGTCTTGTTAAATTTTGACCAGGTGTGTTCAATCCAGTTCTGGAGCACCACTAACATCGCATATTTTGGATGGCACCCTTATTTTATAGTTCCAGTTTATATCGAAGCCTGTCCTGATGAGCTAGTTGGGTGTGTAAAATAAGAGAGACATATAAATGTGCGGTGTTCTGTGGAGAAAATGTAAACGATGTTCTGATGAAAAAAGGGCCATGATCGTTTAATAATACCTCCTTTATTCATCCATACGCGCAGAGACGGCACATAAACGGACGATGGTTATGCAATGTTAATTGTAAAAAAAGAAAAATTCAAGATGTGCTTCAGAAACGGTTTGAAAATCAACATGATCAGACTAAATAAATGGTCACTGTTTGCGTTCTCAGTTTTTGTACATTGAGAACTTTGTTCAAGTTACTCTAGGTGACCAGACGTCCCAATAAAACCAGGCTAGTCCTGATTTTATGGACCGTGTCCCATCCTGATGGAGTTACAAAACTTAATTTGCAGTGCTTTTTTATCATGAGCAACTTGCAACAAATAATGAGAGAAACATTAATTCTTCATAATCAGTGGTGCTGATCTTTCCCCCTCAATGATCCCTCCACATCTGCTGTCAGCCCAGTATTTTCCCCAAACTTTTTATGGGCCGTGAGTTCCCGCGCAGATAAAATGTCTTATTTCCTATTATATACCCTGAGGACAAAAAACAGGTAAAGGTAGTCTGTAAACCTTAAACTGGATTCCAAACATGTTACTGGGGAAACACAACTCTGCACATTTTTAATGTCACCCTTATTTAAAACAACTGATTCAAATCATCAGCTCGTTAGTAAAGGCTCCATGATCTGGGTGTATCAGATAAGGGGGACTTACAAAATATAAAAAGCTGTGGGTCCCCAGGAGCAGGATTGAATACCCCTGGTGTAAAGTGGTTGTTAAAGACTATAAAATGAAAAGGCCTCGGATTAAGCTTTATGGAATAGAAAAACCGCCTAAATTAAAAATGTATAAATACATTTCCAAATAAATGTAAAAGAAATAGAAAATATGTACATATAAATAAATGTACTTTCAGGACCCATGTAGAAGCATTGACGAGTTTCTCTCTGTGAAACACAAAAGGATGTGAAAGGTACAAACTAGTGGGCTAATAGTTTTGACTGGTGTTCAATGCTACAGCCTGGTAACTTTTAGCAAAACTTTATCTGATTAATTTTGTGCACCCCCTCATAAGAGTTGCATTACAGGAAACTAGTCAGAATGGATTTTATGAATGTAGTCGAAGAGTCACAATGTTTACATTTTTCAGAGAAATCAGACAACATGATTTACTAATATTTGTCTCAGAATATTAAAATGAGTATGTAAACAGAAAAAAATACACGTAACACGAAGTATCAAATGCTTGTGTGTTCATGTTCTATAGTGCTCTAATACAGATGTTCAGCAAGATCTCCTGCAGCACTTCATGAAAATGGCTGTCAGCACAAGGGGTGAGCAGGTGGATTTCAGCATCATCTTTGAGAGGGGCATAGTCATGACTGGGTTGGAAAATATGGCTAAAGCCTGTGCGATTCTTCTGGGACTCACATATGCCCTAAACTTCAGCTATCCCAAACAACAGAGGTATCCATTTGAGGCCTTTCAGAAGATCTTATTAAAACTGGATGTATGCAAGTTATCCACCAAAGTACAAGCACTTAAATAGAGGGATTTGTCCTTAAAGTTTAACATTAATACAACCTTATTGCACGCATAACTGTCATTGGTTTTGCAAGACAAGTTGTTTACCAAGTTTTATTCCAGAATAGTTTTTTTTCCCCCACAAAAACAACTTTGTTTAGAGACATGTTCTTGGAGAATGTTATAAGTTTAACAGCAAGTGTGGGTATAGTCTAGTCCAGTTAGTCATGTATGGCATTTTCAACACAATCTCACATCGAAATCATCAGGATTTGTAGAACTTTTCTACATTTGGCTAATTCGTATGATATTGTGCGACTGCACTCATTTGAATTCGTACGACTTTCACTACAGATAATGACATAGCTGTACATCGTTGCCATCAAATACGTGACACTTGCTTCTATCACACAACAGCTTCATATCATGTTTACACACTCTACTGATTGTTTAAGTTTAGATATGGGGTTTGTGTAAGTGCATAATATTAATAACCATGTCTGTGACGGGGCAGAGGGCATGGCCGGGTCATGATTCTGCACACCCGGCCTCTAATCAGGCTAATCAAGCCTCAGAGAGGGATAAAGTCTGACTGGAAGCTGCAGTGTGACAGAGAGAGAGATGTACGGACAGCTGTCCGACAAATTTGTGTGTTTGTCCATCCATTTGTTTCAGTTTTATATTAAAACTATTATTTATATTGTCAAGCCAGTTCTCGCCTCCTCCTTTCCCTTAATCCATTTACACTGGAGCCAAAATCTGGGAAGGAGGAAGGATGCGCCGTAGTAGAGTCCTCGCCACTACCATCCACCCCAACAGAGCAGCCGCAGCCATCCGCCGGAGGACAGAGGCCTAGAAGTGGAGGAACGGCCGTCGACCGCAAGGGGAGGAGGGGCTCCCAACCAACCGCCTGGAGCGGTTACCACTGCCAGGGGCGGGGGAGACCCCTACCGTCCACCAAAAGCGCGGCGGGGCGTTCCGTCTGCCAAGGGCAGGAGGTCTGCCTCAGATCCGCCCAGGGAGGCGCGACAGTCCTCCATTAGAGGGTGGAGGAGTGGCCGAGGACCAAGCTACGGCGTATCTGTGAACTGGCGAGTAAGTGTTTTTTTTCCCTCTCTCCTCTCTCTCTTCTACTGCCTCTCAGTGTTGGCCTTTCCCTCTCTTTTTAAAAAGTTTTGTTAATTTGGCATGATCGCAGTTACGGTGTGTAGGATCCACATTTTTTTTTGTTTCCCTCCCCTTGTCCCCTCCCTCATCTAGGTAGACGGGGATGACCTGCTGGCAGACGTTGCGGAAAGAGCAGGGACCAGGGAAAGAGGGGGTGTACGTCATGCCGGGGGCTCCCCGGCCTGAGAGAACTAATAAGGCTAATCAAGCCTCAGAGAGGGACAAAGGCCGACTGGAAACTGCAGTGCAAGAGAGAGAGAAAGAGAGAGAGCGCGAGAGAGAGAGAGAGAGAGAGAGAGAGAGATTGATTTACGGACAGTTTTGTGTCTTTTTGTTTCAGTTTTATATTAAAAGTATTATTTATATTGTCAAGCCGGTTCTCACCTCCTCCTTTCCATTAATCCCTTTACAATATCCTTAACGCCTCGTGTGCAGAACTCGCGCTTACTTCCGCATTAGACATCCGGGAATTTGTACGTGATGAAGAGTTTATGCAAACAACATCATTCGAGACCATACAAAATAGATACTAGACCATACGAAATAGAACTCATAAATCAAGTACAAATTTTCATGAGATAGGGTTGGCATTTTTGTTTTTGGAAAACATTTAAAGCTTTGAGATTTTAACTTGTATTTAATGTCTAGTTATTGATCTGCCTATATATATATATATATATATATATATATATATATATATATATATATAAAAATTCTTTGAGTGGGAATAATACTTAAAATATAATTGGATAAAGCGTTAAAAAAATGCCTCATGTAAAAATTGTTAAGTGTTTTAATTATGGTGAAATGGCACTTTTATCATTTTAAGCTTTTGACTAAATTAGCTTAATATCATTAGAAGAATAAAGCATGTTAGATTTAATTAATATTATTTCAAAAAAAAAAAAAAAAAAAAAAGATTAAAAACTAACTAATTTGGGTGACTTCACATGATTTCATTAAGGAGATTTGATTTTAAAAAACAAGGATTGAAAAGTTCTTAAAAATATTACGTGTAATATTGTTAAATATATATATAAATATATATATTTATATTTAAATCACAATTTACATTTCATACCATTAACAGGGGTGGAAATGCATTCCACATGTTTGTTTGACCTCTAGAATGAATGTAAACTTATCTTGCTTACAAGTAAACCCCAGCAGGTAAGCTACCTTTAAAGTATACTCTGGCTAAATTTAATCAAAAGAGGTCACACACACCTTATGTAGGATTAAATCCTAAACAATTTCATCATCTTTGGCTGGCATTTGGAGAAGGATATAGTTCCATGCAGAGTCCAAAAAAGGGACAGGAGCTCCAAACCTAACCCTTTCCCTAACTATAACTATGAGTTGAATTGACACCCCCTTTTGGAGTTTGCAAACCCCCTTTTGGAGATTCTGGCCTAATTTAGAGATCTCCGGGCTGTAGCTATTTATTGGACATTTGACTCCATTGAAAAACTTTGTGACGTACCACACTCCAGCTCAGTAGGTGGTGGTAATCCACCATAAGGTGGATTGCCAACTGCCAATAAACATCACAAGAGGAAACACTTTCTTGCCTTTGACAGCGATATGGATTATGAAAAATTGTTGCGCTAAATAGTACATTAATATAGAGCAGTGGTGTTGATGTCGGAGTTGCTGTTAAGTCGATAACTGTATTGCATTGTCACTGCAGTCTTGTTTCAGTACACAACTATATAATTTTATTCAGATAGCTAGCTTTTGCTACCAAGCATCACTACTGGTTTCCACAACAGCAGGGCTATTTAGCCACTAGCCTGCTAATATTTCCTAACAGATTTAACTGATTTCATGACTGTGATTCAGTTAGCTAGTTGTGTATAACTTTGATGAACTGCTTGTGTTTTTAGCGAGATGTACCTGGTCCAATCTTTTAGATGTATAACATAGACTAGAGCTTGTGGATTGGAATCATACTGTAAAGTCTGTATCGATACCCAGCCCTATCTTAAAATAACCAAATATGGCCAATATAGTCCATCACTAGTGTGTATGAATTTGAATATGGAATAGTTCAATATGATTTTAATCAAATCTGGCCAAATAATTTCTCACAGAGAGCTGTTATAACAATAGTGAAATTGGTAAATTCAAATTAGACAATCCCATAGTTAGGGCTGGGTGATTAATCAAATGTTATTTTCAATTACGATTTTGGCTTCCAACAATTATGAAAAGATGATAATTGAGATAAAACAATTATTGTGCCATCTTTAAAGCATCCTTTATTAAATTTCAAATAATAAGGAAGCGGGTTATAAAAATAAAACTTCAAAACTGGCCTACCAAGTGCAGTTTACATTCCAAGTTTAAGGAAATCTACTGTTAAAAATACTGTTTAAACGTTTTTTTAAAAGTTCAATAAATGCATGAAGTTTCCATAGAAATTGTGGTAAATAATCGTATACTCAATACTGACCAAAATAATTGTGATTATGATTTTTGCCATAATCAAACACCCCTACCCATAGTGATGAACCACCTGCGGCACAACAGAACTTTCTTCATTGCTGTGGTAATTTCTAAGACAGTGAAGATATTATCCAACACTGACACACCTTCCAGAAGTACAATCAAGTTCTGTTTCTTATTATGTCAGAATTGTGCATGGTTTGACTTGGATTCAAAATCAAGAATCTTAGGATGCCATGCGTTTTCAACTGCACCACCAATGTGCTCTTCAAGGTAACCCCCACCCCTTTATCCTGCACACGATATTTTAGATAAAAAACTGTTCATTTAAATTAAAAGTGAAAAACTTTCAGCTTTGATACACTGAAAACATGTGCACATTAAATAAACTGCCAGAACTCTTAAAGGTTAAAGGTGTTTACATGCAACGCCACAAATCTAGGTATGCAGATTGTTTTTGCTTAAAGAGTGCATGACATTTACATGATAAAATAATACTGTTTAAAATGTTTACATGTTGGGATATTCAGTCTAATCGATGTAAGATTGTGCATGTAATCACACTGCTATGGACATTTGAAGCCATATCTATATGTGCACTGTACTGAAACTGTACTGGAAAGAGTATACCTGTGTGTGTTTGTGTCCATTTACACGAGGTCAGAGGTCAGGCTGCGCAGGTTACATTTCCCATCCTGTTGTGCAGCTCCAACGCATCTGGTCGGTCCTGAGGATTGACGGCCAACATGTCCTGCAAAAGTTTCCGGAGTGCCTCCGACATATGTGAGCGCCTGCGCTGAGGAATACTCAATACCATCTTTGGGTTCTCCAGAAGTGCCTCACCAACTGGGACAATATCAGAACCCTGTCGCACGTACGTCCCGAGGAGCTCCCGCTTTGACTCTGCGTCAATGAAGGTGATCCTCTCAATCATGGCCCAAATGATAATGCCTAGAGCAAAAATGTCTGCTTTGGCCGTATAATGTCCTTCCCACACCTCTGGTGCCATAAAAAAGTCAGAGCCACATGCAGATGAGAGCCAGAACTTGTTGATGTTAACGCTGTTCTTGTTTTTGTCCCATCCCTCCTCGGAGTCCCGAACCCCAGCAGCCAAACCCGCACACACCTTACTCAAGCCAAAATCGGCCACTTTCAACACAGGTGCACCAGAACGCTCTGAGATGAGGATGTTATCTGGTTTAAGGTCTCTGTGAACAATGTTGTTTTGATGCAGGAATGCAACAGCACTGCTCAGCTGCATCATGAAACTGGCGTTAGTGCGGGGATCGGGCCGGCGAGACAGGATGAACTGATTCAGATCCCCTCCCTCGCAGAACTCCATGACAAACCACAGGTAGCAGGGTTCATCAGGACACGACAATACACGCTCACCTGAAAGTACACAAAGATATGCAAGAATTTCAAAATGTCTTAAGTATTTGCGTTGGCATTGGTGGTAATTTTGGATGGCAGAGCTCTACAATAATTTTGAATAAAAATAAAACAATGGTTTAAAACAACAATAGCTGGTTTTTGACTTTCATTGAAGCTTAGTTATATTACATATCATGTTTAAGGTAAACCTTGCACAGGAAAAACATTTTTCAAAAGGTAAGAAAGTGAGAGAACAAAAAATATGGAGTTTTTTTTAAAAGGAAACGTTAAGGGGAGAGTCATCAGTTAGAGATGCTGGATTGCTGTTGAACCAGTTTGAAAAAATTTAATAGCCCTTTTCCACCAACATGGTTCAGTGCGGGTTCCTGAGCCAGTGCGAATTCTCATATTGTTACGCAGAAAAGGCCGCTCCAGGGTCGAAAATCTGCTTCCGCACTGCCCCTAAAAGCTTGCTGGTCTCTACGCAGGAACCGATTAGGGGACGGAGAGCAGGACAATGTTTCATCACCATGTAAAGAGTACTTTTTTGCTCTATAAAAACAATAATAAAAAAAATAAATATCAGACACCAAAAGAGTTCAGGCAACATGACGAATCAAGTACTCTACTTACAATATGGTATTTACAAAGATCCGAGATAAGCTAGAGAGATCGCACAGGAAAAAAATGTTGTGCAATTATTGTTAACCAGCTTCATACTCATTAAGTTTGGATGATCGTGGCTATCTGTTAGGTGAGATTTTCAATCAATAATATTATATGCTATGGCAAAAATCCAAATACAACCACGTTAATAATGATTCCACTCTATCAGTTTACAGAACTTAGCAAGTTAAACCATAGTTCATACAATATAATGTAAATACATTACCTGTTGTCTTTAGCGTAGATGCCATCTCTGACATTGTTGAGCAATGTAAAAACGATGGATTGCATTAATCCGTACATTTAAATATGTCCTCAAAAACAAAAGTAATAGCTGTATACAAACACACTGTGACGCATCATGTTTGTTTATGTTTGAGGTAGTCACGTGAAACTACCGAGTAGACAGTAACCAGTTATGTTGCCGTTCGGCTCTCAGGTCAGTGGAAAAGTGCGGCCGGTTTACGACAGGCTGCAGTTTGTCCTGGCCGAGAACCAGTTGAGCACAGGCTTGGCACGAGAACCAATTTTGGTGGAAAAGGGCTACGAGTGTCTTCTCACTGGATTGGACTGGAACCACTAGCTCATGTGCTGGGTTTAAACCAGGTCAAAAATAATACAGAGCCATTTATCCCCTTGTACAAACCAAATGGCTTCAAAGTAATTAATAATCATTACTCTGCACTTTCATGGGCTTTGTTTTTTATCCCATTGTCTTATTTGAAACTGCACATACTCTGTTCAGTCATAAATATAACACATATTGTGAATGACACACCACTTAACACAATAAAACAACACCAGTAATGGACTAAAATCATTTTCACATTGATGATCAAAATGTTTACCATTCATTTTCAGACATGCGATGCCAATAAAGTTATTTCCACTCAAATCTTTGACTACAGCAACACTTTACAATGTGAAAGGCCACAATGAAGACAACTACTCTATTGGGCCTGCATACCTGTATCACTAGGCCAATTGTTTGTCCACATGAAATCAAGTTTTGAACCAAGTAAAACCATAAATATATGATTTACTGACCATATACAAGCCAAACATCTTATCTTGTCCTGGTTTCTCTTCCATGTAGACTATAGTAAATATAAACTGGAGAAACGGCTTTCAAGCACAATGCCCCTAGCAACACTTTGCATATCTTACAGTGCTACAACATTCATCATGATTCAGAGCATCACACAAAAGATCACACAAAGGACACACCAATACAGTATGATTTATGTGATCAAATTAGCCTCGATTAGCCTATCTGTTCTGAATAACCACAGTCTGATGGCTTTTGAGTATTTGCCCATTTAAAACAGTTGTAGTGTAGGGAATCAAACTACATTTATTGTTCTTACTTGGTACACTGACTGCATTGAATGTCTGGAGGTTTTGACCCTCCACACCAGCACCTCTTCCCCGCCCCCGACCTCAGAGTTTCATAACCAAGAGAGGGGATGGGGGAGGGAAAATCTGACCGACATTTGCCATTCTTACATAAAATGTAAACATCTTAATGTAGCACATAGACATGCGCAGTACAACATGCCTAGTGCCACGGATGAAGCGTCATAAATATGTTTAACTACCAAATAATAGATTCTCACCTAATATTTTAGGTTGACAATACACAAAAACATCAAACATATATTGTTTACATGGTAAGGGATCAATATATATCTTCCATCAAAAGAGTGAACGGTCGCAAAGTAATACAAAAGGGCTAACACAAAAGCCGGTGTTTGAGTCTGACAAATCATGACAAAACATAACCCATGACCTCCTGGAACAACTAACTTTTGTGTGCAAAATAGCATTGTCACCAATGTCAAATCTCATCATTACCTTTCAATGAGGTCTCCACCAACCTCAAATACTGCCTTGATCGCTTATCGCCATGGCTCATTTTCTGAGCCATACCGTTCCTCTGGAGCACACACTCCTCCAGCTGCACCACATTCTCATGGCGTTTCTCCAGACTAGTTAGAGCCCAGAACTCGGCCAGCGCCAACTCCACATTCTCTGGCGCGTCACAGCGCAGTTTCTTCACTGCCACTCGCGCTCCTGATTTACGCGCGACCGCTTCGTACACAACGCCATAACTGCCCCTTCCAACTTCACGGAGCAAGCTGTACCGCGGTGCCATGAGCCGCCGTTCAAGGCTGCCATGTTGTTTCAGATGGTCCAAATCGTCTCCCATGGTTTCATTGTCGAGCGAGCGCAGGACACTGACGCTTTCCGCTTGCGCACCGGTTCTTTTGCAAGCGTTTCGTGTCCGTTGCCGCTCTCTGCCATTTGCATACATCGTGCCTCCTCACGTTTTGAACGTGCGTTTGGCAATATCTTCCGCTTTCATAATTCTGCGTAAGGGTTAGAGCTTGAGGAAGTTGGAGACTTTTAAACAAAGCTCAAATATTCGCTGACGTTTTTGTTGTCTCCATATTCTGAGGTACCGTGATTCACTCACAGCCAAGCTTCTATCTCTAGTGTGAACTGAATGAACCTTGAATGAAGCGAAAACTTCACTGGAACATCCCAATTCGCTGGGCAGGGGGGATTCCTGACCTATGAGGGAACGTGTAAAAAGTAAACGCCTCTTGTGGCATGTTTTAAACGTTGATGACACAACCTCTTGTGTATTCATTTGTTTAATTGCACTTAAAACTGTATGTTTCCGCTACCTTACCCTTGACCTTATGTACACCTACACAGAGATAAGCAAATTAACTAAATTAAGAGATGAATACATGAACAAAAATAAAAGCATAAATAAATATAGACATACATATTAAACTGTTTGTAACATTATTGTAGTTTAGATTGTTAAATTATGTATAATTCCAGCGATGTTCACAACTCGTTCTTACCAAACATGGCGTGCAAACATGTACTGGCAACAAGAACCGTTAACGTGCATGTAAATGTACATACGTTCGATTATGTTACCACCCGTGTTGTGTGCTAGAATGGTTTCGTCTCCTCAGCATGAGCGTGCACTTACAGCTCAGTGCACACACGTGGCCTGACACGGCAGGACCTTCTCAGCTGGGATCCGCTTATCCCCGTTGATCATTAGAAATGACTTTTTGTGTGTGACTTTTACTGTGACTTTTTTCTTAACGTATCCTGCTATCTCTTCAAGGCATGTCCACACGTAAAATTAAAGTCCAGATTACTTTTTCATCTGACCGATAATCGTAAAATAAAGATGTTTCTTCAACCATGGTCACTTTTGACCCTGTGGACCTGTGAAATATGAACTCTCTTAAAGGAATAGTCCAACCAAAAATGAAAATCCTCTCAGCATTTACTCACCCTCATGCCGTTCCAGATGTGTATGACTTTATTTCTTCTGTTTGACAGATTTTTAGAGGAATATCTAAGCTCTGTAGGGCCATACAATGCAAGTGAATGGTGGCCAGAACTTTGAAGGCCCAAAAAGCACATAAAGTCAGCATAAAAGTAATCCATATGACAGTGGTTAAATCCATGTCTCCAGAAGCGATATGATAGGTGTAGGCAGGGCTGGGCTCATAATACCAGGCATTTTCCCAGTTGCCCGATGCACTTTGGGGCCGATCAATGGTGGACTGTCCATCAGGAGAACCGTGCGGTCCGTGGAATGGGGCGCGCTAAGCAAAAATGAGCTGCTGCGTTATGCAGAACGGACCACAGAACGGCGCCGCGATATGCAATAATGAACTAAAATGTATTTAAAACTCTTTAGTTTTCATATTTTTATAGTATGATTGTAAATTACACAATAAAGATATCCTGTTCACAATTCATCTTAACCTTTATTTTTCTTTGTTCACACATCACATTTGTTCACACATCATAAATATTTTATATCAAGCATGCTCTTCACTGATCCTGGACTTAAAAATGCCAGAAATCAAAGAAACACACGTAAATGAGATTAGGCATTCAAGAAAAAAAAGAAGATATGAACAGTGAGGAGAAAGGAATACATTATATGTTTATACATTATATATAGCCATATTCTCTTTTAAAAAACACCCTTTTAAACATCATATAACTGAACACAGTTGCAGGTTTTTACAAGAGTTTATGATGATCATTGCAATGTGCACATCAATGCTCAAATGTTTACATGGATTACATTAAAAAAACTGTTTAATGATGTGTCAGCTGTTGCTGCTTGCTGTCTTATATTAGTAAACAACCACTGTGAGTAAGTTGCAGAATAATTGGAAACACTTTACAATAAGTTTGTATTTGTTAAAATTTGTAAATGCATTAGGTATCATGAACTAGTACTGAACAATATTTTATATTGACAGCATTTATTAATCTTGGTTAACTAATGTTAACGAATGCAACCTTATTGTAAAGTGTTACAGAATAATTAACAGAGATTTGAGCAGAAACAAAAAGTTCATCGTGAAACAGACAAAGCTTGATGGCCTCAAATGGCATCATTCATCTGCATTCATGTACGCACAGGCATGAGGGCATGTCTGAAAATGCTGCCAACATCAGTGACTTAGTAGCTCATTGGTTTTGACAGATCAATGTTGTGTTTGTTTCCATGCTGAGAGGAAAGTCTGAAATTAAACTTTAGATGTGCTTGCTAAGCAAAGATTTATCTTAATGCTCTTAACAAACAACTTAAATTTTAACATCTTAAAAGTATTTGTATTAGTCTAGTGGTTAGTGTTTAAGTTTGTGTGTGTGAACACATTTCATACTTAGCTACTCATGTGGTTGGCAAATTGTGTTTATTGAAAAAGTAACTTGACAATTAATGTAAGACCTATTTGTTTACAGCAGGATTACAAAAGGACATTATTGGGGAAATCTTATGTAAAGGATCAGATCTGTTTGCTAGTCAGTGGTCATTGTCTATGCTCATCGCAGTCCTGTTTTTAAGACACATATGTACAGTATCTCAAAAGTTTTTTTTCTGACTGTGAGTAATTAACATAAAAACATAGGACACAAAGAACTCCCCTCTCTCCTCCTCCTCCACATCCAAGTCCACAAGATTAGGAACATCACTGTGATCCATCTGAACGGGACACTATGATATTCAGTATATCCGAAACCTACTGAGAGTCTTAATACAGTACCTGAATACCTGATGCAAATGATGATATAAACCTATGAGGTACATCTGCTCAATTTTGCTATTGTGATGTTATAGGCTACAGTGTCCAATGACATTAGAAGATTCTATTAAACAATTTCTAAGAATTCTAGATTCTCCCTTTTAAGATAAATCATGCAAACTCTGAAAATTTTTAAGATGAGAAATTCCTGCATTTAAACGTATCATCCAAAATGGGCATTTTATTTTCATGTCCATGAATATTCTGTTATAATAAACATCACAATTCAAGTCAAAAATAGTATGAATGTATAAAGGAAAGTGTGAAAATGTAAGGTACAGTGACTGGTCATAATTTTCACAATTTGAATCACTGTTTTGCCTTCCCTATTCATTTGACAGGAAATGGTCTTGTGGAGTGACAATGTAATTTTTAAAAACACACATACACATTCCAAGTAGTCTCTCAATTAATATTGCAATAAAAACTGCATGCCCAAATAATGACAAAAGATATGATACAGCTTGAGGCTTTACACAATGTGTGCTGGAAGGGTTTCCTCACCAATGACGATGATGGAAGAGAAAAGATGATTAAACAACATGCAAACGTGCAGAAAAAGTATAAAGAAAGAAAGAAAGAAATTATTTTAATATTAACAGCTGGCAGCCTGTCAGTACCTAGTCTCTACCTCCACCTAGTGGTAGGGTAGACTGAGTAAAGTTGTCACGGAGTACAATTGAAACACTAAATATTTCCATTCTCGTGCAAGTTTTTTAAGGAACTGTCGTTATCAGTGTACACATTTGCATTAGTGTCCACTCTCTTTACGTGAAACATTTGAAGGACGTAGTCCTCATTATTTCAAAATAATTATAAAAAATCTTTGCTTGCTGTAATTGTTGATTTGTCTACTTAAAATAAACGTATTTTGGGACATGCTAGGATCCGAGGTCACCGAGAAAATCAAGCAAACATGCAAGGTGGTCAGCGTGGGACAGATGTAACACTGTGTTATAAGTGTACCTGTGGGGTAAGGGACATGGTAGCAAAGAAAGAAAGAAAGAAAGAAAGAAAGAAAGAAAGAAAGAAACACAACAATATTTTAGCCTATTTTTAAGATATGTCCATTTCAATGTAATAACAAATTTATATCTAATTGAATTGCCTAATCTTTAACCAAATACCATTTATAAATCTTTAAAAATGCAAGTTTTATTAATTACATTTTCTTCAAGACCATTCAATTCAATTAGATGGAAATGTGTTATTAAATTGAAATGGATACGTCTTAAAAATAGTCTACAATATTTTTTTAAGTGAAGAAAGAAAGAAAACATGCAGTGGCCTTTTTTTTTTAAGGACAGTTCACCCAAAAATGTAAATTCTCTCATCATTTACTCACCCACATGCCACCCCAGATGTGTATGACTTTCTTCTGCTAAACACAAACAAAGATTTTTAGAAATGTTCAGTTCTGTAGGTCAATGCAAGTGAATGCTGGCCAGAATTTTGAATGTCCAAAAAGCATATAAAGTCAGCATAAAAGTAATCCATATGACTCTACTGGTTAAATCCATGTCTTCAGAAGCAATATGATAGGTGTGGGTGAGAAACAGATCAATATTTAACCCAATGAGTCTCCACTTTCACTTTCACTTTTGTTTTGTTGTTTTCACATTATTCATTTGTTTTTGGCAATTTGCATTCTTTGAGCATATCACCACCTACTGGGTAGGGAGGAGAATTTATAGTAAAAAATTATGGAGAGAGTTTAATTTTTGGGTGAACTATCCCTTTAAGCAGGTTTAATCCAAATGTTTGTTTGCATGTGTGTGCATGTCACAGGATGCCTCATATCAGGGTCAGGAAAACCAAGAGAAGATTTTCTGCTGATGTGTTAGAATTTATAAGCAAGCATTAGAAATATATGAAAACAACCAGTGTGTAAAATCAGTATAGTATGTCAATATATTTCACTTAGGTTTTTAAACTACAGGCCTAATACATTATTTAGCACATTACAAATGACGCTCCTTGTCTTCAATCACACTAAATGACTAAAATTGGAACAAAGTATATTTGTTTGTTTGTTTTTATTTATTTATTTAGCTAGTAGAGAGATCAAAGCATCTCATGTGATAAAATTGCATGTTTTTTTCTGGTCAGTATTTGTGCAGTATAGCAAAAAGCAAAGTGTTACAGCTAGCTATACTCGGCCTAGTCTACCATTTTAAATGTCATTATTAAAAACATTTAAATTGCATATTCATATAGAAACACAGACACAAATCTCAGTTCTTTATTATTTTGATGCTTTTTACCAAGTTTTTCTTTCTTCTTTTTTTTTTTATATCATGGACTACAATTAATATGGACCTGGCACTAAAAGCATTTTGTAAATATTGTAAAAAAAAACAAAAAAAAAAAAAACGTTTTACACATACATAGAATTTATGCATATATACATATACATTTATACAAAGAATTAATGTGTAATATGTTCACAATTTTCTCAGAAAGAGAACACTTTTTTTGTTGTCATTTTAATGATCATATTAAGAGTTAATTAGTCTAAAAAAGTCCTGCTTTTTTAAATATTACAAAAAGGTTCAATTTTTTTAACATGAGTAAACAACATTAGTTAACATGTGCTAACAATGAAAAATACTTGTATTGTTATTGTAAAAGAATGTATTAATATTATTTAATGTTAATTTCAACATAAACTCTTTTTCAGGACAATGTGTTTTAAAGATAATTTTGTAAAAATCCAAATAACTTTACAGATCTTTATTGTAAAGGGTTTATACAATGTTTTTCATGCTTGTTCAATGAACCATAAACAATTAGTAAACATGGACCCGTGGAACGGTCATTAAGACACTAACAGCTTACAGACGATGGGCAATTAAAGTCACAGTTATACAAATTTAGGACACTAAAGAGACCTTTCTACTGACTCTGAAAAACACCAAAAGAAAGATGCCCAGGTCCCTGCTCATCTGCGTGAATGTGCCTTAGGCATTCTACATGGAGGCATGAGGACTGCAGATGTGGCCAGGGCAATTGCAAACTCCAACGACAGCACAGGCAGGAAGGACGGCTGATCATCCTCGCAGTGGCAGACCACGTGCAACAACACCTGTACGGGATCGGTACATCCGAATATCACACCTACGGGACAGGTACAGGATGGCGGCAACAACAACTTCCCGAGTTACAGGAACGCACAATCCCGCCATCAGTGCTCATGCTGTCCGCAACAGGCTGAGAGAGGCTGGACTGAGCGCTTGTAGGCCTGTTGTAAGGCAGGTCCTTACCAGACATCACAGGCAACAACGTCGCCTATGGGCACAAACCCGCCTTCGGTGGACCAGACAGGACTGGCAAAAATGCTCTTCACAGACGCAGTTTTGTCTCACCAGGGGTGAAAGTTGGACTCTCATTTATCGTCGAAGGAATGAACATACACAGTCCTGTACCCCCCCTTTGTTCAGGGACGCATTATTTCATTTCTGTTTGTCACACGTCTGTAAAACTTGTTCAGTTTATGTCTTCGTTAATTAATATTTTTGTATTAATACAAATATTTACACGTTAATTTTGCTGAAAATAAAAGCAGTTGAAAGTGAGAGGACGTTTTTTTTTTTTTTGCTGAGTTTATATGAATACATTTAAATCCAAAGTTGTATATAACATTAGTAAATGCACTGTGAACGTATATGAACTAACAATGAGCAATAGTATCTTATTAACTAACCTTAAAGATTAATAATGTAAAAAATAGATATTGTTTGTTCATGAAACCTAATGCATTAACTAATATTATCGAATGGAGCCTGTAGAGGGCAGCGATGCTAAACTTGTACAATGCGTTCTTCAAGAAGTGCTAATTGAATGAAAATGTCCCTAAACTTTACCTACAGTATGGCTCATTAATATTAGCAGGATTACACTGAACATTTTCAACATCAAAGGTAGTTTAAAAGGCCAGATCATAATAGAATTTGATAATATTGATAATAGACTTTAATGGCTGAATCTCTGACCATGTGTTTGGATGACCTTGTCCTTCACCATTTACCAAGAAGCCAGAAAGTTGATCATTATCCAAATATATATCTTCCCATTTTACACCGCTATGGCTAAAATCTACTGTATAGGCTTCTAACATGTAATTATGCAAAGTGTATGCATAAGAGAAAACAGCACTAAATTAGTGGAACCTCATAACTATGCATCTCCATGGAGCATACTAGAACATATTATATCACATTCATGTGTGACTCAATGAAATGGAGAGACACTAGATACATTTGGCTATTGTTTGTGGAATATAGCCTTGAAGACACAGACCACAGAGAAAAAGTGGCATAGACAACGAGTGTGCAGTACAATAGGTAGGTGTGTGCTGCTCAGAAGTGGGCAATAGGGTGCAGCGCTCAATGCTTTTGTGTGGCTGCCATGGCAACTTAACAATTATAAAGGCCAGCTACATTTTTGCATGTCTTTTTTGAATACTAACCTCTTGAGTAAAATCGAATAAAACAATAGAAATAAATGAAAGTGTTTTCTAATTGTATATTTATGACCAAGTACTGCTTTAGGAAGTAATGCTCATAAATAATTAATTTTGAAATCTGTTTTTGTATGGAGATGATGAGTAGCTCAGGGTTCATCATAAGAGACAGGTGAGGTACCAGGTGTAGTCGTTAGGAGGAACCCACTCAAACAGATGGGATACATTTTGCCCATGATAACACAAAAGGCGATGTTGGGCAAAATGTTCGACCTTTTAGTAACCACTCATTTTCATTGTATGAAAAAAATCCAATAAATGTGAATGGTGACTTAAGGCTATTAATCTGCCTGACATCTCCATTTGTGTTCAGCAGTACATAAGAAAGAATGACATATGGGTTTGGAACAACATGAAACTGAGTATATGATGATAGAAGTTAAATTTAAAGAGACAGTTCACCCCAAAATGAAAATTCTCTCATTATTTACTCACCCCCTCATGCCATCCCAGATGTGTATAACTTTCTTTCTTCTGCAGAACACAAATACTATTTTTAGAAGACCATCTCAGCTCTGTAAGTCCATACAATGCAAGTGAATGGCGACCAGAACTTCTGCACTTAAAGGCAGCATAAAAGTAATACATAAGACTCCAGTTGTTAAAGCCAAAAGCTTCAATAGCTATATGATAGGTGTGTGTGAGAAACAGACCAATATTTAAGTCCTTTTTTTTAAAAAAATTTTTTACCATAAATAATTCTTCATACCTATCACCAACTACTGGTCGGGGCTGGTCAAAGGTGGATATTTATAGTAAAAAAGGACTTAAATATTGACCTGTTTCTCTCCCACACTTATATCACTTCTGAAGATTTAGATTAAACCACTGGAATCTTAATTTTTGATCTACAGAGCTGAGATATTCTTCTAAAATAATCTGGGGTGCTATGAGGGTGAGTAAACAATGAGAGAATTTTCATTTTTGGGTGAATTATTCCTTTAAGCTTTTAACATACTGAACTTTGAAGTCAAGAAAGGAGTCACCTACAAATCCTTTATTTTATCCAGACCTTTAAGTGTCTAATTTCACCATTCTTAGCTGTAAATAAAGGTCATGATTTATTTTTCATGATGTAGAAGCACTCTTTACAATTGCAGTGATACTTAAAATATGTGGTGCATTGCAGATATGACATTGCTCTCGTCTCTGTCCCACACTTAAATGCTCCTCTGCTAGATTGCTCGAAAACACAATCACTCCATGAGTAATCAGGACATAAGAACAAGAGAGAGGCTTGATGGTGAGGGCTAGGATTAGGGTTACACATAAACACACACATGACCACACACATACACACACACACACACACACACACACACACACTTTACTGCAATTACTGTCTCCTTGAATTTAAAATGCAGAGTGATTGGTATGATTACACTAATCTCTTCATCACTTTTTCCTAAATCATAATAGAAAGAGGTGGGGGATGTTGGCTGGTGTCAAAAAGCATTTTGGAACATGATTCATAAAGAAATTTTTTTCTAAGGGGTGTTTAGATATCCCAAAAAAGATTAGCAGATGTGGCTCAAAAAGGACTTTCTCTTTCAGGAATCATTGCTTGAAGAACTTCCAGGAAGGTTTCTTTTTGGTGAAGGGTAAAATGTCAAACCGAAACATCTTGGATGTTTCAATTCATTGACGCTTAAATCTAAGTTCTGCTAAATCTCATTATAATTTTAATATGCATTCTTTGTACTTTGAAATCCAATATATTTTCAAAGTAGTCTTCCAATCAGCTCAGCTGAAATGAATTCCTGTGATGGGTTCATTTTGGTCACGAAGGGAAGGTCGAGGCAGGTGAGTGTGTACAGTCCTTGTGGTTGCCATGACAACCTCTCATCACCCCAATAACACTGTTCTTGTAATCAGCAAGAGGAAGAGCCTTCACTTGTTCTGTATCAGGAGTCCAACGCAAAATCATGGAAGATCTCCCAATACAATGAAAATGCTGATCTTTAAAAGTTAAGATAAATAAACATTTGATTTATATCTCTATCGAATATGAATTCTCATTAAATTATGAGTAATATTTATTGTGTTATAGGATAACTGTTAGGACAATTTAGGTCAATAATAGTGACAGTTTACATGCACATTTTTGCACATATAAGACTGATATCTTTGGAAATATTCTGATTATTCATGTCATATAAATACTTTAACCGGATTCATGAACGAAGAGAGCGATTCGGAGGCCGCATTTGTGCTCTAAAATTAAATTTTTACTTCACTGATGGTTTGGTTAAGGGTTGGGGTTTGGGTAAGGGAGTAGGTTTAATAAAATATCCATTCCTTTTGATTGTATTACACACAGTAATTTACAACCCACTTTTGAAACCACAATGTGGACCACTTCCATTTTTGGCCACTGGGGTCAGTAGTTCAAATTTAGGTAAGAACAGCAACAGAACTTTTTGACCTCCTGTTGCTGAATTCACAAAGACTGAGGCCTGTGGTGTTTGTTAGCAGCTGAGAATCATTTTAAAAGAACGGACTGATGGGTGATCTGTAGAGAAAGCAGTGCTTCTTTCAAAATGGAAGATTGAATGGGTGTGATGTCATTTCACAAAATCTGGCCAAAACAAAGGTTTTTTTGTTTGAAAGTTTGTTTCGGTGATTCAGGTCACCAGTGCCAACGTTTAGTAAAACTTTTTACCAGCTGCTTAACACCTTACTGCCATCGGCTGATGTGACTTGAACTTGAAAACACGTTGTGCAGATTTATTTACGAGCTGATGCAAACTTACCCACATCTGTACGACAGTTTTCATAGAGACATTTTCCAAAAACATGTAATGTGATTTTTTTTTTTAATTGGTCTACAAAAAGAATCAAATCTACTCAGATACTTTTAAGTGCACATTCACTTTGTTGTTTGATAATCTGCTTCACTCATTTGCCATCTGCAGTAAAAGCCATTTACACATCTGTTCAAAGTGATATATGCCTGATATACACTACCGTTCAAAAGTTTGGGGTCACTTACTCATTCTTTTTTTATTTATTTATTTCACATTTTAGAATAATAGTAGTCAGCAAAACTATGGAATAATAGAAATGGAAATATGGGAATTATTTTGTGACCAAAAAATCCAAAATAAATCCAAAACTATGTAATATTTTAGCATCTTCAAAGTAGTCACCCTTTGCCTAGATTTTGCAGACATGTACTCGTGACATTTTCTCAACCAACTTCTTGAGGAATCACCCCGGGATGCTTTTTAAACAGTATTGAAGGAGTTCCCATCTATGTTGGGCACTTATTGGCTTCTTTTCTTCATATTTTGATCCAAGTCATCCATTTCAAAAACTTTTTTTTTTTTTAGGAAATTTTAGATTTGTAATTAAATAAATGTATATGTTTTGGCAGAATAATATTTTGTCTACAAAGTTAATTTCAAACTTTTAAGCATACACCTTCAGATCAAAAGATTTTTAAGATCATGAGAAACATTTCAGACATGTGACCCCAAACTTTTGAACGGTAGTGTATATCATTCTTTTTTCTATATTCTGCCCATTTATAATAATAATAAAACTTTATTTTCTATAGCACCTTTAAAAGTTGCATCTCAAAGCACTTTACAAGAGAAAATAAAAATACATTGAAAAGCAAAAAAGAAAACATGCAATCAGAACAGTTTAAAAAGAATACAATAATAATCACATAATAAAAACACAGAAAAGCAGTTTTAAGAGAAGATTTACAAATAATAAAAGATTCAGCATGTCTAAACTCTAAACTTTGGAGCTAAAGAAGAGAAGGCCCTGTCCCCCATAGAACGTAGACGAGTAGGAGGAACCGTTAAAAGAGATTCGGAGGAGCGGAGATCACATGTTAGAGTGTAGGGGATTAAAAGTTCAGACAAGTATTATGGGGCCAAACCATGCAAAGCCTTGTAGGTAAGCATGAGAATTTTCTACACTAAAGTCTACACGAAACTTGACAGGGAACCAGTGCAAGAACACCAAGATAGGAGTGATGTGATCACTTGTCCTGGTCCTAGTCAAGATTCTGTCATTTATTCTAGAGTTTTGCACATACTTCATCTTATTTAAGGTAGATTTAGACACCCCAACAAGTAAAGCATTGCAATAATCAATATGAGAAAATACAAAATTATTGATCAGTTTTTCAGCCACCAACAACTTTAAGAGTTTTTCATTAACACTCTTTTAAACACCCATTTTTGCTGTAGTATCAGTGTAACTGGTACATATTATAGACAATTAAAACATGTTAGTGCATTAGCGCCATGAATGTAGAATATAAACATGACAAATTACACATAATATAGCTTAGTGCATATATATTATTTAACTCATCATGGAGAGGTTATAACAGCTTTCTTTACTGACCTCATGTGAATTTTTCTCTGAATGAGGCAGATAGTCATTGATAACACATTTGAATGTCATATTAGTTTATGTTTTACAAATGCCTCCCCCAGCGGCGTAGCCGGTGTCTGAATATTCGCAGGCAGTATACTGCTTGCTCTGAGCAAAGTAAGGAAATGAAATATGCCATGAGTACCAGCAGAGCCTTAACAATGCTGTTCTCTTCAAAGGAACAGCAGCACTGGGTCTAGTCTTCAACAGAGACAATAACAAAGGGTAATGAACAGTGTGTAGAAAAGATATGCATTTCCAGAATACAACATTTTTGGATTTGACAATCTCTTACATGTAAGTGCTATTATATCCTTAGTCTATGTAGTTTGATGTAGTGTATATATGGAATCGGGTCAACAGCAGGCCATAATTAATGCTGTATTTGGGGCATGCTTTGTTTCAAATGAATCCAGTGTTTGCAGTACACCTAAATGTACAATGGCTTTGTAAACAGTTCCACACATCAGATGTTTACCTGCACTGTTCTATTATTGGTTCTATGATCTGTGTGTGAGAGAGAGAGAAAAAAACAAACAAAAAAAAAAAAAAAATCGAATGAGTCACGAAAATGTCATACCTCTTTAGGGTGAAATGAACATCCACTCAGAACATGCTTGGCAACTTTACCCTCATATTGTCTCAAAGTTTTTTCTCTGAAATATTTAACTGAAAAAACAAAACAAAAAAAACAAACAAACTCCAAAACAAACAAAAACAAAACAATAGGTCAAATTTTTCACAAAGGCCCAGCTCAAATGGCAGTTTGAATCTGTTTATTGCAGCAGGTATTTGGGTGACTTGCTGTCATTTGTAATACAGTAAAATGAATCTAATGACACTATACTGTCCGATTCAGTTTTCTGGCATGAAGCACACAGGCATGGTACACCATACACATGGGAGTTGAAGACTAAGATGAAAGTAGTCACGTTTTACATTTCAAAACCTTGGTGAGTGAGTGAGTTGGTGTGAGAGAAAGAAAGAAAGAAAGAAAGTAAGAAAGAAAGAAAGAAAGAAAGAAAGAAAGGACAGACAGATGAGGAAGTGTTCAGATATAGTGATTACCTTTACCTTCTGACTGCTTGTGCTATGAGGCTTTTAACTGATCCAAACATTTCTGGACATGAATCCAAACAAACAGTGTGGAGCTGTGTGATGGTTTCTCAATCATCATCATTTAATTAGCAATTGTTACCTTAATTTTTTGGTCCCACTTAAAAATAAGTTTGTAAATGTGAAAGGTGATTAGTTAATGCTAAAGGTATCATGATAAAAAATATTTCAGTCTCTTTTTAAGATTGATGTATTTCAATTATATAACAAATATCCATAAATAAATCTTTAAATGATGTACATATTATGAAGTTAAAAAAGTTAAGTATTAAATTATTATAAAATGATTTAATGTTATTTTATACTTTGCAAAGTTAAGAATATTTAAATAAATCTAATTTTAAATCTTTTTCTGAGTGCAAAAATGGACAATACGTTTTTTTTTTTTTTTATTATTATTTTTACAGCATTTATTATTCTTGGATAATGTTCATTTATAAATACATAATATAAATAATTTGGAATTTTTTATTTGTGAATATTTTCTATTGTTAGTTCGTGTTAGTTAATAATGGCTTAATAACTATGTTAATGTTTACTCAAATAATTTTGTGAAAAAATATGAGTGCGAAGCGATCATCTATGTTCCACATCTGCTTTAGGGTCCTTGAAAAACATATATCGTGCGAGTAAAGGCAGGCGGTGGACTTTCTAGTGCCCCCCTAGGGAGTTGGTGCCCTACACAGACTGTATAGTCTTCTTATAGGGAGCGGCGGTACTGAGTTTGGGTGAGAAACAGATCAATATTGAATTCCTTTTCTACTATAAATTCTCCTCCTTATCCAGTAGGTGGTGATATTTATGAACAATGTGAATCGCCAAAAACAAAAAAGAATGTGAAAGTTAAAGTGGAGATTTATAGTAAAAAAGGACTTAAATATTGATCTGTTTCACACCCACATTTAACATATTGCTTCTGAAGATATGAATTTGAGCACAGGATTATTTTTATGCTGCTTTTATGTGCATTTTGGACCTTCAAAGTTCTGTTCAGCATTCACTTGCATTGTATGGACCTACAGAGCTAAAATATTCTTGTAAAAATCTTTGCTTTGTTCAGCAGAAAGTCATTACACATCTGGGATGGCATGAGGGTGAGTAAGTGAAAAGAGAATTTTCATTTTTGGATGAATTATCCCTTCAATCAATCAATGTAACACTGGTGGAGTTGGAGTTACCTGAATATTAATACAAATCAAAGGCTTATTGTTTGGTCTGTAATTACGTGATAACATAACACTTGTACACAAACCACTTGTACGCAAGTCAGATGAGGCTGCATTAAGCATCACCAGAAATGACTCTGCGTAGGGTCTATATTGAGACATAATGCAGACCGAGGCAATTAGTCAGTTATTTATGGAAACTGTGTGAAAAGAAAATCTACATGCCTATCCTCTGCAATGACATGAACTTTTGAGATATTTATATATTTATTTATGCTAATTTTCTGTATTACAATGCTATTACATCATGGCTTTTCTCCAAATGCTGCAGCATGCAGGTATGCTGTCTGCGACACTTAATGTCCTCGTGACATCAAAAGCTGAGCATCAGTTGAATTGAAAATGTTTAGCTTCCCCTGAGATTATAGGAGAGGTACTGTGAATATGGGCAGCATTGAGTAAATCAGATTGAAGATATGAGGCTTTCTGATCAATGGCTGTGTCTGACATATTCATATCCATATGGCTTTCCTTAAAGGAAAAAAAAACAATAAAGATCCTTTATCCTGTGAGAACTGGCATGCATATTGGTTTAGTTCTTATTAAGGGAACTTAATAGTATATTATTGCCAGATGACATGGCACTGAAAGTCATGTCTTGGCAAGCGTGCATATACCATTTGATTCCTTGTCTTGTAAGGTATAAATCAATTTCCATACTATGACTATTTTGACCCAATGATGTAGTTAACATTATGCACTGTCATTACTTTCTCGTGTTCTTCCCTCTGCAGTTATGCACTATCCCATTTTTTATAGTTATTAAAGTGATGATATGATGTAACTATTGTCTAACTCACACTGACATCTTCCTCATCTCTCTCTCCCATTCCCAACCACAGAGCTCCCTTGATTATAGAACTGAATTTTCTTCATGCATTTGGCTACCTGTTTTTAAACAAAGTTTAAAATGCAAAACCAGGCTCTGAGCATTCACAACGCGAGGTCAGTCCAGTTTACCTACTGGACACACAGAATTTCAGGGTCTGAGGCCAAGAAAGAGTATTAGGTGGCTCAGATAGGTGCTCAGGCTTAATCTGGGATTAACGGCGCAGCTCCGCAGATTGCCTTAAAGATTTCTCGGGTCTCTTTATGATGACTGGGAGAGCCATGTTAATGTCAGGGCTGTTGATATTGTTTGCCTCTTTTTCAGTCGATCTCTAATCTCTCAAAGTGCTGGTTCATGGAGACATAAACACCTTTTGACACGTTTCGAACAACATGCAATTATACTTAGGCAACATAAATAAACCAAGTAAACAATCAAATTCAAATAAAATATTACAAAAATGAGCAAAAAATGACAAAACTATTTTCTTTTTAAATTAGCATTAGGCTATTTGTTTGATAGAAAATCGCAATTTAGAACTTAGTAAGAACTTAAATTTTTGCAAAAATAAGGCCTTGCTCATGAATATTGATGAGAAGACGAGGATTCCGCTCCGCCTACCTGCACATTGTGAGTTCGAAACGTCATTGAAGGTGCTGAAGACTCCTCAACGCACCCTTTGTAGTCTATTTAATATTTGCACATTTAAGAGCCAAACATTAGTTATGTTATAGGAGACTGGTAATGACAGTAAAAGTGAGTGGAAACTGATGGCCAAAATTGTAATCTCGAATTTGTTGTTCAAAGATGGGATTTTACATTACAGCATTGAGTAGGATCACCAACTGCTTCAACCAGAGAGCAACTTGATTGGACTTGACAGGAATTTTGTGCTGAATCTAACATATCGAAGAGGGAATACTATATATTGTTGCATTACAGGTGAGTTTAACGTAGATTATATGGTTTTCTGGTGTTAATTTTTTTTAAGTGTTGTAAACCGTCTCTACTAACACTTCTACGTTGCGCGTGTTTTTTTCGATGATTCCGTAGCATTAATAGTTGTCAAGTCACTGAAATAATAATGCATTTACAACAACGAAACAACAGCTCGTATGTAAATTAGTTAACAGGATTCACTCTTTCTAGATTAGCAGAGTTCAAGCGTTTCTGGTGCACGTGCAGCAGTGCTCAGCTTTCCAACTAAACAGTTTAGTGTCAGAATAAACCTGTCTAGATTTTCACTTGCCTTCTCATTACAGTGTCCATGTTGGAAGCATTTTACATGTATTTATAATTAATTACTTTAGTAAAAAGAAAAAATACGCGTAAGCCTATTTACAAGCAGCTCAACAATGTAATTACATATTAGGTAGGCTACATGAAATTCATTAGCTTGCTCCAGTGACGTGCACAGACCTTAGCAGGATAGAGGTGGACGGATAAAAATAGGGCAGTTTTTTTTTTTTTTTAACGTCTAAACACCTAAATAATTTCTTTGCTTTTTGAGTTTTTAACCATTTTCTCTTTATATATATATATATATATATATATATATGAGTACTTTTTATTTCCTTTATCACAAATAATAGCCTATTCTGTTATATTTCTTACAAAAAGCACCATGGTAATATACTTGTTTATTATTTATTTTCAGAAATGGTCTGTGATAACCCCATGTTTTTGACATGTGTCATAGTAAAACCATGGCAGCACCTTGGAGTACAATGACAGTATCACATATTATGAACTTGATAGTCTCCGTTATATAAGTAAACTTGGTTTCCTGAGACGAAGGGAACGAGACGTTGCGTTCTGTTAAAGCATATGGGGAGTGCCCTTCTACACGACCTAGTTGAAACCTCTCTACAATAAATGGCAATTTTCTAATATTGGCTATGGTGTTTGAGCCCCGCCCTTTTAGGTGCAAAGTAGGCATGCAAATACCACTTCCTCAGAATTTTCTGACAGATGGACAAAGAGCGCATTGCTCTCGACTCAAAGAACTGTTGTATTGTGGCCAGCATTTGAAATGACTCGTACCCTTCGTCTCAGGAAATTGAGGTTACAGTACTTACATAACTGAGACGTTCCCGTAAGACTCCGTACACTTGACATTGTGCTCTGCTATAAGGCATATGGGGAACAGAGTGCCATCATGCTGCACTACACAACAAAACCTTCCAGAGAGGAAACATGATGTAGCATTCCCACGGGACGGCGACCGACATGAGTATGTCGCAAGTGAGTGACCCTCATGTTGGGCCAAGAGTGTAACACTCAGAATGGATATGAACTGTAGTCATATAGTATGAATTAACCCCTTCACAAACCCAGTTGGGAAGGAAGGTTTATTTATAATGAATGTACTTGTAACTTTATGGGAACGCAATGGTCCGAATGCATGTGGATGCGTAAAGTGAAAAGAGGGGCATAAGTATATATTTGGCCAATAAAATAGCAAGCGCCCTAGACAGAGGGGACTTGTTTTGAGAGACACACTACTTTTAGGTTGTAAAATCTTGTGAATGTGTTTTGAGAAGACCATCATGCTGCAAAACATATGTCTTGCAAGGACACACCATTCATTCATGCCCATGAAGAGGCCAAGCCTCTAGTTGAGTGTACTTAAACACCATCTGGGCAATTCACACCCTGCGACTCGTAATTACTCGTGGGTAATGATCCATTGAGAAAGTCTTTGCTTGGAGATGGACATTACTTTCATGTGTCCTCCATAGCACACAAAGTGTTGGTCAGAGAGTCTGAACTAGCGTGCATTTTAACGTATGTTTGTGGTGCTCACAAAGGGCATAACAAATGCAAGGACTGTTCCTCATCCAAATTAAATGGAGGAGGGAAAACTCTTGAAGGTGAAGCACCTGCGGTCTGAAGGGTGTGGTTATAACCATAGCCACATAGCCTTTTCTGGGTTTGACAGTGGTTTGAAAGACCCGGACCAAACACCAGACACGAGTTGTCAACTGCTTGCAAATCACCAACTCCTATTACTGAGGCTAAAGCCAGCAGTGATGCGGTCTTAAGGGAAAGAACATGCAATTTAACAGTCCAATTCTGGCTCGTCCGCTGTGCTCCTTTCAAAGGCCACACATGTAGGCTTCGCAGCTCTGGCTGGTGATGCCAAACCATGCCTTTTGTTTGAGAGAGAAGATCTTTCTTCAGCTGTATTTCCCATGGAGGCCCATCCAGTATTTCTACCATCTCCAGAAACCAGGACTGATTGGACCATTTCGCACAATTAACAGAACTGTTTCCATGTCCAATATGACTTTGCAGTCATATATAGAAATACAGCCAGTAGCTCTGAGGGGTTGACAAGTCAATGCAGTTTCGCACCTGTCCAGGTGTCGAAAGTCAGGCATCCATTACATACCGCGCCCCAACCTATGTTGGATGCATTTGTGGTCAGCACTTTCCTCCTGAAAACTTGACCCAGCATAACACCCTGTTGGTAGAAGGCTGGTGCTGTCCATGTTGCTAGAGCAGCCAGACAGTGGTGAGTCACTAAATTAAATGACTTCAGGGGTAATGTTTTTTTTATTCTTTCAGTTTGAACTGAAACAGACACCGAAGAATGTGCCCGTTCATGAGGTGCGCACGCATGAACTCCTAAAAAGTAGATTTACTGGCTGGGGAAAAGTGTGTTTTTAATTCATATGAAACAAACTAATCGCGGTCTTTGCAAGAAAATTGTGTATATTGGCTCGTAAAACCGCCACGTCTTCAGGTAGAATTGTGGAAGATGGACAGAGAACACAGCTGAAATGGACAGAGGGTAAATTGGTGTGTTCATAACATGATATAATGTGCCGCTCAACATTGGGAAGCAGTTACGCACAATGTGTGGGCTTTGAAGTGGGAAAACCCTTATTGAAAATGTGTGAGCGTCTTGTGGGAGTGCTGGACTCTTTTTGCAATCTTTGCGTGTTCATACATGATATAATGTGCTGCTCACCATTGAGAAGTGATTGTGTCTAATGTGCAAACTTTATTGCATGTGATTAATGTGAGACACAGAAAACAACATATTGAACAACATTTTTAACAACAATATTCCTTTCCTGAAAAACAGCAGTGGGGAAGGAAACAACATTTTGAGTCAGGAGTGCTTTTGAGTTTTTTTCCCGTCTGGCGGTGTTTGCGCTGAGGTGCCTGCCTTAGTTTGGGCCACGGCTTATGTTGCTTTACCAGTGGCTCTAGAGCGACATTTGACTGAGCGTCATTCACTGACCACTCGCTAGATGTAGCGAGAAACATAACATCATTATCCCCAGTGTCAGATCTGCTGAACGTAACAGTATGTGTTGATACAGCACATACTGTATCAAAGCGTCTCGAGACTCACACCTTACAGTGAGGGCAGTCTGTCTCCATGAGAGCTGTCACTGCATGGGCGTTGCCCAGACAGTAAATGCAGCTCTCATGCAGATCTGACAAGCTGGAGAAGTAGTAGAGGACTTCTAGATGAGAGATGAATCGCTGTCATGAAAGAAGGAACATTTTGAGGAATGGTGTTTGCACGCCTACTTGTATCAAACACCATAGCCAATATTAGAATATTGGCGTTATTGTAGAGCGGTTTCAACTAGGTCAAGTAGAAGGACACTCCCCATATGCATTAGCAGAATGCAATGTCAAGTGAATGGAGTTGTAAAGGAACAATCATTCAGTACCATGGCATTACCCTGGTAACGTGGTGCACCGTGCGAAGGCATGATGAAAAAGTGCGAGGCAACTGACTGTGTTCCACGAATGATACAGGGTCCTTGAATAACGTATAACATGTAAGTAAGGGCAGCCGGTGGAGTTTCTGGTGCCCCCCCCTAGGGAGATGGTGGCCTATGCAGAATGCGTAATAGGCGTGTAGGGAGCGGCGGTACTGTGGTAGCCTAATGGTATTTTTCTGTAAGTGATTAGTCTAAAGGCTTATTAGTTTCAACAAAACCAAACTGGCTTGGGCATACTGTAATAAGCTCACCTGTAGTTTGTCAGTCTGTCCAATAGCAGCTTGCTACAACTTTTAGAATGTGAAAATAACATTTTGTATAATTTATATGATTTTTTTCCCCCAAAATAATTGATTACTGTACTTGTATGATAAGGCATACCGTAATAATCTCACCTGTAGTAAGTCAGTCTGTCCACTAGCAGCCTTCTATAACCTTTGGAATGTGAAGATGCTTTTTACTGTGTTTTTATGTATAACTTGCATGTCAACGGAATGAATGATTGGACACCGAGTATGTTTAAGCATAGTGCTTGGAATTTGCAGACGGTCCCTTACTAAAAGGAACTACTTCTTACTGATTTAATAAAAAAAAAATTGTTTGTGTAAACCAATCTATTCAGGATGAATCAGTAATGGTAATTAATATTTTTAATATAGTTTGATTTATAACAAGTTAATTTAGATGAATGCATATTACATTTCTCTTAATTGGCAGGGTAAATTAAATTTTAATTTATATCATTGCACTCAGAACAGTCAGTACTTGGAGCGGCTGGAGAATAAAGTTTGAAAACGCTACGATGCACTATCAATGCCTAGCGCAACAACTGCAGGCTATCACTTTTTACAGTGTAAAGTGTGACTAAAACATGTCAAATAAATCAATAAATATATTAGAAAAAAAATCAAAAGAGTTTGTTTGGTCCTATGTATATGGTCACTGTACAAGAATTCAATGAGGGACCATCCCAGGCCTGTCAGGCAAGGTTTTGGTGTATTATGTAGGATAAGCAGTGCAGAGTTGACAGATCCTGGTTGGTGGAAATCAGGACTGCAGACAAGTTGTGCTACTTGTCCTCGGCATTAGTATAATTCTGGATTTGGAATAGATTATCCAAATAGCATTGGTGGTGTTAGTCTAATTAAAGTAATCTCCTCTTTACAATATAATAATACTAAACATCATTTGGTGGTAAAAGACCCCAGACACCAAATGCAATATTTTGGTGTGCAAAGTCATGGACATAGTTTAATGTCTCACAATAAAAATAGATTTGTAATCTGTTTAACCTCAAAACTATATTAGAATCAAATTGAGAATTTTTTTTTCTTGCAATAAGACATCTGTATATATGGTGGTTTAATATACCATGAGGGTTGACTGAAGAACATCTAGGTAGTGATCTTGCAGAGTTGGGTGGCTGATCCTGTTGAGTGTTTAAGACATAAGCAAGATGTATTTTTAGGCGATGTGTTCATGGCATTGTTGCCAGTGCGAAAATTGCACAGTTTGCACAGATCAAGTCAATAACAGGTTCCTGTAATCTCTTCAGATTTCTGATGTCTGCCATAAACATATCCAGTGAATTTTACATTAACACAATTTGGATTATAAGAGCAGCAGCTGTATTCTGAGTGTTCTAAAATCAGTTCCCTTTATTTAGGCGACAGTCATTATTAGTGTACTATGTCAGCATCCACTGACATGCACAGAACGGGGCAGCAGGGGCACAAGACCAAGACAAATCTAAAGGTGCCCTTTTGGTTGTCCAGAAAAAGTAAGACATTTTAATAATTACATTAAAATAGTTAAATAAAACAAAATTAAAATCTCATCATAATCTCAAAATAACAGTAATTATGTGTAATAGGATTTCTTTGTAAATCATGGACGTATTAAAGAAAATTAAGTGGAGGTGCCATTAAGAATGCGTGCTACAGCAGATCGGGGCAGATACAAATCGCAAGTGATCATCCCTATACCCTATACTCACTCTGAACTGCAGAGACCTTGAAGGGGGTACTCTGAAGGAAATGTGACATTACTGTATGAAATGTAACTTTCGCTAACAGTCTTGTGGAAGGGCAGAAAATATTTATTTTCTCTCTTTTGCTTTGAACGAGCTTTTGAGTTGCATCCCCTCCCGCAGCAGTGCCCATCAAGAAAGCAAAAAATGCAGTTTTGGCGACCTTTGAAGAAGGGTCATTTAGAAGATTAGGGAAATTGAATTTGTTTGTGGAGAAATGGGGCGGATATCTGATGTTGCTGGATGTGTGATTATTATTTATTTATTTTGTGTGTGTGTCTAATCATGTACGACCACTGGGATGTTGTTGGGTGCCAGGGTGGAGTTGGGGATTGGGAGGGGTAATAGTGGGGATTAATTGTTGATTCTGTGTATATATCTTTTGTTTTTCTGTTTTGAATTCGCCCCAGAGCATCAAAGTGCTAGTACCTCAGACGAGTAACAGGTCAGATAAATAGTCCAGACAATTTATTGTGCTTTAAGTTCATCAAAATAATAATACTCGATTGCTACTGCATTTCCGACATCGCTTACCACTAGTGTAGACAGATTTATTAATTATAATGTTAGCGGTCGCATTGCTTTCAGTGACATAAGTTAAATGAGTAATTTAGAGAATACTGTCATAAACTGAAGGAGCTGTCTGGTTCAGCCAAAGCCAGTTTGGTTTTGTTGAAACTAATAAAGCATTAGACTAATCACTTTCAGAAAAATACAATTAGGCTACCACAGTACCGCCGCTCCCTATATGCATATTATGCAGTCTGCGTAGGGCACCAACTCCCTAGGGGGATCTCATCGCACCTTGGCACCGTGCATCACATTACCAGGGTTATACCATGGCACTGAATGATTGATCATGTTCATATTTCATGTTACGGTCATGGTACTCCAAGGTGCTTTAAAAAATATCATGGTTTTACTATGAGACATGTCGAAAACATGGGGTTATCACTGACCATGTATATTAACATGGTGCTTTTTGTGAGAAATATAACAGAATAGTTAATTATTTGTGATAAAGGAAAATGTTAAAACATTATGTACAGTATTTATATACAAGAAAATGGTTACACAAGAAGTAAAGAAATAAGTTCCTAAAAAAACAGTCCCTGCTAAGGTCTATGCACATCACTGATCAGACAAAATGTAACTACCAGCAATGATTTAAATAATGGGAGCCTACTAAAAGTAGCCGTATATGTGCAATTCCAGGATTATAGACATGACATTTGCAGTGAAAACATGAAATGTACCTTTATATATAAGGTAGTCATTGTCATTATATCAAACTATTTTTATTTACAATCATTGACCCCTTCAGATAGAGTTCAGTCACCAGAGTTTTTTTTTTCCTGTGTAGATTTGGAAATGACGTGACAAAAATAGACATCGAAATCTCACACTTTCTAAAAACTCTGTGAATTGAAATGCAAAATCCAGAAATAATAATAGCCACAGAATGTAGAACTCCTGAGAACATGTAAAATTGAGTTTTAAATGTATTGCCACTTTCATATAAATGGGGAAAAATGCATTACAGATGAGGAAATCCAAAACCCTTTGAAACCTGCAGACTTCAACCTCCAAGACTTTAAGATATCTATCTAGGCTGCACGATGAATTGAAATAAGATTTAATTCGCCATTTTTTCATAGTATGGTTGACATGTCCATGGAATTGCCCATTGCCTTTTCTGTAATAGGGCAATCTTTTATGTTTGTGAGCATAATTATTCAAATACATGCTTAACATCTTTCATAAATCCTTGTATGTTTTTTATGATTGTCATTTGTTTGACATGCGATATCAAGCACTGGATGCCTAGGGTAGGCAAATAGAAGGAGAATGGCAAAGATTTGTACAGAACAGTCCTACCCACCCCAGCACAGGCTCTCAGTCCGAACCTCTGATGATGAACTGGACAACAATGAAAATGGCGCAACCAGGTTAGAAATAATAAGTTTAAAAGTCAAACACCTTAACATTGATAAAAAGACTCACCTATTCCACATAAAAATCTCAAACAAGGTGAAATGTTCATGGCAAGGCATTTTCAATAATTACAACTAAAATGGATAATTTGGTGCCAAATATTTTCCTGAATATTCCCAGAGCACACTCTATTTGTGAGGACAATTCCTCTGACATGCAGGGGATTGTTTCTACTGGAACTAGCCAGTTTCAGGAATCCAGGAGAAGTTCTTTCACAGGTGCTGGCGCTATGGCAAGGTAACACCCAATCTATCACTCGGATATTGTTCACCATGTAGACCCTGACCAGCACAACAGTGTTAACTAACCTAAGCTAAATGCATACTCAGCAGTTCTGGGCACATGTTCTAACTTAATACATCTGACATTGCCAAACAAGCTTAATGGAGAGGGGTGAACCACTAACCCTGGAAACTATACAAATACAAATATGTTAAGTGTGCATTTGGCATGGCTGTATCAGAAACCTACATACTATATGAGCAGCTTGGAAGTGTTTTTGTTTGACGTCTATCGATCTCCCAGGCTCACCTACTTCCTGGTAATGCTGCAGAACTGGGCATCTCACAGACTTCACAGAGAGGTTGAGCGTCCCGACTCCTTCTTGGAGCGATTCCGTGGACCAGACCTCAAAGACTTATCTAGCCAAGGAAGTAATGCCCATTCCTCTATAGGTCTTCATGACAGGCCTCATAAGAGGAAGTAAGTCAAAAAAAAGTGAGATTGCATGTACGATTTCTCTGTACAGACAGAGAACTGTCAGATAAGTCCTTGAAAATGAAACAGGGAATCGTGCGGCCTCTGTTCAGAAAAATACTAGTGCAGAGGATTCATAAAACAAATCACAGAGGAGTGGATTCCATTTTATTGCAAAAGGTTCGGTTGTTCCAGAGATTAAAATCTGAAAACAGTATGTAGATTTCTTCTTAGCGTCCTCCTTTAGGTAAAACAATATAGCAGTAATTTAGAATAGAGACTAACAGAATAGAAACAGATGTTCACTAGATAAACTAAAACAGCAGTAGTAATGGTCAATAGATGTAGATGTAGATTCTGCAGAATTTAATCCACAATAATAACATAACAATTAATGCTTTTTACTCCTTAAGAAAAGCCAATCACTGGCCTCTGGCAGTTTACAATATGAATAATTGCAACAACACAGATGAGTAAGTACACCCCAATAACATTTCCCCAAGATGTAAACCCTTAATTAAGAAACTATATAAATGAAAAAAGTAACCCAAAATTGTCCAACTAACCTGAAATATAATTATCTTTAAAGAGATGTTTTGAATATTAAAGAATTAATTAAAATAAATGTTCCAGATATTGATTTCCACAAAAAAAAAAAAAAATAAATACATAAAATACATACATACATACATACACACACATATACATTATATATATATATACACACACACACACATACATTATATATATATACACACATATACATTATATATACATACATTATATATATATATATATATATTTTACTGACCCATACTTTATTTAGAAAGAATAAAAATTGCTGTTGCTGTTACAGTAAGGCATTTACAATGGAAGTGAATGGGACCCATCCATAAACACTAAAATACAGATAGTTTCACAAGTATAACCACAAAACATAAACATTTTCAGTATTTTTATTACTAGCCTATACTATGTAAAGTTATATCTTGTATTATATATTTGTCTTCATGACAATGAAACCTTGTGATCGTGTAATTGGATATAAATTTACACAGATAAGACTAGTAAATTATTTTATCACACTAAAATCATGTTAACATATATAATGTTTTTTTACTGTGGCTATACTTTTGAAACTGTATATTTTAGTGTACATGGACTGGCCTCATTCACTTTCATTGTAAGTGCCTTACTGCAACTACTTTTTCTTTTTTTTATAAACGAGGGGTGAGGCAAACATTTTTTTTGTGGCAAGCAATATTATGGCATAAATGCTCTTGATTGATCTTAATTTGCATGGAATGCTTCTGGTAATATATATCATTTCCAAATTAATAATTACAGATGGTAGTCTTACATGTTTTGATGAAATTAGTACATTACCAAAACATTGTTTAGTGAAAATTGGTAGTGTTAATGCTGCCATCTGCAGGTTGACATGAGCCTGCATGTTGAGTTCATTAGTTGTAGTTTTCCAGCAGCACCCAGTAGAACCCTGACTAATTTAAACAAACAAAAATGTTACCTTTAGCAAAAAGGAGGACAAAAAAGAGGAAATAAAGAAAGATGAGAAAACAGAGAAGGATGAAACGGATGAGAAAAAAGATGGTGACAAGAAAGAGGAGAAAAAAGATGAGAAAAAGGATGAGAAAAAGGATGATAAGAAAGACGATAAAAAGAAAGAGGAGCCCCCGTGAGTATGCCACAAATGACATTTTAGTAGCAATAGTAGTTTTACTAGTAGGCTATTAGTCAGAGCACAACATTGATTATTTCATAGTAATTTGTCTTTCCTTGAAACTTTTATTTTGTAATTCAGTGTGTGCTTTTTTTTTTTCTTTGAAAGAGGTCTGAAGATAAACTAGTATTTGTGTTGTAGGAAAGAAATTTGGATCATGGACCCAGCCACAGACAAATATTATAGATGGCTCTCAGTCATAGCAGCACCAGTTTTTTACAACCTGATGATGCTGGTTACAAGGTCTGTTCATATCTCTAATGAAATCGATAACTTAAGATGTGTGGATAGATGTGTTATGTGCATCATTGTCCATATTTGTTGTAGAGCCTGTTTCAATGAGCTTCAGAACTCATATACAACGCTTTGGATGATCCTGGACTTTACCTCGGATGCAATCTACTATACAGACACATTTGTCAGATCAAGAACAGGTATGGACACTTTTATAAAGAGAGTGATTCACAATGCAATAGAACAACTTGTGTTATTTTGATATTTGCATGCTATTCGTCTAGTACAGTGGTTCACAAAGCTGGAGATAATGAGTTGAATCTTGCACTTTAAAATAAAGACATTTAAAATGTGGAGTGCTGGGGTAATCTAGGACAGGGATGGAGAAGTTGTATTGTCCTGTAACTTTTTTTTTTGTCATTCTGTTGATTTCAGGTTTCTTGGAGCAGGGCCTTCTTGTTAAAGATGCCAAGAAGTTGATGGATCATTACAAGAAAATCCCCCAGTTCAAATATGACATGCTTTCAATGATTCCGACAGATTTATTGATGCTCAAAGTGGGATACAACAATCCTGAACTTCGTTTAAACCGTCTCTTCAAAATGGCTCGTTTGTTTGAGTTCTTTGACCGCACAGAAACCAGAACAAACTATCCAAACATTTTTCGTATCAGCAACCTTGTACTTTACATCCTGATTATTATTCACTGGAACGCTTGCATTTTTTTTGCCATTTCCAAAACTATAGGCTTCGGGACTGACACATGGGTCTATCCAAACATCAGCCACCCTGAATACGGCCGTTTGGCCAGAAAATACATCTACTGTCTATACTGGTCCACTCTCACCCTTACCACCATTGGAGAAACTCCACCACCAGTTAGAGACTTTGAATATTTGTTTGTCGTTGCTGACTTCCTCATTGGTGTGTTGATTTTTGCTACCATCGTTGGTAACGTTGGTGCCATGATCTCCAACATGAATGCTTCTCGAGCTGAATTCCAGGCAAAGATCGATTCTATCAAGCAGTACATGCAGTTCCGTAAGGTCAGCAAAGATTTGGAGGCTAGGGTCATCAAATGGTTCGACTACCTTTGGACGGAGAAGAAAACGTGTGATGAGAAGGAAGTCTTAAAGAACCTCCCAGACAAACTCAAAGCGGAGATTGCCATCAATGTCCATTTAGACACATTGAAGAAGGTGCGAATCTTCCAGGATTGCGAAGCTGGACTGCTTATTGAGTTGGTGTTGAAGCTTCAGCCTCAGGTGTTCAGTCCTGGAGATTACATATGTAAAAAGGGTGACATAGGACGAGAAATGTACATCATCAAAGAAGGAAAGCTTGCTGTGGTGGCTGATGATGGTATCACACAGTTTGTGGTGCTCAGTGATGGTGCTTACTTTGGAGAAATCAGTATCCTTGGAATAAAAGGTAGTAAGGCTGGAAACAGAAGAACGGCGAACATTCGTAGTGTTGGCTACTCTGACCTTTTTGCCCTGTCTAAAGATGACCTCATGGAAGCGCTTACGGAATACCCTGATGCCAAAAAAGCCCTGGAGGAGAAAGGAAAGGCCATCTTAAGGAAGGACAACCTTCTTGATGAGGCTGTGGCAGCCGCAGGTGCGGATCCCAAAGATCTGGAGGATAAGATTCAACGCCTGGAAGGCAACATTGATGTTATGACTACTAAATTTGCCAAACTCATGGCAGAGTACACGTCATACCAGAGCAAGATCAAACAGAGGATCGCTAACATGGAGAACAAAGTGAAAACAATACGAGTGGAGGATCTGTCTGAAGTGGTCGAGGACAAAAAGGAAGAAGACAAAAAGACAAAATAATCAAGTTGATATATATGAAAGCAGCACAGACTTTGGGGTTAATGGAGAGTTTTCCTATGTAAATTTTTCTTAATATATGACAATACTTTTAAAATGTTTATACTTATTTATACATTTTAAATATGACATTTTAATAATTGCCCTATATTACGTGATATTTATTCAATACATGCTGTATGGAACAGCTTAAAATACATTAATTTACATAAAATGCAGGATCGCATTTATCCATCCCAGGACAGTCACTCTTGCATGCTATATGTCAAAAAAATCTGTTTTTATGACAAAGGCACTCACACTATATCAGGGCTACATTTGCAATTTAGGCAAAGGAGTAACACTCTACTTGATTAATTTAGCAAAACTGTGATATCGAATTTAATTGATTCAAAATGAATCTGTACTTTTACAATGTTCTGATTCTGTACATTGAGCAAACACATTATTCCAATTGTATTTCTAATGGTGTTGCTCTCAGAAAAGCAAGAACTTAACAACATGGACTGTTCAAAATCATCCCCAACTCAACAAACACAAAAACAAAATGTTTTTAGTATGCTAAGAGCATTCAGATTTTCATGTGTTCTTTAATAAACATTTGAACATCTACTGTATGTCTGTTAATATAGTAGCAAATACATTTGAAATGAAAGAATGTAAAGAAGATATCCAGATGATTGTAATAGACAAGAAGAGTGTTTTAACTGAACATATAATGTTAGGGATCATTAACTGTACTTAGAAAGTAACCTGGCTTTGCAAGAAAAGTCATATAACATTAAGAGCAGATCAGTGCAGAATGGCTCAGGTCTGGACAGGGTTAGGAATCCATTAACTGAATAATGATGTATGTAACTGAGCTTAAAGCAGCCTCATAAAACTCGGCCTTCTACAGGAAGAAGTGAAGAGCTTGAATATGTCTAAAGACTAACTATTGATTCATTTTCATAAACAAAAGGCCAGTCTGATGCAAAACACCAGATCACTCCTAAAAAAGCACTAGACTGAATCATAAAAAAGATCAGAATATCAGAGTTCAGGAAAGAGCTTTGTTTCTATGGACTGTAGGTGGAAGGTACAATGTAAGGGAGAAAACTTTCCATTTGGACAGTTAGAAAAGTATTGGATGTGGATATGCTGCTCACTATAGCATATCTGAAACCCATGATTTTTTAGCCTTTTCTGTCTTTCAAACCATTTTGGACGCGTTAAAACATACACAGAAAATAGTCATTTCTAGTTTCAATTCCTCCACAGAAGAACTGAAAGCTGCAACATGTCATCTCTGCATCACATTTTCACACTAGGTTGTTTGTTTTTCAGTTTTGAATTTATTTAAGAATAACTTGAAACAATCAAATGTTTTCATTCTCAATATCAAGTTTAGTTTCCCGCTTATGTTAGCGCCATCAGCAGTGGAACAAACCACAGTCACATTTAATATGCAAGAGGGAAAAAGAAAAAACAAACAAAAAATGTAGAGGGCATTGCTAAAGTGGGTTTCCAGCTATGCCCTGAGAAAACGGAGCAGTAATTCTCAGCATAAATGTTTGGCACAACAAGATAGTGGTACAATTTTGTGCCAAATTCCCCTCATTTTCATCCAACAGTATAGCAATTTGGGCCAGACAATGCAGAGCAAAAATAGAGCAACTAAAATATAAACATAGTTTCTTCATGGGGCACTTTCACTTAGCTTTCATTGACTAAAAGTCTGCCATCTTGAATTAAAACAGAATAAAAAACGAAACACTTCGAGGAAGTTAGGCTTTGCAAGAGTCTTATGAAAGGGTTAAATTTCTCTTTTATAACACTACTCAATTTTTGTCAGGAGTGCACAGCGAGAGTAGACTGATGGCTAACAGATCAAATAGAGAGAAAGAAGAAAAAAAAGAAGAATAAGAGAGCAGAGCTCTGAAGCAAAATGCAGAACACTGGCCAAAAAGGAGCAGCATAACTTGCCAAGAGGCATTACAAACAATGCAGTTCCTCAATAAATACAGATTCCTGAAAAATCTAATCGTGATTGGAGCTGCTCTGTACCTTTGAAAGCATTGCTGCAAGTGCATATGGACTAGGGAAGACCTATTAAATATGATGGAAACAAATGGCAAAGGGCAGACGACAATAAACAAAAAAGCTAAGAGACATTCTGAATTTTGAGTTAAGTGCACTTTCACAGTTCAACCATAATACGACAATAAACTTCCACCTCCTCTATTTGATCTTTTTGTTTCATTAAGTTTAGATGGTGATCAGTCCTGCAGGTGTTGAAAATGTCTAACCGTCCCTCCTTTATGAACTGATACCAAAGAGTGAATCGATTTCCTGGCAGACATGACAGAAAATATCCCTTAAAATAAATAATGCTATATCTCAGTGCATACAAAAAGGGAACCTTAACACTTACACAAGATGGAGCGAGCCAAGAGTTCAGTGTGGTTTTATCTACTATTTAGGCACAGGCACACGGTCACCAGAACTTTTCCATTTGAACCTATTTCAAGTTGCCTTACATTTAAACTTGATATTTACTTTTTAGTTGTCGATGTAGCTGATTTCTCCTTTGATGGACAAATGAAACCTCAGAGAGTGAGCGAGTTTTTTGCAGATCCCGATTCCTCAGAGCATGCCGAAGCCTTTGGCGTATGTGATGGCTTTAAGAAGTCTCTCTTTTAGTTTCTCCTTGGTGGAGTATTCAGGGAGGAGCAGCACATTGAAGCAAGTATGAGAGGTGGGTAACCTGATCATATGAAGAAAAGAGATAGAGAAAAATGTTTACCATGTATCCGACATTTACTCAGATGAGTGTGGTAAAACTGTAACTATGCTTCAATGATACTGTAAGTAACATGAGTTGTAAAAAACCTGATTACAGAAATATAATTAAAATGGAAGTGTATGGGGCAACTGTTGGTTGAATGGTTGCCCCATAGACCTCCATTTTAAGTGCATCATTGACAACATATTTAAGTTTGCATTTACGTGTTTTTTTTTGATCATGTATATAATTTTGTAGCTTTTCTGGTTGCTATTGTTTTGAGAAAAAAACATTTTCTTTCAAAATTTAAACTTTAACAATAAGTTTGATTTTCCTTCATTTAATCACAAAGGATGAAAAGTAGAGTTATTCCATGTCAAATCGACCAAATTTCAGAAACTTTAGAAATGTTTGATTTTGTTGACACTTTTTCTGAAGTTAATCAAATGATGATGAAAGCCAAAATATTAAATACCATGGATCTTTATTTATTGACTAATCCATTATTTTGTAGTGGGGGCTCAAATTCTTATGTGTATTTTTGGAAATTTCTAGTTTTAACATTATTTGTACTTAGGCCTAAACTAGTTTCATACCAAGTGACCCAAATTTGTTTTTCAACCATTCAAAATTGGTTAAATTTAACAATTCATGAATGTAACCACATTGAGACACACATATCTCTGAGATATAACCATATAAGGCCTTGAAAGAAGTAGTAACAAAAAGGAAAGTTTGTTCCTAACCAGAATTTAAAACAATATTAAGACATCTTTAATACTTCAGGAGTTACAGGCACTCCAACTTTGGAAAAACAACACAAATTTCCCCCCAATTTTTGACTCACAACTTTGGAATAACATGGAACAAGGGGTGGTGAAGTTGACTGATTTTAGTAGAAAACCTACCTATTTCACTGTAAAAAATAATGATGTTGCCACCTTTCTAATGTTTTTTTTACCTATAGTTTTGAGCCAGGGACCACTGGTTGAGTAGACACAATGTTTTTTCCCACCAAAACAAGAGTGACTGACAATGCAGTGCTACAGACAAGAGTTTTAAAATGTATAGGGCAAAAAACAACACCATCTCTGACCTACAGTGTAGAGAGGCAGCGCTTGCTCCTATAAGAGTTTACCTGTCTGAGTCTGGGCCATTTTTGGCGATAATCATCTTGAGTTTGCCTAAGCCTCCAACTGGAGCTCTATCTGTGCCAGTGGTGAATTGAAGAAACAGCCTCTTCTGCTCCTGCCCAAAAGAGTGCACCGTCTCCCAGAAATCCCTGATAATAATAAAGAATAACACCTTTTTTCATAATCTGCATAAAAAAATGCTTAAATCAATATGGTCAAATATTTTCCCCCACTTAGGTAAGAAATAATTATAACAACTATTGTTTGACTGATATGCGTTTTTCAATGTCCAATGCAACATTTAGAGAGCAGGTTTCCTGATGGATGATATAATTATGATATTTACATAATACAACTTTAGAAAATTAGACGTTTGCTAAAAGAATTAAATTAATACTTCTCTTACACAATATTAACTTCATCAACATATCTGAAATTAAAGTATTTATTATCCATATACAAGGTTGTTGGTTCATATAAAGAACCAACACATCTATTATGGGCCAAGCGAACACATCTTTTGGCTGATACCAATTATTGTCCAATTACTCGGCCTGGGCAATATTTAGATCTATCATAAGTTATAACTAAGAGGTTAGTAACAGCTAAACATAAATTTACTATATAAATTTAATATAAAATTACTGCATAATAAATAACAATCCATTAATCCATAAAATTATGCAAAAATTGTATATATATTAATATCCACATACTTAATAATGCAGGAGTCTTTGCTGTATCCACCATCATATTCTGTACTCTCTTCAAGAGCTTGAAAGTCAAGATTCTGTATGAGAAAAACAAAGACACAGGTTAACATGTATAAATGTACCACTTATGTGAGAACAGCCTGGAGGTTTATCTGTAGTCTACTCACCCTGCTGCCACATATAAGCAGCTCAATTTCCTCTGGTCGAAATAGATACTTCAAAGGAGACTCGTTAGTAACCATGTGGAATCCTCTTCTGAATGCCTTGAACTGTTTCTCCACACTTTTGTTCAGTATGTACTCAGCATAGAGTGCCACAAATTCCTGCAGAGACCCACCAGATGTTATATGTACATTGGCACATATGAAAAAGTTTGTAAATGTCTGAAAGTAATTCTGATTGTTTCTTTGAAAACTGGACTGACCTTTCTGTTTTCATTGGTAATTGGGATTTTATCACCACCTTCCTTTAAATCATACATTAGTGGGTTTCCAAACAGGTCTGTCTGTGAGATCTGAAAGGTAATCATCATATCGTCTTCTACGTTACCCTCATACTCCAATAGTTCCTTCAGACTCTGATAAAGAACCTGCAGAAACAGACGTCATATCATTTAGCACTATTATGAGTAGCTCAAGCCTAGTGTATCAGCGAGTAGCTCACTAAATTGCTAATGAACCTTCCTTTATCCCCTCCTGGACATTCACTGCTCTAAATCTGCCAGTGTGATGTACCAATGAGGACAAACAGCTACTTCTCAGTAGGCCACCAATATGAATGAGGACAGGAGAAACACATTTAGGGGCTTTTCAAAATGAATGCGAACTTGTGCTAAGAAAAGATTGACACAGTACCACGAATAGAGCAGAACATATGTCTCAAGACGCATTTGCAACAGTTGTAATTCTTTGAAAACTTGATAAGGCGTCTAAAAATGCAGTACTCCTGCGTGAGACACTGACAAAACAGTGCAACGCAAGGGTCAAATATGTCCGTCTGGTCAGTGCATGTTTACATAGGGGAAAAAAAAACAAAACAGCATAGATGGGAACAAAACCTTGTGTGAACAGCCCCTTACTTGTAAAAACAGCTGAAAAGTTACTTTTTATCAAAACAGAATCTTACTGTCAACAAATTCCAAGTAGTGTATATAGGTTTAAAAACAAGCCTACATTTCAAGCTATTTTTTTTTTTATTTCGTTTGGTGGCGCTAGTGTTACAGAAATTACATACTTCAGCTTTGAATAGTAAAATAATCATAGCAAATGAGACATACAAAAAAATTGACTGTTTACATGTGTGTAAAAACCTAAAATTTTGGGGTACACCTCTACATTTCCATTATCTTCTAACCTGTCTCTCTTTGCATTTTGATTTCTGTTGTCCAACACAAAAGTTCTAAAAAGGAATATAAAGACATGAAACCAGGTATCTATTACCGGATGAGAGTCTGCAAGGTCTCGAAATGTTCCTTTTTTCCCCATTAGTTTTCTGTAAACCACCATAGGGAAGTGCACATCAAGAATGCAATTATTGTAGATAGCTAGGCCCAAGACAATGCCTATCAAGGTGAACTGGCCTTCATTTTCAAATGATGAAGGGTTATACCAGAAATGTTTTGTGCTTTCATCATAGGTAAACATGCCTGTGGATAAAAACAGAAAGAGAAAGCATAAGATAGATCTGATAATGGCCATCTCACAATCACTGAATCAAGATGGGTTATAATTTCCTCACTTTAATATTTAAAACAGGTCAGATCTATACTGAGGAACTATCTTGGATAAATTCAGAGAGTATTTTTTTTTATTTCTATTATCTTAGACTTAATCTAAGCCTATAAAGACATACTAATTGTACATCATTACACTACACATTGAAAACTAACTTATGATATGGTGCTGACTGAACTACCTCAGAAAGCATAGAGCCAAACTTCAGACTGCATAACTTAAATAAGAATTATTTATGATAATTACCTATATCTGGGTTAAAGATCTCCTCTACAACGAGTTGAAAGAACTCTTTGGATACTCCTCCTTCGTCTACTCCTTGCTCACCCTCAAACTCCACATACAGCTGTTTCTTCAAGTCTGCTGGGTTTTCCATGGCAATCATCTCCAGCTAAAACCAATTAGACAGACATGATCATGGAATACATTAATTTTACATCCACAAACAAACTTTTTACAAGTTTTCAATTTATTAAAAATGTTAAACAATAAACAACACAATATGGATAAGGTTTTTATCATTCATTTTAAATGAATAGTTCACCAATAAATTCAGATTCTTTCATTATTTACTCATTATTATTAAAATCTGTTTGACTTTCCTCTGTGGAACAAAAAAGGATACTTTTTAAAAAAGTCTTTGCTCTTCTGAAGCTACAATCATCGTGTGCGATGAACAGAAAAACATTTCAAAACTGAAGTGTGCAACTGTTTCTGTTAAAATACTTTCTCTTATTCCAGCTTAATTTGCAGAGACAACTAAAAGTAAGCCATTTGTAGGTTAATTTTCTCTAAAACTGTAAACACTGTGTCTCTGTGGAGCTATAACTATTACTCTGTTTTGATTTCAAACCAACAACAACATTGACTCAAGCAATGCCAAGAGTTGGGGGCGGAACTAACTGCTTGTTTGATCAAAGGCAAGAGTATCCAGAAATGTATTTGAAAACAGTTTATTTTTGCAATTCTGGTTGGTGGTGTAGTAATTACACATTTCAGCTCTAAGTCTTTATTCACTCTCAAATCAAATCCTTAAATCTAATATGGGGGCTACGTTGCTAACTTTAAACCTCATTGGTTCTTACTGCACCTAGTGGCCAAGCACCATGACATCATGTCACACATTTGGTCACGAGATGCAATGAGAGCCAGTGAGGTTTAATGTTATTGATTCATTTCTAATTCACCTTTTCCATGGAAGAAAATCATACGAGTTGATCGACATTAGGGTAAGTAAAAATATGCCATTTTTAGGTGTACCATTCCTTTAAGCAACTAAATACAATGTTCAAGCCCTTCTGGACCTACCCTCACAAGAGCATCATCAATGACGTGGTCTCTGCGCACTTTGAGTCGCAGATAGGGGTTCAGCTGTTGTCCCTGCACCAAACTGTAGAGGGCAGTAATCCTTCGCTCGCTGTACATACGGATCCGGTTATCGTAGTACAGGCCTAGATTCTTTGTCACAGCATTAAGAATGAACGGGCAGGTCATAAAGGAAAACTTGCTCTCAGTCTCCACTTTAAAGAAGGTGTAATCTTTGTCCATTTCCAGCACCTCATTAAGTGGCTCATTGATGAAGTCCTCAAAGGGGATAAGGGGTTTTCGGCAATCCGATGTACGAATGCCCAGTTCTGTCTCCAGTGGGTCCACACGTGGGCCTTTCTTATTGCGTCGTTCCTCTCCCAGCAGCTCCTGCAGGGTCAGCTCGCTGGATTCTGGGATCGGTACATCATCCTCCTCCTCATTGTGATCCGTGTCCAGGTCACCACCCAGCACGTTTGCATAGTACACTATTTTCAAGCACTTGGTTGCTGCCACCACGCCATCATCCTCATTGACCAGGTTATCGCTGCTAAACTCGTTGCTGATGACCGTGTAGGTTATAAGCTGTTGAAAGGTCTCGACAAGACGACGGATCTGGACTGTGCCGTACTGCGACCACAACCACGCTAGCTTGGCCAGAGCCGGAAGAGGTAGCTTGCTCATGGCCTTGCAGAACTGAGGCAGGGCAATCTCAAGGTATTCTGGACTGTGGAGGTTACTGTTCTCCATGACAATGATGAAGACATTCAGGTAATTAGGGTCAGTGATGTACACGTTGTGATACGTAAGGTCACACTCTACGTTGGGTGACAGATAGACTAACGCGTTGAGGAATGCAGCTTCAATCTTCTCGTTTGATAACAGTCTGTCATACACCCTTCTAACTGCCTCAATGTCTACAGAAACTTCCACAGGGCCAAACTTTTGGACATTGTTTTCACCATGGGACGGCCCGTCTCCACTTGATGCCGAGGACTCAGGTTCCACCTCCATGGCAGTGGATGAACCAGAGGCTGTCTCTTTCTCATCTTCGTCCTTGTCCTCATCCTTGGCCTGAAGTGACTTCAGCTCCTCCTTGGTGTGCTGTTTTGCTTTGCGGAAACTTTGGACAAGGCTCTCTGCGCTTGAGAAAACCCTACCAATGACACGGATTAGAGGAGAAAAGTCTCCAGTCTCACTACAGAGGCTCAGGATTTCATACACCTTCTCCTCTGTCAAAGAATTCAGATCTGTATGGTAGAGAAAATATAAACATGTGGTAAGTTTCTCGGTAACATATCAAATGTTCCCAATATATTTGCTGGCGATACAAAATTAAGCAATATTGTAAACATCACAATGATTTTAAAGTGCTTTTATTTTTGCTAGAATGTTTACTAAAGAGTGTGTCATTAGATTAATTTCAAAATCCTTCAGGGCTGCACAACTAAAGATACTAACACAATTATCATGACATGGTCATATTTGATTATTAATCTACTAAATACAGCAATTTAACCAAATAAATACACTACCAGTCAAAAGTTTAGGGTCACTTACTCATTCTTTATTATTATTTTTCACATTGAAGGATAATAGAAAAGTCATCAAACTATGCAAGAACAGAAATGGAACTATAGGAATTGATTTAAAAAAATAAAGCAAAACTATGTAATATTTTAGCATATTCAAAGTAACCAGCTGTTGCATAGAATTTTCAGAAATGTACTCTTGACATTTTCTCAACCAGCTTCTTGAGGTATCATCCTGGGATGCTTTTTAAACAGTTTTGAAGGAGTTCCCATCAATACTGGGCACTTATTAGCTCCTTTTCTTAATTATTCGGTCCAAGTTTTGTAATGAAATAAATTCATATGTTGGCACAATTATATTTTGTCTACATAACTAATTTAAAACATTTAAGCATATGCCTTCAAATCAAAAGGTTTTTAAGATCATGAGAATCATGTCAGTCAAGTGACCTCAAACTTTTGAACAGCAGTGTACATGGTCTGTGTGTCAGAATGAACATGTGACGCGCTGTTGTGTACATAATTAAGTGAAAGCAGGTTGTAAATGTAGGTTAACACATCTGTGCAATTTCAAACATTTAAAACCAAAACTTGCAACACAGTATCACAGAAATGGAGGTGACAGCGTTTCCCAGATTTTGTAAAGAGGAATATTTATACTGTGAAATACATGCTGCCATGCACACTTTCAGTGTTCCACCAAATTAAAAGCTCCAGGTGAAGAAAATACTACAGAACTGTATTACTCTCAATAAAAATCTCAATTGTGCTTGTTTTCAATTAAATTATTTTACCTTTGACAGCTTCACTGTCACACTGTTGGTGTCACATTTATGATCAGGTCACATTTAAAAACACAACCGCAAATTTAAATTGATAGCTATGGGTGGGACTTAAATTCCACTCTGTTCCTAATACAAAACTATTGCATGGCTTCAGAAGATTTGCAATAGAGCACACCAGCTGAATGTAGAGATGTACAAAAAATGGTGTTATAATCAAGGAATCCAGTCATTAAAACAGAATTCATAATAAAACGCGGAATATCAAGGAATTTTACATGTCTGGAACAAAATAATTGTTAATGCACAATTAATCAAATAAAATAGTGACATGTCCTAGTGTAAGAATTTAACCAAAAAAGGCGGAGATTAAATAAAATAAATACAGTCTGCATGTGCTGAGTGCTTCAAAGTGACTGTGTGAAGACGTCTGCTTATACACTGAAAACAGTGTATAAACACAGTGTATAAACAGTGTAAAACTGTGTAGTAGGGTTGCAACGGTATGAGATTTTCACGGTATGATAACCGTCTCATGGTTTCACGGTATACGGTATTACACAATTAGTATTATCAGTGAAAACAGAAGGGTTATTTATATATTATTGAGCAAACACTTTATTATAATTGAAACTTGAAACCATTCATTTAATTGAAGTGTAAAAAAACCAAATGGCACAACCATTTCTAGGGTTTACAAAGAATGGTGTGAAAAGGGAAAAACATCCAGTATGCGGCAGTCCTGTGGGCGAAAATGCCTTGTTGATGCTAGAGGTCAGAGAAGAATGGGCCGACTGATTCAAGCTGATAGAAGAGCAACTTTGACTGAAATAACCACTCGTTACAACCGAGGTATGCAGCAAAGCATTTGTGAAGCCACAACACGCACAACCTTGAGGCGGATGGGCTACAACAGCAGAAGACCCCACCGGGTACCACTCATCTCCACTACAAATAGGAAAAAGAGGCTACAATTTGCAAGAGCTCACCAAAATTGGACAGTTGAAGACTGGAAAAATGTTGCCTGGTCTGATGAGTCTCGATTTCTGTTGAGACATTCAGATGGTAGAGTCAGAATTTGGTGTAAACAGAATGAGAACATGGATCCATCATGCTTGTTACCACTGTGCAGGCTGGTGGTAGTGGTGTAATGGTGTGGGGGATGTTTTCTTGGCACACTTTAGGCCCCTTAGTGCCAATTGGGCATCGTTTAAATGCCACGGCCTACCTGAGCATTGTTTCTGACCATGTCCATCCCTTTATGGCCACCATGTACCCATCCTCTGATGGCTACTTCCAGCAGGATAATGCACCATGTCACAAAGCTCGAATCATTTCAAATTGGCTTCTTGAACATGACAATGAGTTCACTGTACTAAAATGGCCCCCACAGTCACCAGATCTCAACCCAATAGAGCATCTTTGGGATGTGGTGGAACGGGAGCTTCGTGCCCTGGATGTGCATCCCACAAATCTCCATCAACTGCAAGATGCTATCCTATCAATATGGGCCAACATTTCTAAAGAATGCTTTCAGCACCTTGTTGAATCAATGCCACGTAGAATTAAGGCAGTTCTGAAGGGCGAAAGGGGGTCAAACACGGTATTAGTATGGTGTTCCTAATAATCCTTTGGGTGAGTGTATAATGCTCCTGTCTGTACCTTTAACTCAGTGGTTCTCAACTGGTTTTGCTTCAGGACAGATTTTACATCGGAAATCAAGTGTTGACCTGCCATAGATTAATCATAACCTGTATTTAATGTATCCTGGGTCGCATTTCCTTTTATGCTGCATAGTTTTGTTCTTGGTTTTCCAGTACAAGAACATTTTTTGTTGATGTCAAAATCTACAGGAAGTTGTCTCTCCCCCCCTTTAAAAATTGAAGAACATATTTACTTATATGAGCCCATTATTATCCCGTTTGTTACCTAATATTAAATATTTATACACATATTACACAGAAGGAAAGGATCCTCATTACCATGGTTAGGTCAGAGTGCTAGTCTTAAATATTAGTAATAATAATAATAATAATAAATTAATCTATTTATGAAAAATAAATTCCTGCTGAAACACATCTTGATTTTAACTACAACTTCCACTGTTGATATAAAATGAGGCCTAATAGATTCTACCTTTAGATTATTTCATATGAAACTATAACATTGTCAAAATATAACAATTACTTTTACTCATGTAAAATCCTGAAATAAATTTGTAAAGGTGATGTGTGTAATTTATTTATTTATTTTGGCGCAGAGCATAGTTGCTCTTTTCCTCCTCAGTGCTGTTTGGCATGTCAGAGCTGCTACTGTTTGAGAGGTTCGAATTGACAATCTCCGTAACACTTTAAACTAGAAAAGTCACACTAGAATTTAAATTGGTCACATCAGTTTTGATGTCTGCGCTCCGCAATATCGAGGGAAGCCCAGTTGTTGCACGCGCGCCAGAGAGAAGAGCAGATCATGATCGCGAGATCGTTACACTTGTGCGAAATTGCAGATGAGAAGTCTTTAGCTGTTTGCGAGATTATCATTAAATCTGCCTCGGCAGTCCTAAATAGTTGATCACTTGGGCGGCAGCCAAAATATCTTCAATGGGAGAACCATGGCATTGTTCTTTCCCTGCTGTCCGTGACCCAGTCCAACTAGACCAGTTGAGAAACACTGCTTTATCTCATACAGACACACACTCATGTCAGACCCCCTCGCCTCGCTTCTCTCTGACATTTTCTCTGCTGCATGTCTGTGCAAGTTGAGTCTGACAGACTGTGGAGAAGGAAAGGAGATGCGCATGTGCATGTGAGATTCCCGTCCATTTTTTTCTCAATACCATAGATAAGCAAATGCACATGGTATGATAACCGTCCATTTTCAAACCGTGGTATACAGTGAAACCGGTATACCGCTGCAACCCTAGTGTGTAGTAACATAAGAGCAAAAAAACTTACCTTGAAGAATGCAGCACATGCAGAATATATTTTTATATTATTCAATTCAGCACAGTAGGCCATGTAGAAAACTGCTTATACAAAGGTATGGGCTACTTAAATTATAATTTAGTGGTGCTATTTTGTCCTTTTTAAAGCTTGACAGTAAAAATCATCATCCACTGTCATTATACAGGAAACAGAAGCAGACATTCTGCCAAAGATCTCACTTTAAAGAAGACATAATATTAAACAGGGTTGGAGCAACATGTGGGTGAATGAATGATGATAACACTTTAATTTTTAGGTGAACTAATACTTAAGCTCTATTCTAATAAGAAATTGAATAAACAGAAAGATAATCAAATGTAAAATTTAAAAAGAGCACCCACTTTACTATAATTCTTTAATGTCAATGCTCACCTCTAAAGTCCTCCCTTGTAGGTTGCAGGTCCTTATGGTTCATCTTCCCGTTACTGCACGCAGAGAAATTGTGAGCTCCTTTGGCACTATTCTCCGGGTAGGCTGAACTGGCTCCTTTCTTAAAGGGATGAGGATCACAGAGTTTGGCATTATTCTTATATAACTCCAGTGCCTTGATAGCCGCTGCATTGTTATCCATGCGCTGGAAACCCGGAGAAGACCCACAAGCCTCATTCGTGCAGGCCTCATTTCCACAGCCCTCTGTTAACTGGTGGTAGTAGCGCTCAATTAAATGCTTTGCAGCCGCTCGCTTCCTGTATCAAACATTCAAACAGGACAGCAGGGGGATTAGTATGGTTCAATCTCGAAAATAAATTCACAACAGAGCAAACAGCACTCTACTAATCAAACTCAAAAAAGAAAAAGACAGCCAAATCAGTACCGTCCATTTCAATAAGCAGACATACATTACAACATGACAACTGCATGTACACACAACAAGCTCTCAAAATTATTTCACAGACTTTATTTATTAATCTGACGAAGTCCATGGGCAACCTGGTCGTTCTGGATCGCCATATCTGGCTGACCCTTGACGATGATCAAGAACTGTAACTGAACAAGTGCTACAACATATGCATATTGCTTAAATACAAGCATTTTATTATTAGAAACTATTATTAGCATATTAGAAAAGTCTTCTAAAAAATTGGATGATGTGAATATATATCCCTTACGCGATTCTCACAAAATCTGCAAAGAAAATGTCCCGGTCATATTTTACTCCAAAAATCAAAAGAAACAAACAATAAATATTTTGCAAATAGAAAATAACGCCAATTTATAGGGCAATTGAGATATTTTACATTGTGACATTTTTATGACAGTTACACTTGTTTGACCCATTTACCACAATGCGGAAAAAGATTATCATTGATATATAAAAATGTTCATGTTTTTATATGGTATTTTTATTTTTATATGGTACCTTTTATTTTTCTTTACTTTAATGAGACAAAAAAATTATTGTACAACATATTATTTCCTTGTAAAACGGTAAAAAATGAATGTTACAGTAATGTGAATCATCATTGAAAAGAACCAGAAACGATACAGTAATGACAAAAAATATATATATTAATAGTTCCACATGTAGGCTTCACTTTTTTTATGCAAAAGAAAATGTTGTCCTCTTGTATTAAGTTTGGGTTAAATATTACATTTTCTTGACAAGTTTTGTGAGAATAACCCCCTAAAAGATGCTCTAAAAATGCAGTTACTCATGCAAAACACTGTTCGCAAGGAACAAAAATTCATCATGCAGTATTCTATCACTATTTATCATAATAAACAGCAGTCAGTCCATATTCATTCCTTCATATAATCATTGTTTTGCTTTATTATAATCTTAACACTAACTTGAAGGTCTGCTTCAAAAGCTCTTAGGATAATGTAGCAATTGGCTACAAATAATAAAAAAGTGTAAAGCAGATAATCAGGTGTGGATATACATAGCTGTGTGTACATAGTGTGGATAATTTACAAACTGGCTATACATGTTGGGGGAAAAAACGTAAACAAAACATGAACACCCACCAAACACATTACCAATTATTACTCAAGTACTCTGTGTATGTAAATAGAAGAGTACTGAAATAAATATTACTTTGAAAAACAAGTATGTAGACAAAGACACTTACATTAGAATTGCTTAAGGTTTCCAATATCACACTCTTCTACAGCTCTGAACTCAAGGAGACCAAAACGTGGTCAGGTAGCAATCCTGCAGACGGACAGAGAAAACTCTTAACATTAAACTGTCAGCAACATACAGCAATATATTTCACTGCTATAGAGAGTAGAGACATCATCTACAGTTGACGGCTTAACAAATGCTAAAGACAATTGAGAAACACTACTATTGGTAAACAAAAACCCAACGTGTTTCACAGCTAAAGTGGGAAAGAATGTCGGCATGGACTGTGTCCCAAAAACCAATGAGCTACCTACACAAACAGCATTTTGCGCATCATGTGCGTGTTTAGAATGTTATTTTATATATATATATATATATATATATATATATATATATATATATATATAAATAAAAGAGATTGTGGGTGTATGTGAGGGGCTAATGTTGTTTGTGCACTGTCACCCACCCCACCGCCTGACCCTCTTTGGCCTCTCCTCCTGCTCGAGGTGAACGACTGTTTACCGGCATACACGATGTTTCCATTGAGAATCCACACAGTGCGTTTAGTTCTTGGCTCTGTTTAGGTTTATCCACTCTTATGTTGACACATGGATCGTGTCTCAAATCCGAGAGAGCTGACTACCTATACTGCATTTTTTAGCTTAATAACATTCACATACATACATATATACATATATATATATATATATATATATATACACACACACACACACACACACACACACACACACACATATATATATATATATATATATATATATATATATATATACACATACACATACATATATATATATATATATATATATATATATATATATATATATATATATATATATCACATGCAAAACACATTAGAACAGACGGAACAGCCATGAACAAAGTGTGTAAATCATGAACTGTGCGTTGAAGGAAGACTGAGAGCAGAACTTGTAACCTTGCAGCAACTGTCATGGGGAATAATAGCAGGAAAGAGCTGACTTACTAGTTGGAGCCAACCATGTTCTGACATTTCAAAGGCACGGACGGATTTGTTTTAACGAGTCTTGTTAAATAATCGATCGCGATCGAAGTACTGGAGGCACTTACGCGATTAGCATCGGACTGATTTCACTTGTTTACTAGAATCTCTTTCGTCCCTGTCCGGAGCACGTTAGCGGCGCGGCTAACTGGCCTTACAGCGCCTATTAGAGATTAGATCGGGCGCGATTTGAACGATAGAAGCGTGATTTAATATTTTGACAGCTTACTTGTGCAGGTGTTTTGATGCGGGCGTATAAATCTGGCCTCTCAACATCACAATCGCTTTCGAGTTCGGCGTGTATTCAACTCCAGCCCCTCCACAAAATATTCGCGGCCATCTTGATCGACTTGAGGCAAACACTGTGAGCTATCCCACAATGCACCGCTGGAGAGAAGAGGACGACCATGAGTATAAAAATGCATCAAAGCAATGCTCTTGCAGCTAGTTTGATGTTAAATGCCTAATTTTAGTGAGACTGTAAACATATCGTATATCAAATATAAGAGAATAAATAAAAATTAAAGACAAATAATTACATAATACGCTACTGTATACATTACTTATGAGCAATATAAATTCAACTGTTATATACTTAGCCCGCTGCACATTACATTCCAATTTTGCACATAATGTTGGTTCTCCGTAAATCTCTCTCTCTCTCTCTCTCTCATCCGGCTGTCAGTCAGTCCGTCTATCTATCTATTTATCTGTATACTACAGTTGTCGATTTGTAAAACAATTTAAAAGGGGCTGGTGTTGGGGGGCGTAGCTTTTTATATAGGCCTATGCCACAACTGTCATGTTGTCTGAGCGAACCAGGACATGACAGCTCGCTATTTCTGACTGAAAAGCCTTTAAGGGTAGAAATACAGCCGATAGCTCTAGGCGGTTGATGTGCCATGCCCCATGCCCTTTCCAGGTGCCAAAATTCGGGCGTCCATTGCACACCGCCCCCCAACCTTTGTTAGAAGCATCCGTGGTCACCCATTTTTGGCACCGCCATAAATCCCAACGCTTTCAGAAACAGCTTCAATGGAAGTGTTCTCCCCAGTTTAAACTGAGGCAGACACGGTAGAATGGCCTGAATATGCATGGATGTGAGGTGGGTGCGCCCTCTCGTGGAATCGAGGTGGAATCCCAAAAAGGAGATTTATTTGGCTGGGGGAGAGCGCGCTCTTCGCCCAATTCACATTGAGGCCCAAGCTGTTTAGATTCTGAAGCAGTAAGTCTCTGTGCTGGCATAAAAGATCCTCTGATTGCACCAGTAACAGCCAATCACGTAGTTCAAGATGCGGACACTTTGATTGTGCTAAAGACAATTCAAAGGGCAGGACTTTGAATTGATACGTTGTTCCCTCGAATACAAATCTAAAGAGAATCCAGTGATGTTGTAACATTTGGAAATGAAAGTACGAATCCTTCAGTTTTATCGACGCAAACCAATCGTGTGGGTGTACATGCGATAACATACGTTTCTGAGTAAACAATTTGAATGGGTGCTTTGTGAGTGAGCGATTTAAGTGAGTGGTCTCAGATCCAGGATTGGACAAAGTCTAAAGTCACCGTCTTTCTTTGGAACAAGAAAATAACGACTGTAAAACCCTTTTTGTGCTTGACAATTTGGTCTCTATGGCGTTATTCATGACGAGATGTATTTCGGCTTACTGGCGTGTCTTCAGGTGAAACTTTGGAAGACAGAACGCCATTGAAACAGGGTGGCCAAAATTGGATGTGTAACCATATTCGCAATTTTTTTTGTACCCAATCTGAAATACCCTTTAGGGCTTGCGACCCATCCACGTAATGGGACAGAGGGCAATTTGGTGTGCTCACCGTATGATATGATGCGACTCTCACTATAGGGGAGCGGTTGCGCATAATGTGTGTGCTTTGAAGAGGAAAAGGAGGAAACCCCGGGGTCTGTTTTCCGCTTCAAAGTGTTGCGCTCGTCAGGAGTGCTTCCGCTGCGTGGCGGTGTTCCTCCTGTCGGTGTGAGGCAGGTGCTGGTACATTTGCTTCTGTCTTGGCCATGGCTAGTGTGGCCTCTCCGGTGCCTCGGCGGCGGCTGGTGCTTTCGCTGAGGTAGCAGGCATGGGTCTTTTAGCCGGGCGCTTGCTTGAAACTGAGTGAGGGTGAACCATCTGTGCTATGTTCCTTTTGGGCATAATATGTCTTATAGCTTGTGGCTGCTGCTGAGTCACGATGTAATACTCAGCAAACTTACTCACCGCACCGCCAAAGAGGCCGGCTGGAGATACTGGAGCATCCAACAGAGAGTTTTCTTTCTGTCACTCATCTCTGTGAGGGTCAGCCAGATATGGCGATCCAGAACGACCAGGTTGCCCATGGACTTGCCATGGCCTGTGCTGTGACTTTCATGGCACACTGTGCTAAATCTATAGTGGCCCGTAGCTATTTGAAAGTCTGTGGATTGAAGCTTTGCTCGTCCTTTTTTCTGAGGTGCTTTGCCTGAAATACCTGGAGCACTGCCATTGGATGGAGTGCTGATCCAGCTTTTCCTGCCACCAAGTAAGCTTTTCCTACCAGTGTGGACGTCCGTTTACACGCCCTGTTACTCGTAGGGCAGGGGTGTGCCGCTACCACCACCTCCACAGGGAGTAGTTGGGCATAACCGTTCCTTTCCCTATGGTCCATTTTTGTGAAAACGGCGTCAATGCGCATGCGCACTGAGAGGGGCACGAGCCAGGACTTCGAGAGTTTGCTATGAACTTTGGGGAAAAATGGGGCAGATCTGCAGAACACGGCCGCTTGACGGCATCTGGACTGCAAGAACCAATAATCAAGTTGAGACTGCCCAGGTTTCTCTGGGGGAGACCATTCGAGGATTAGTTCTTCGATTGCGCTTGTAAGGACGTGAAGCATCTCCCTGCCAGTGGTGCATACACATTCCTCACCCTCGCTGGGGGGGAGGGGAAGTACCATCATCTGCTGACAAATCGCCTGATGCAACGAGAGACATAACATCATCATTATCCTCCTTATCCCCAGCGTCAGATCCACTGAACGACACGAGTCCGCAATTTCCTTCAGCTGCCCAGGGTTCGTCTTGCACATAGGGTATTGTGAAACATACGCTTCGTGTAGATTGAGGGGCTCACGGGCTGTGTGTTGGCACAAAATCAACCTCATATATCATAGAAGAGGCGGATGGGAGGGCGTGCGTTGAATCGTCCCTCAGAATGAGGGCAATTTGTGACCGAAGCGACATGAGACTCATGTCCTCACAGTGAGGACAGTCTGTCTCCATGAGAGCTGACTCTGTGTGGTCGTGGCCCAGACAGAAAACGCAGCTCTCATGCTAGTCTGACGGCAGGATGTGTCTCTCACACAATGAACACTTATGGAACAACATCTTGAAAAAGACGCAAACACTTAAGTGGCTCTTTAAGATATATATATATATATATATATATATATATATATATATATATATATTTATATTTACATGTGTATCAACGGCGAAGGGTAGAGGGTTCTAGACAAGAGATGATCACTGTCTCGTAGGAAGAAATTCTAAAGAAATGGTGTTTGTGCACCTGTTTTTATAGCAGACAATTTTGCGCCAAAACAGGCGGGGCTCAAACACCATAGCCAATGTTAGAATATTGGCATTACTGTAGAGAGGTTTCAACTAGGTTGTGTAAGAAAACACTTCATGTATGCATTAATACACAATGTCCATCTTACTGAGTCGTAAGGGAACCAGCACCTTTTTGCGGTGGATAGAGAGCTTGCGTGCCCATGGTTGCCAGATTGCACAAATAAAGCGTCACACTGGCAGAATATTTCCAAACTGTGTAAGTATAAAGATCTGATTGGAGGATTTCACCTCTTGAAATTTGGCAACCCCAGACATGTCGAAATCTAATTCTGGTCAGCTAATCGCCAATATTTAATTTGTTATTTATCAGATGTAGAGAATTAAATATTTTACTTGCATGATTAGTTCTATGTAATACATGACACAGTTGAACTAAAGGGGATTGTAAGGGGGGATGGTTGTTTTACATTGGGGATGGCATTTGGTATTTCTTGCAACTAGGGGGATGGGATCCCCTCGCATCCACCCTCAACTCGACTCCTGACTATATACCCTGATTATATACTATATAATATATACTATATACTGACTATTTTCTCTATTTAGTATTTTTCTAATTTAATAATTTATTTTTCATTACAAATTATATTATAAGCATAACAGTTTGTTGTTATGATATAATCATGATCCTGCATGTGAATTTTCACAGAGCATCTTGTGAAAGTGCTTTTATGACAAAACGTCCTTTTGCACAAAACAAAAGAGTTAACACAGTTAATGTCACAAATTTGCTTATTTGATTACTGATTTCAAAATTGTGTGGAATCTTAAATTTTCTTATATTATGTCATCCATTTTCAAAATCACACAGAGTGCACAAGCAACGGCGAGAGAGGAGCAGACCATTTTATTTATATTAAATTTTTCGCACCTGCATTAAAATCTACATCTTGATGTAATTCTTCCTCGTGATCACGCAGTGTGATTTCATCAGCTGAATGGGAGGCTAAACACTATTAAAGTGTGACGAGACTTGCGCTGGGTGTTCAAGCCGATCAATTATTTAGCCCTTTTCAGTGAATTGCACCTGCAAAATCCTAAACATTTATTTCCAGGTTTAATTTATATTTTTAATATCCTCAGATTTTTGAACCCCACAATGTGGGTTTTTGTTTTCTCTTTTAATCTTGTAATGTAATTTCAAGTGTGACCATGGTTCAAGGAAGGTGTACTTGTATGCTGGGTTGAAAATCTCAAGGATAAATAGTGGTGTATTCTTTATTACATTACGTGTTGTTCTGAAAGCAAAAAGAAACAAATGAAACACGGAATGTTGGCTGTCATCCGCACAGCCTAACAGAAGCAAAGCAGGCCACATTTACTCATACGATTAACCGAAAGTGAAGCGCTGCCAGCTTGTGATGCAAGTATGGCTTGCACGTACTGCACGACTCTGTTGGGTATACTGCAGTCTTGTCACATTTTACATTTTTGTTTGGTCTCCCATTCAGCTCATGAAAACGCTCTTCTCGAGCAGGAGGAAGGATTACATCAAGATGTAGATTGGAATGCAGCATTTCATGTCAATAAAATAGTCTACTCCTCTCTTGCCGTTGCAGGCGTGCCAGTGTATACCCCTCCGTGAGTCAATGCTGGCACGCATGCCATATACATTATATATGTGGTGGCTAGAAAAAGGGAGAAGAAAAAATATAAATCATATTAAACAAATATGTGTAACTAAAATATTAAAAAAGGGAATGCACTCAAATTTAAATAGTTATTTAATAAACAGTGTCTATAAATGATAATGCATTTGTCTATGCTCAGCCTTGAACAAAGTTGATCATTGATTGCTTTTGCACCTAACTGACACCAACTGTTCACCTAACTGGGGAGCAGCTCCGTGCCTTGTGTTTTATTTTACATCAAATTCTCCCCTCATCAGGTGGTGAGGGTGCTACATTTTGGAGGCCCCAGCGAGGATGAATGCAGTGAAGGTCGGTGTTTATAGTTGATGGTCTACTTCCAGTGTCACCCTACATTCTGGCTTAGGAGAACAGCAGAGTCCTCGTCGAGTTAGGAATGACAGTGCGTGCTATCTGAGACTGATTGCTGATACGCGGAGCGTTGCCATCTTCCAGCCAGCTAAGGACATTTCTCTTCATCACACTGCACATATCCAAGTCTGAGTGGAAAATGGATCAGTTAGCAGATTTTAAGCTTGATGTAATCAAGTTAACTGTTAAAGGAAGATCTTGAAAAATTGTGAGTTTTTTAAAATTTCAAAGAGTGAAAATGTTACTGGCAAAAGCCACTCATTTGTTATTTCTTCTGTTGTGAGACACATTGAGAGAGAGGAATTAGAGGAGTTTGAAGATGAGGGAATTTCATAGCTTTTGTGGTTGAAAGACAACATTTGTGAACTTCAACAGGGTGATGAAAGTGTTGTAGGGCAACAAACAGCACAGGTACCCCAAGAAGTGATTGTAGACTCAAAAATACAAGTCACAGGGTAGGATAAGCTGCAAAAGGAAATCAACACATTACAGTTAGCCTACGGTGACTGATGGAGCAAAAACAAAACAGTCTAGTGAGTATACAACACAATGTTAGCACAAGTCAAAACCTAAACACACACCAGAACTCACCTTCCCAGCAAGACATCAGTCAACACTGGCAGTCAGCACAGGCAAAACAGTTATGCCATGGAACAGAGAATTCAAAATCTCAGGTAAGATAGGTGAACCAGAACAAAAAGATAAACTCACCTTTTCTAGTCTTGCCCACCAAATTGAACATGGACTGAGCAAAGGATTCCTTGAGTTTGAGATTGTCGATACTGTCATACGAGCGATTGGACCAGGCCTATAGCTTTGCAGCTATCTAGAGGGAAGGGAAAATCTTACCTTGCCCTCATTAAGATACTCAGAGCTATTTTCCAAGAAAAGACGACTTACAAAATGACAGTATGAGAGGCGATCTGCGACCTTACCTGACACAAGCTGATGTAAGTGACGAACTGCTCTTCAATAAAGTAAACTTGGCATGTGCACACAAAACTGAGCATCAAACCAAAAAGAAACTTGTTGTCCAACCATGCCATGCAAAAGTGCTGCCAGTTCAAACCAGCAAAGTGACTGTCGAGACAAAGGGAAAAAACCTGTGCCAGAAAAACCCAGAGAAAACTGAACTTGAGATTTTAAGTGAGTTGAGGGAAATGCGTTCAGGCATGGCACTGTTGAAAGACCTCAGCTCAGAAGTTCCTCAAATTAGAGATTCAATTAAACAACCTCAAGTCATGTCCACTTAGTGTCCTCCCCTAGTGAGGGATGTAACTAGTGCATCCCCACCACAGATTTAATACCCACCTCCATGTCACTGGCAGCCTTACGACCAGAGGAGAGAGACAGTTCCGCGACCACAATGGTTCACAGCACAACGCTATCACCCTCCTGCGACTTGTGTAAGGAAAGTGGATTAGATGTCTACTGTTCTCACTGTTACAAGTGTGGTGGTAGTGACTATTTCTCTGCTGGATGTCGAGCATGGATGCCCATGACACATAGGGATGGTCCTTTAAACGAGGCTGGGTCACAAACCCAGACAGGCAGTGACCAGTGCTATGGAAGAGTCCCTCGAAAAGCTGTGCATACTGTGGCATCATCTGTTCTGATCTACAATTAAGACATTGTGCCATTTGTAAGAAGATTTTGTATTGCTCAAAAGCATGCCAAGCAGATAATTGGACAGATCATAGGAAACAGTGTAGGCCATATTCAAAGATAAACGTGAACACTGTCTCGACTACAAAGATGCTTAAGTCAATCAAACCCACTTGTGCCGCACTTGTAGGAAAAAAGTGCCTTGTGCAATGCTACCTCCAGGGTTTACTAGTAGATGCATTATGGGACACAGGCTCTCAAGTGTGCATTGTTGGTGAGATGTGGAAAAATTAGCACATGCCGAATGTGAGAATAAGAAATGTTTCAGGAGGCACCCAAAAAACTCCGTCTCGTGGCTGCAAATGGTCAGGATATATCAAACATAGGATGAATAGAAGTCACCTTTGGACTAGTGCCAAACGAACGGAAGGACAGGGAGCTCACCATACCTGTGCTGGTGATGAGAGGAAGGCATTTGTACCCATCATCGGGTACAATGTGATTGAGCAGATAGCAAACAGGAACAAATACCAGTGAATTGGTGGTGACAGCTGTTCCTAATGTTGAAGGAAACAAGGTTCAAGCATTCATTGAGTGCATCCGCACGGAAGCACATTGTGAGTTCATAGTCAAAATCACAAAAGAAAGAGTCAATGTGCCAAAACATACTTCCATTGAATGTAGAATACAGTCTCCTCGACAAACAAAACAGACAATTCTGATCATTGAGCCTAACGTGAACCTGACATGGCCTGAGAGATTAGAGTTCTGTGAAACACTCATTAAGTTGCACCAACAAGCCTCACCGCATGTAATAGTTAGCGTTCAAAACCTTACCGACCATAATGTAGAGTTAGCTGGCAGAACAGTTATCAGCACAGCTCAACTTACAAGCTGTATACCACCACCCTTGATAAAGATGACTCCAAGCCCTTGAAAGTAAGTCAAATCATGAATGAAACTAATCAAGCTTCCGATTTATCATGGGATCCACTCTTGGAACTGAGTCACATAAGTGAATCCGAAAGACAAATCGTACAACAAATATTAAGGGAAGAAACAGCATCGTTCTCGAAATCTGATGACGACATTTCAATTTCAATTATATTTATATAGCACAATTTAAAAACAACAACCGTTGACCAATGTGCTGTACAATGTGTTCGCAAGAATGTTTTAAATATAATAAAACCCACAATAAAACATAATAATATATACCCAACAAGACATAAAAAGTAACAAACAACCGAGAACATCACAAGTTGTAGGCTAGAGAGAAAACCAGAAAGAGGGTCCGACAACCATAAAAAGTATGCAAAGAAATGGAGACAAGGAATGCAGGAAGTGTACAAAATTGCCAGAGAAAATGCCAAAAAGTCAGCAGGGAGGAATAAGAGAAACTATGAGGGGAAATTGAGGAGGTCAGTGTTACATCCAGGAGACGGCATCCTTGTACAGAATTTGACACCAAAAGGAGGAACAGGGAAGCTTTGGAACTACTGGGAAGATGCTATACACATATTTGTACATCGAGTGGGAGAAGAAAGTCCAATCTATGAAGTAAAGTCTGAACAAGGAAAGGGAAGTTCTAGAGTTTTGCACCGTAATCATTTGTTACCGTGTGATTATCTGCCACTGGCAGTTGATCATGAAACACAGTCAAAGAGGAAAGTGGATAAAGGAATCCTGGCAGAAAAGAGTAATGTAAGTTCAGAGGAAGAGAATGAGGATGAAGGGTGTGGTTATTACTACTACTTACCTGCAACCCAGCAGGTTATCCTGTCCTATACATTGGCCAATTGTATTTTTTATTGCTTAATTTATTTTATTATTCTGTCTCACTTTCATATCTTTTGTGTGTAAACTGGAAGCTTCTGTCACTGAAAAGAAATCATGTGTGTGTTTTAAATTTAAAGAAAAATCTTTTAATTTAATCTTTATTTTAACATTAATTAAAAACAAAAAACAAAACACAAAGCTTAAATTGGACAGAAATGTAAGGCTCCAGCAGTTCAGAGATCCCTTTTGCTTACAAACACCTTCCAGTGTTTCAAGATACTGATATTAAAATTGAACTGTACAAAACTGGGTATCCAATTTTGCTTTAGTACATTTTCTAAAGGTTTTTCATAAAAGATCAGCCAATCAGTCGCTCCATGTGACTATGGATGTGTGGAAAACGTTAATCTGTTTTTAAAAAACTTTTGAAGCTTTCACTTTATACATACATACACATAATATGTGCATGCAATCCATGTCCATACACATAGAGCTTTACAGTATAAAATCAAAACCATTGCAATATTAAGCTTCATCAGCAGATGGCACAATTTAAAAGGAAAACCTCAAAAATTTAAATCACTATCTCTGTGAATACCCCAAAGAAACAAATGTAAGCAGAACCTGAATAGCTTGCATTTATTGGTTTCTAGGAAGCATTATTCCATTCCTGTATTGACAGACTGTCACATCAACAACAGACCCTATTCACATCTCACTACCCTTTCACAGCTGCAGGATGAAGCTGTGAAAGACCTGTCTTGATTGCAGTTTATTGATCTGAACTTTTGGCTTTTGTCTAACACTGTAACACTGGTTTCTCTGTTTTGCAAGCACATGGCAAATAACAAAATCAAAGGAGAAATCAGTCCCTGAATGTAAGAGCTGTGTATCACAAAAACACAACAGTTGCCTACATAGAGACTGCAAATCTTTATCGAAATCCAAATCTTATCCAAAGTATTCATCCCTGTAGAAATGCTTTAACATCACCTCTGCTCAATTTACATGCAACCCACTGTGTGCTTTGCTTATCTCACACACCTGCCTGAGAAAAGCACTAGTTTTTCTGAGAAAGACGAGACTGAGAAAGTTTTCATTTTGTATTCTCTTGTAGGTCTGAATAATGGAAAAGGTGACTGTGATTACGATGATGCAGCTGTGGAGAATGAGGATCTCAAAAATATAGACAGCTGTTTAGCCTGGTGTCAGCAGGGTTTAGATTCCACTTCACTCATACAAATCTGTTCACCATTATGGACTGAACTAACAGAAAGAACACAGCTGCCTTGCAGCCTTTAAATGAGTTCATGTTGGCAACATTTCTATGGAAAACAAAGGAAAACGATTTATATTTTTTAACACGCAGGCCTTGTATACCCTATATTTGGCTTATCTAGCTTTATAATAGCACATTCTGTTAGAAATCTGCACTAAAGGGTCAGAAAGACAAAGAACTTATTCAAATACAAAATAGATGTCTACATTTCCTGAAGAAAAAGTGAGTGGTGCTTGTCTGCGCAACATTCGCTGCCACTGTGATAGAGTGTTGTGGGTGGGTGCTAAGGTGTTGCTATGCAGTTTCCAAGGTGTTGCGAGTGTTTTTTTTTTTTGTTAGTTTTTTTATTTTTTTCATTTCCAATGTGGTTGCTAAGGTGTTTTGGGTGGTTACTGTTGCAAGCCTTTTTGACATTTAATCATGTGCAATAAAGATAGGCTTTTTCTGTAACATCTGCTCTTTTGACTTGAGTCTATGCAACCACCTAGCAACAATGTTGTAACCTGTTGCAAGCCTTTTTGACATTTAATCATGTGAAGATAATGAATTATAGATATCAACAATTACATTTTTCACTAGATAAAATGCTAATTCTTGATATCAGAAATGGAAATATTAATAAAGTGCTCATTTTGACGAGTAATAATTACATATCCACAAATTTTAATTCTTGATATCCAAACCTTTACTTGCAGAAATACCTATGCTTGATATCAAAAATGGAACTTCAACAAGTTAAAAACACAATTTATATTAAAAATGGTAAACTAGTAGAATTTCACAATGATCCATCATTCACTCCCATCAAAATGCAATTAAAGATCTCTTATATTAAAGTATTGCTAATTGCTTGCTGCGTTCAGATTTCCTTCAACCCTGACCAGTCCCCCAGTACCTGCCGCTGAAAAACACCCACACAGAATGATGCTACCATCACCATGCTACACCACTGGGATGGTTTTGTGCATGTGATGAGTGGTGCTTGGTTTCCTCCAGACATGGCTCTTGGAATTCAGGACAAACAGTTATAGAATCTTCTTTCTCACAGACTGAGTCCTTTAGGTGTTTTTTAGGTACTTTAGGTCTTGCAATGAGGAGAGGCTTCCATCTGGCCACTATATCTAAGATATTTTCAATATCTTAGAGGTCCTCTCCTTTACCATTGATATGTGCAAAGAAGAGAACGATAAATGATACCAGCAATCTTTCTAGCTGTGTCCTTGAGCCATACACATAAAAAGACTGAGACCAAACTGTATTTGTAGCAAGTGTGATGGCCAAATAAATGGGAAATCAAATATTGTGCTAACATTTGCAGTGATTTCTCCATTAATATGTCAAAATACAAGCTTGTGTCATTTGGAATGTGCCATCTCTTCTATTGTGAAACAGAACAGAATACATGCATATGTCACATATAACTGCCATTCAAATGGCAATATTAAAATGCATTGTATTTATTGACCCTTGTGTTGTGTTAGTTTGTGCTAACATCTGTTGTGTTCTGGGTCAAAAATGACCGGCCCACAAAGATTGTTACATTTCTCATATTGCATATATTATCTCAAGATATCGAATTAAATATTTTTGTCAAATTGTTTTAGAATTATGACCATAAAAAAAAAAAAAAAAAAAAAAATAAATAAATAAATAAATAATAATAATAATAAATATATATATATATATATATATATATATATATATATATATATATATATATATATATATTTTTTTTTTATTAATAGAAGGATTCACTGAACTGAGCTTACTGGGCTAGTGGGTATAATCTCAGTTCAATGAACTTATACCCAATGCAGAAAAAAATTTAAATAGTTATAATTATGTAATAAATTAATAAACACTTGCTTGATCTAAACAAATCAAATTGGTGTCATTTTGAAGCTTAGAATCTTTACAATGCATGTAGCTAATCAAACTAATTCTTAAATAATGCTTTTTAATTAGCTGTCAAATTAGAACCGTTTTGTTCTCATAATTTGCAAATTTGTTATCACAACAATTATATTCAGAGTTGGTAAAAACATAAAAAAGATGAGATTGCCATGTGTTATATATCATTGAAAAGGTCCTAATTAGTAAAATGTGTTAAGGTCTCACATTTGTTTCATTCAGAGGCCAAATTGTAGTGAGTATTAGTGTTTGAAATTCCCACTGACACACATAAATATTATAAACAGGAGTGTCTTACATACATATAGAATAGACAATAACATCTCAAAACTTACAGACTATCCTGATTCAAATTAACCCAAACCCAAACACAACATTACATGATAAGTAGATATTGAAATATTGCTCAAAGAGTATACATGTTAAGACAATGCACAAAAGGGTGCTCAACACACACATGGTGTAAATGTGTGTGTGTATGTGTGTGTGTGTGTGTGTGTGTGTGTGTGCAGGGGCGGATTCAGTGATTTTGGGGGCCCTAGGAAAAGTACAGGGCAGGGATGGGCATTTTGGTCATTTCGTCTACTCGAGCACTCAAGGGGCAATTACATGTTCATAACTGTAAATATAATAACATGTCTGACAAACGTCTATGGCTGCTGCATTGCATCCATATAATAATGAATAGATGATACACTGGAACAACAAGACGCAATGCAGCAGCCATAGACGTTTGTCAGATATATTATTATATAAAAAGTTATGAACATGTAATTCCCCTTGAGTACTCGACAAGTACTCAAGTAATTAGTCAGAGTACTCGAGTAGACAAAATGTCCCTAGTACAGACGCCACTGGTAACGCGCATGTTGATACAACTTGAATGGATTTGTTTTTAATGCTACCAAAATGTCTTCAAATCTTAATGTTTTGTGAATCAAATTACTTGTTTATTATAGAACAAAAATATTGAATATTGTAAGAAATTAAGACATTTTCTCTGCGTACACAATCGATGTAGAACGTTGCTTGCAGCTGCTGATCCAGAGTCAGCTTTTCTCATCTCATTCTCCCAGTTACAGGGAGCTGTAACATGGAGTAGTTCAGCTGCATAAGTCAGTGAGTTTAAGTATTTCACCCTGTATATCACGCCATGGCCAGTGAAAGAGAAGTCTTATAATCCCTCTGTGTTTTTACACATGAATCAATTGCGTTTCACTCAAATGAATAACACATAGCAGTTTGGGTGCAAACTTATCCTAGAGAAGTAGTTATGGGCAGCTTTAAAACGAAACAATTCGGTTGCACAAACAGTCAGCAATCATATCTTAGATCATTATTCTAAGCCCTGCTCTTGGTTCCCTGTGTTTTTGTTTTTATTCTGAGTTACCTTGATCATCTTTTGTTTTTTTCATTAAAAGCTGCATTTAGATCCTCATTCCTCGTCTGCCTCGTTACAGAAGAAAAACAAAAACACAGGAAACCAAGAGCAGGGCTTAGTACAAGACAGGAATACATTCAACAACTGACAAAGACTGAACAGAAATCAGGGCATGATATACACAAATACTAATGAGAAAATAAAACACAGTTGAGGAACAATGGGGAACAGCCAGAGGTTGATTCGAGCAGGGAATTATGGGAAGTTTAGTCCGGGAACAGATGACAGGGGAGAAACACAGGCCAGACAACAGTGAATCGTGACAATTGAGATGTCCTGAATACTTAATATTTCTGTATTTTGTATTATAATGCATTAATTTCCAATGCCCGGTCACGTTAGACCAGAAACACCACAGGTGTAACAAAGTGAAGTAAAACCAATCAAATTAGATTCAAATTATCTAAAAAAAAAAAGAAGTGTGTTCAGATGCCCTGTGTGAACAAAGTCATGGAATTTTATTCCAACTAGATGAAATAAACTACAGTTTTCAGAAAAAAAAAGTTAACTGGTCAGATTTGACCGAATGTATTAGATAATGCAGACTGAGCAGCAGCCCTCACCCCCTGAACATTCTAGGAAAATACCCATAGGGCTCAATCTTCCTCTCCTGCCATGTTTAAAATGCAAAAGGAATGTGTTGCCACTGACCTTTTGAAGAGCAAGAAGGTCCAGAAATATTTGTCATATAGATGTCCCCTAACTACCCTTCATCCAGTGACCTTTTCAGCAGGGCTGTTTAGCAGAGTGATAAACTGCAGCATTAAGAATACTGGTGGCTGGTATTGTGAAACTATGAAATCACGTTAAAATAATAGAGAGTGAATAGAAAGAGAGCTGGCGAGTATTTCTAGATTTCCTTCCCAGTATGACATCCGAATCCTAATTTACTGCCTAGGTTAAAAATGTGTCACAAAAAGATACACTGATCTACTTTCCACTCATTTGTTGACCTTAAAGACTTGCATTGTGAAATATACATAAATAATTTACACACTTCATTACCAACTCGTTGTCTGGTTGCGTTCGATCAGTTTCCCACAGTGCAAAAAACAAGCGAAATCAAATTGTTGTGATGATGCACTGAAGGGGAAGAGTAGAAGAAATTCAACAGTAATTTCTAGTCTCTTTTGTGAAAGCTAAGACATTACTTCAGGTTTGCAACTCCAAATCACCTAGTCCCTTTCTTATTATTTCAATGGACTTTGTCTTCCAGAAGTCGTCTATTATTAAGTTATCTTGCTTTGGTTGTAAATATTTCTTCTAATACGACCGGTAGATGGCAATTGCTTGAGTGATTGCAGTGATTTGAAGTAAAGACATTGTGTCCTACCTGATATGCTTGTAGATATTGTCATAATTTATTGTTAAGGTACTATAAGTTACTCTACAATATTTTCAGTTGAGAGCATAGCTTTGCCATTTGATACATAAACATGTCAAATGTTGCAACATGAAATCCAATTTTACCTATTTGCTTTCTTAATACACATTCCTGGACTTATTGTGCATGATTCACTGGTGTACATTAATAATAAATAAATACATACACTCACTGAGCACATTCAAATTTTCACATATAAAGTGCCTGACGTATTGTAGCTCATCTGCCTCAAGGTTCGATGAGTTGTGCATTCTGAGATGCTATTCTGCTCACTACAATTGTACAGAGTGGTTATCTGAGTTACAGTAGCCTTTCTGTCAGCTCAAACCAGTCTGGCCATTCGCCGTGGATATAATCAAGAACCGCCCTAAAAGTTTTACTCAAATACATCAGATGATGGAAATGTTGCAAACGTCGTTTCATGTTGACTTTAAAGCAACATCTGTTTCCTCTTCCCTCATCTAAACCCCAAAACACAAGCTCATAATTGATGTCTCCCCTCTTTCTCTTTTTTGATAATAACAAATAAACTCCACAGTATGTATGCAGACCAGATTGCAGTGCTCCAATCACCAGAGTCACATGTTAATTCATGGCCTGTGTCTTTGTTTTCTAATCTTGATGAGAAGCAGTGACGTGACTCCAGCCTAGACAGAAGCAATTTAACATGGCAGCAGCAACAGCAGTCTTCAGTATGCACATGATAGCTCATCGCTCAATGCTTTTCTTCTCATCAGTTTTAGAATCTGGTTAAATGGCACTGACGAAGAACGGCCCATCAATCAGCCAGCCCCTGAGCTTTTCTGCCTTAATTCATTTTAATCTTGGATGCAAGCCATCAAAGTAACTTTTCTTAAAGGCCTAATGGGCAAACAGCTTTGCTAAGATCAGCACAAGACCTTCTGCAAAGGTAGAATGGCAAAAAAACAAACAAAAAAAAAACCACAAAGCGTTCATTCTTTATGTGTCCCTTGTCCTTCATAAAATAGCAGATACTGTATATTATATGGGTAGCTGACACTGAACATGTCCATGCACCTCAACACTTTAGGTTAACCTTTTTATGAATGTATAAGGGAAAGTGTATATCTGTGACTCATTACCATTTATTTAGAGATTTAATTTGAAATACTTTATCCCTTCAAATATTCATCTTAAATAGAGGTGTGACAAAAATAATTTGTTAAAAGAATGAATATCCTTGAAGTTTATAATTAATGTAAAGTCACAACTAATAAAATACTGTTTAAAATGATTTTATATTGAGTATAACAAGTAAGCCTTTTATGTCTGCCTACCCAAAATATTGTAATTTGTTTTACATTTTTATAAAGTAATGCCAGAATTAAATTTTTTTAGACAAAAATAAATGAATAGTACCTTCAGAATATACCGTAACTAGTATTGGGGCTGACATATTGAAGGAATAGATATATTACTTTCTTTTGTGGAAACAAATGAAGGTATTTTAATGGAAATATGATGTCTGTGTATCTATACAATGCAAGAGAATGGTAACCAAAGTTTAAAGCTCCAAAAAGGACATAAAGGCAGCATAAAGGTAATACAAAGGTAAGACTCCAGTGGTTTTATCACGAGTTGTGATGCGATCCAATTGTTTTTGGGTGTGAACAGACAAAAATGTAACTCCTTTTTCACCGAACACCTTGCAATTGCTGTCTCTGCACTCGATCATGATTTCAAGTTCAATTACACTTCCTAGCACTTGATGCATGTGCAGAGACTGATACCTAGTGGCGTGGATGCGGCATCACGCAAAAGCAAATGTTTTCAGTTAGTGATGCAATTGTAGAAATGCCATGTCAAGATTTATATTGAAAAATAAGTTATATTTTGGTCTGTTCTCACCGCAAATCGATTGGATCGCTTCAGAAGACATTGAATATAACATTTGAGTCATATGGATTACCTTTATGCTGCCTTTGTCCGATTTGGAGCTTGAAAATTTGGTCACCATTTACTTTAATTATATGGACAAACAAACATCATGATATCCCCATTAACATAAATCTCTTTTTTATTCCGTGGAAGAAAGAAAGTCATATGAGTTTGAGACAACAAAACGACGAGTAAATGATCAGAGAATGATCACTTTTGGGTGAACTATCCCTTTAACGTGACCCTCTGAATATTACTTGCATTATCTCAGTAACCCCCCTGTTAATGGACACTTTCACTCACAGAACAAGTGAATCATGGTTGATGGCAAAAAATTGAATTTTTACAGTTGCATCAGTAAAGGAAAAAATTTGCTTTTGCTTTTAGTTATCCGACATCTTACAATTGTGTCCTCCTGTATGAATTAGCTATTACGAGTTATGAGACGTTGTTGGCAAAACCCATGTCGCAGAATCTCAAAAATAATACTGCCTCATATTAATTGGATGTTTATGAATTGTGGTTATAAAGATCTTATTTAGTTTTCATTTTCAGAGTATGATGACATCATAAATATGCACAGCACTATTGATAGTCTTTGTACTATGCAATGGCTGATTAATGCAGGCTAAGAATAGGTGTTCAAACACTTGGGTAGATGTTAGCCATCTTTCAAAATGTATGTATGGTGTGTCAAATGCTACACGCTTGAGCTCCTTTCAGGAATACTGTATATTTGTGAATCCAAACCCTGCACCAGTTGCCATTGATAATCTATATCCATCCAAGGTTGCAGTCTGAATTGTTTATCATCTCATGTAAGCACTGAGCAGAACTCATGGGGTATGTCTCTTAAATTGTTTTTGTTTTTTATAATATATGGTTATATCTAGGTTATGTACACAGTTTCTAACATGACATTGAGAGTGTTACTATTCTGTTATTGTATTGAATTGGAAATGGAGTCGTACATTCACTGAAAGGCATTAGTCTCTAAATCAATCTTCATAATTTTTTGGATTTATTCATTATAGAAGTGGGGACTGCTGAACCTTGATGTGAGAGGGTCACTTCATACATATGCTCAAAGACAGATATATTAAGTAAAAATATGATAGAATAACTGCCTGGTCAATCAGATATAGATCAATTATCGATGGTCGCAGAACGCAGTCGAGCCCAGTGTGTTTGAAATGTGATGCTTTTGCATATTTCATCAAACTGCAGAATGCTGATGTGTCTGTTATTACTCACTTGAACACTGGGAGTCTCTATATTCTCACTTATGCATTATAATGCTTACTTTCTTTTAATTACAGTATCTATATAATATGAGGAGCTTTTGTGCTAAGCTTTTAAATTTCAATTGTTTTCACAAAGAGAGACAGATTATCAGGTAATGCTACTATATGGTTGTTAATATTTGTTTATGCATTATGAACAGTACTTGTACCGTTTATTTATAAATACATTTTTAATACTGTACATGTATTTATTTATACAAAGTTGCATACAGAACCATTAGTCAATGCAGTATGAACTGTCAAGAACAAGAGTGTACAATAGTATATTTATAAATTAACTTAAACAAGATTAATAAATGCTGTAAAAATGATTTTCATTGTAGAGTTTTGATACATAATGCATTATAATTAATCTGTACAACCTTATAGTAAAGTGTTATCCATTACTTTTACAGAACAGAGTATTGCATATGTTCTGCATATGTACTGTTGGTGTAAATAAATGTAGCTGTCCTGAATAATTCATTATGAATCAATTATATATATATACACATATATATATATATATATATATATATATATATATATATATATACATATATATATATACACACACATACACATACACATAAATACTGTATGTGTGTGTGTGTGTGTGTGATTGATAATGAATAAATCATAACTAAATGTAATTACACCTATATATTGATTTGTGATAGTTGTGTATTTAGATATTGTTTATACTTGATACTCCTGGTACTTGTGTGTTGTACAAAAAAAAAGAAACATCCAACTTTTTTGTTCAGGCAAATATGAACAAATATGAACAATGAACAAATAATTTTGAATCAAATCACACTTATTTATATATGAGGCATTAACAGATGGTGTCACAATTTGTAAGTGTAATTTGATTAGCCATCTGATGTAAAGTGAGTAAACAAATACAGGCTTAGCCTATCAAACAACCCCTGGGACATGCAAGTGGGAAAAAAGAAGACGCTGACCTGGAGTTATACTATCAGGAAAATATGATAGTAAATTTCACATGCGTTAGTACATGATGTGGAGTACATGGTTTACGGAGTCTAGTGTGGTAAGGTAATTGACTGACCTGCACAAAGCCCATATCTGAACCCCATTGAACACCATAGGTTTGAACAGTGACTGTGAGCCGGGCTCACTGATGCTCTTGTATCTGAATGGGAGAAAATCTCTGCAGTCATATTTCAACAAGCCTTTTCAGAAGAGAGGAAGCCGTTACATATACTGTATAGCTAAATAATATTGGCATATGAACATTTATTGTAATGCGGAGGATGGGTTCTCCCAGCTGAACTAAACATATTATATAGAGTGTTTTTCCTTGCTACAGTCGCATATGACTTGCTGACTGGAGGCTTAAATATATTAATGCATGATTTTCTATGTTGTTCACTTGAGGGTTTCAGACATGTCAGACATTATGGCATGATTTTCTGTGAAACTTTAAAGTGTCTGATGCCCAGACTTCTTAAGGGTAGAAGAAGAAACGCACACAATAAGATTTCAGCAACTTCACTGCTTGGACCTCTGAAAACAGAATTGAAAATATATATTTTTTTTCAGGGAAGGACCACGCTGTGTATCACACTGTGCTGTCTGCATAGCAGCAGAAATGAATCTTAAACATTGACTATTCCACATACAGTAGTGGGTGGATTATGACCACTATTGAATCTCTTGTTCTAGGCTCCTGGTGACCAACAGAGAGACTGTGGCTATATCCCTCAGGATTGGATGTGTTATTGGAACTCATTCACTACTGAACCCTCTCAACCCCTGTCTCCTGTGTTCAGGCCCTTGAATTTCACTCAACACCCAAACAAGCTCTCAAGTAGGAGCCACACTCATGTGTGCTGACTCGCTGATTACAGCACATTCAATGGATAGAGAATCTGCTCTTTTATAGTAGCACAGAGCCAATTGAATGCACTGTTTTTGATGGTTAAGCACTGTAAATGAAGTGGTGGAGGAGGAGGAAATAAAGGATCTCTTGGGAGTTCAGTGATTCAAGGCTACCGCCCAAATCTGCACTGAGTTCTCAGGTCTATTAAACACAGCACCAGTCTTTAATAATATATCGTACTCATGGATATACAACATATTCAGGATTGGGTGGTACTAAATGTAAAAATGTAGGAATCAACTACTGATGTAGGGGATGTGTCCCCTTCAAAGTCTATGGTTGTTATATTAAATTATTGCACAGATAATGTTGTACACCAATTTTGGAGAGAAACTAACTTAAAGTAGGATGCTACTTACGTAACTACATTTTTCAGTTGCGTGACAGAAGCTTAGCTGTTCTCAAAACAGTGTAGCTTTCGAGAAACAAGCTGCTTTTACCAGCAAGTTGCAGGCAAAACATCATGCCCGGCTTGTCTATGTGGGCAGGTAGGGCAGTGCCCCTCCTAAATATTCATCCACTTAAACAAACACGTAAACAAAATAACCATGCAATAAACTGCCAGTAATGTAATTTGTTTGCCAGGGTCGTAAATGTGATGAAAATGCTGACAACGTGCATCTAAAATTAGACCTTGTATGCGTTTTTATCCTATTTTTAAGTTGTAAAATACCTAAAAGCTCCATTACACACTGTTAGGCTGTAGATGTATGAGCATGTAGGTCAGAGAATATGCTGCACTCCAGAACTCCACAGCGCCCCTCAGTTGTTCCCTATAGAATTCTGTGGTCAAATATGGTACTGCAACGAGCCCTCATTGAGACCCATTGTGGCAGAAATAAATCTGCCCATAAACGTAGTGCTGAACCAAAGGTAACTTTGTAGAAGTGAGTGCCAGCAGTGCGACAGATTGCGAACACGTTGAGCGCTATCAATAAACGTGTGTAACAGCGTGTCGTTTCTATTGCAAATTCGAGACAAATTTACCATCCAAAAACTTGTTCATGACAGGTCAGAAATAAAAAGTAGCTTTGCAGTCAAAAGATAAGGGTAGATTATAGGACTTTGTATGTTTTGTATGATGACAAGTCAGTGCTGTCGCTCCATACATGCATACTGCGCAGTCTGGGATGGATTATGACTAGCAAAGGCCCTGGGGCCATTTATCTCCAAGGGCCCCCCTCCACACAAAAGTTGTTGAGCCCAAATGGGTTTTCAAGCGGGGGGGGATCACCAAACTAGATTGCGCAGCCTTAAAGCCCAGGGCACACCAGGGCAGTCAAGGGCCCCTGGGCACTGGCCCCATTGGCCCGGTTCTGTTTCTCTCCCTCTCCTCCTAGGGGTTCTTCAGCAACAATTAACATTCTGATCTTGATCCACATTAAGTGAAAATTGTAATTTAAAGTGTTCTTTTTAGAATATTAGAATCAACATAATGTTCTAAGTGTGCTGTCTTGTGGTGGAATTATGCATATTGTGTCAGCGCGTTTGTGTTTTAATAATGAGATGAACGAGCTCATAATGTAAAAACAAAAAAGCCCCACCTATATCTGTGGTCACGAGCCGCTACTGCAAAACACTGTTATGTTATTTGCTTTATTTATAAAGGTAGAGAGCTGACAGTTTGACAGGTAGTGTGCAGGGCCAGATTCAATATTACAGTAAAGGCTAGCACAAACTTCACCCTACTTTCATGCTTTATTTACAGAGAACGCCCAACACCCATCACAAAACCTGATACACTGACCTTCCACACTGCATGGTTCTCATGAATATTCATATGACAGCCCAACATGCCCCACCTCCAGGTGTCAATGAAGGTTGTTGAACAGGCTTTACGACTATTAACAGCTGCTTTCTTCATTAAGAGAATTTTGGAAATGTGCCACAATTACAGTGAAAGCATACAATGAGTGTGTGTATGTGTGTGAGGGACAGAAAGGCAATTAGGTGAGCATCAGTGTGTGTCATGATCCTTAATGGGACTTTGCCTTCCACATACCTGAGGCAGGCTGTCACTCAGTGGGTATTCTGTCTCATTAGTAATCTAATTGCAATCTCATGCAAAGCTTAAAAAGAGACTGTCACGTTTCTTGGCCATTCTTAAGTTAATAAGAAGACAGAACTCTAACACCCGTAAATTACAACATAGTGTAGATTAAAGGGATAGTTCACCCAAAAATTTAAGGTTTACTCACCTTAATTTCACTCCAAACCCATATGACTTTATCTTCTGAGGAACAAAAGGGGCATTTTTAAAAAGTCTTTAGATTTTTTTAGCCATGTAATGAAAGTTAGTGAATCTGTCAAAAAAAAAAAAAAAAAAAAAAAAAAAAAAAAAAAAAATTCAATCAATCAATCAGTCAGTCAATCAATCAATACGTCTCATGCACTGTATTCCAAGTCTTCTGAGGACATATGATAATTATAATTATTATTTTTTTGCTATGGATACAACAAAATTTAAGTAATTATTCGCTATCAAATCAAATAAAAAATAAACTCAAATATATGTAATCAAACCTCTTTGATTCTTGAAACATGACGTCAAGCCGTTTGGTCATGAGAAGCAGTGTGAACCAATAAGGCTTGTTTGATGTGACGAGCATAAATGTGAGTTTATGTACTTGACGTATGATGTATAATTAATGGGACAACCATTTTAGTCCTTTTAAAAATTAAAATTTTCTTCCAAAATACAACACCGCTAATGAATGCCATACATAAAAAATGACAATATTAATGACACATAATTGAAATTCTAATGGAATGAATAGATACTTCTAGAGATCTTGTGTCAGGTTTAAGAATTAAGTTTTGACCATGAACTCAGGATGAGCCCAACGTGAGCTCCCAAGTGGGCGATTTATAGGCAGCCTAAAGGGAAACTGTGAAGAAGACACTGGAGCAGATGTTTTATGAGGCTGCATCAGAAATTGAAAATTCAAACCTGTAAAAGAGATGAATAATGAACAAATTCTATTTAAACCTCTAATATTGCTGCAAAAATAAACTTCAGTACCTCCAAGAACAGCAGAATCCCACACGTTTAGCTGCTTCAGATCTTTTCGTTATGGCTTTTTCTCTGTATATGTGAGAATGGAGTTCATGGAAGGATGATACAAACATTTTAAACATAGAAAGAGTCTCCAGAAGGAAAAATGCTGACATGATTTCCATAAATGTGGATAAATAAATAAAAAAAAAAATAGATGCTTTCAAAACATTGCTCTGTTTGTTTGAGCATCCTGACAAGGAAACCTTTTTAAAATCATAATTTTTGAATTTTGTTTGGTGATGCTAATGGCACAGAATTTCCACACTTTAGCTTCAAAGGGATGGTTCACCCAAAATATGTAAATGTCTTTCCTCATTCACTCACACTCATGTTGTTCCAAACCCCTGACTTTTTTCACCATTCACTTTCATTGGATCTTTTTTCCCAAAACAATGAAAGTGAATGGTGACTGATGTGAACATTCTACCTAACATCTAATTTTATGTTATGCAGAGAAGTAATATAAGTTTGGAACAACATGAGGTTGAGTATATGATGGCAGAATTTTCATTTTCGAGTGAACTATCTATTTCAGGCTTGACCGTTTATGACAAACGTTGTGATCAACTCCTGTGTGGATACTTTGACCTGCTTAAACCAATTATTTGTGTACTGAGATCTTAACATGTCTCTCAGGGACAAATAATAGCCTATAGTGCAATTGTAAAACTAACTTCATCGCCACAAATAGACCATCACAGAATCAGTCACTAGAGACAGAGTGAGAGAGAGAGAGAGAGAGAGAGAGAGAGAGAGAAAGAGAGAAGAAAAAAGGAGAGTGAGCTAAATTCTCAAGTGTGCTGTGCTAACCTCTGAAAAGAGACAAAGTTGGCAAGTAAAGGGAGATCATCATCTCACTGTCAGGATGAAGTAGGTTGATTTTAAAAGTGCAAAGAAGGTGGTCAGTAATTTGCCAGTGGTAGAGTCTAGAGGGAAGCTCTGTATGACAGCATCAGCACAAACCACCCTCCTTCTCCCCTGTGCTTTAAAGGAATTTCATTAATACCCTCTTTCCCACCTCCTGTAAAGGGACCACAGATGCTAAATGTACCACCCAGCGACCAGCAAGAGAAACCCTGGGCCAGATATCATCCATCTTCCATGTTCACTTCTAAAGGCCTTGCCAACCCCTGCTTAGGATACAATTTAAGGGCAGTAGTTTTCTCAGAAATTCTCAAAAACAAACCAACAAAAAAAAACATGTATCTTGAGTCTTGAGAGGAAAAAGATGTTGCAGCAAAAATCAGAGTGAAGAGAACAAGTTAAGATATCAGAGTTGCTTTAGACAGCAGAGAAAAATGTCTAGGCCCTTATAAGAAAGACTATAGACTATAGCCCAGTTGTTTCAACTGTAAAATCATATATTTTTTTTATAAAAACAGTAAGGCAAAGCAGAAACAAATCTTGACTTTTTGATTTTTTAAAACTGCGGCAACAGCTCTATGATAAAAAAAGCTCAATAAACAGTGTAATATTTATTATTAATTATGGAAATAAACAATTCTTCCTCCAAATAATATTTAGGCAATATCACATGAGCAAGTGTGCTGTTGTTCCATATATCAGCACAACTGTTATTTGGCCCTAGTCAGGTAGTGTCACAGGTAATCAAACAATTAAATGAATTGAAATAACTTACCATTCAGACAAAAACTGATTTAGTTTGTGCGTTTCTTCTCCATCAACTAAAATAATTCCAAATGAAGCCAAACCATCAAGCACAACACACTAGTGGTGAGAGCAATTTCATTCGTAAAAGAATCCATTTTTTTATCTAATCAGTTGAGTCAATGATGAACTGACTCGCTCATTACATAAAAGGTGCTCATTAGTCGCCATCTACTGGAGTAAATACAGAATGTACACAGCAAAAAAGGTCACTTAACGTCTCGTTCAATAAAATCAAAATGTACGATAAATACAAAATCCACACCACTATTTGGAAAGCCGTGAACATGGAGAAGGGGAGTGATACAAATAGTAGAGTCCCAGTGCAGTTGGACTGCACTCTTGAAACATCGCTCCTCCAATCAGCTTGGTTGGGTTGAATTCAAATGTTACAACTCAGCTGTTGAGCAGTGCAGTTAAAGTGCATTAAAAAGTTGCAAAACCACATCATGCCTTTGGGAAACAGAACTCTTCTTGGGCTGACAGACGCTTCCAGTCACTGTTAGTTTGGTATATCATTCCTTAGTGAAATGACTGCAGCTGTGCCCTGAGGATAGAGCATTCAATTGACTCATGTACATAGCCATCCTAGAGGCCCGTTTGTGCAGGAGCAATTCGAATGTACTGGAGTGCTGCGATCATATTGTGTGATTATATCTTTCACTTTGGGGGCATTTCAGCCAATATTAATATACGTGATTAATTTTATGAATTAATCGGCATCTCATGTAATTAATTCAATAAAAATGTGAACCAACTGACAGCCCTAAAAAGAAACAATGACATTCTTGACGTGCCAATGCAAATGAGATTTGAGAACTATGGCGGAGGGGAAGATTTTCAGTGAAAAACGACTTTCATTTCCATCAGTTCCTTGCACAAAGCTATCATATATCTTCAGAACACTTGGAACATTACACACAAATACAAATAATTTTTGCAGGTTGAGTTTGCTTAATTAAAATGAACTGAAGCAACAAAATTCTAGAACATTTTGTCAACCTGATTTAATTTGCGTCCAATCAAATTCAATTTGAGTTTCGACTACATGGGTACTTTTTGCAGCATTGATGAAACTGGGCCGAGGATTTCCATTTCCCAGCATGCATTGCATGGGACCGGATGGGGTGAGCAATTGTTGAAATTAAGTTTTTATGCATTTTTGAGCAAGATGAGAAAAGGAGGAAATGTGTTAATGTATAATGTTCTGTTAAATTGGTATTTCAAAAGAGTGTCTGTTAGGCTGGTGTTTTGGGGGTTACCGTTGTGGCGAAGATTGGCGCTTGTGCTTAGATTGAGGATGGACTTTCACTGTCAAGTGATGTTTGAGTGCTTCTTATCGTTAACCATAATATTCCTGAGGCCCATGATGCTTTGCGGGCAGAACTTCTGGATAAGCGTAAACAATCGCTGTGTTCCGTATTAATGCAGCATTAAAAATGACAGAAACTTGAGAACAAATGATCACAGATTTATAGTGAGGCGATATTGTTCTTCTCTACCTATCCGTTCATGAATATGGGTTTGAGGATGATGGCCAAATATTGAAAAATAGAAGCAATATAGTTATTTTGTTGAGTTTATCCATTGATGAAAGAACCCCAGCAGACTAACCTGAAAAGCTATGTAGCCTATTAGCGCCTTCATAGCTGTAAAACTGGACATGTTTTGAGAACTGTAGATAATGATGGTTATTTTAAAGCATAATTTGAGTCTAGTCAGTTGTTGACTGAACAACTGAACCTGTTGATAGCGTGAATGTATTGTTCTTATGTAGGAAATAACGATGTATTAGCTGCCACACAATAAACTGTACAAAAACTACTACATGCAATACAAATACATTTATTTATTTGGACATACATTACAACCATTGTACACAAAAGTTCAATGTTCTCTGTAAAGAAATTATAAAACAGTATGTATTATTAAAAGCACTTGCTGTGCAAATTAATACTTAATTGATACTGAATTAATGTCCACCACAAATCATCTTCCCTCAAGGGAAGACAAGCACATTCTGCAAAAACACTCAAAAGAAAGTGAATTGAAGGCAGGAAAAATGCAGAGCAGAGGAAAATCTAAATACAGTTAATTTCAAACGTGATAAAACATCTCACTACTGTACATGTCTTATCTAATAATTATGATCTTAACAGGGCCGGTTGAACCAGCTATATGCAAGTTACAACTTAGCCTAGTTGTGGTGTAAAAGGGCACTAAGTCACAATTTACACACTACTAAATATTTGAGCGTTGCATCATTAATTTAGCATGTTGAGTTGTGCATGGATGCCAGGGAGAATGGCATGAAGCCTCCATACACGCCATGTCTCTGCGGTAACGCGCTCAACAAGCCACCTGATAAGAATCATGGATTGACGTCCAAGACGTGGAGGCAACTGAGATTCGTCCTCTGCCACCCGGATTGAGAGGAGTCACTACGCCACCATGAGGACCTAGAGCGCATTGGGAATTGGGCCTTCCAAATTGGGGAGAAAAAAAGCAAGAATTTAACCGCATGACACGCAAGCAAGCAGTGACCGACAACACATAAAACGCCAATCAATTAGCTAACCAATCAGAAGTTCCGCCCACTGTCAGGGACGGATTATGACTTGCAAAGGCCCGAAGCCAATTATCTCAAAGAGCTCCCCTCTGACCAGTTTCGTTTTCATGGTTGATGGGTTTGAGCATTGGGACTGCCAAATTGGATTGCGCAACCGTAAAGCCCAAGGACCCCCCAGGCAGTCAAGGGCCCATGGGCACTGGCTCCATTGGCCCGGTTGGTAATCCATCCCTGCCCACTGTGAGAAATACAGTGGACTGAGAATACTGTGGATAAGCAGTTGCTATCAAGTGCAACATCTTCACTTGCTCACTTGGCATATACTAATGATTAATACAATAAATTAAGTTGGACCAACATAAGAACTGAATAAAACATTAGTCAATTTTGTATGACGAACCAAAACTAATAGGCTATACTACAATGATTTGACCTAATCTAACTAAATTATGTTGGCTCTATGACTTAATCTAAATGAAAGAAATTAAATTGCTTGTGAAACTTCAATCCAGTCAATTAAGTAAGGGTAATGTAAACATTTTTGGAGTGTACATTTTCATGGTGACAGAAAAAAAAAAAGGGAGAGTAGGAGATCCATAAACATACTTTTACCATTTATTTCAGTAATATGACATGAAGAATTGTTCTTGTCAAGAAACAAACAGCTTGAGTGAACACAATTTAACAAACCCAAGTGTCACAGAACCACTTGAAATAGGTGCATTTGATGAAGAGCTGAAAATGTAGTGAATCTACAGCAAGAACGTACTAAACCTTGTGTGACCGTGACGAATACCAATTACAGTACAATGAGCCAGAAACAGTCAGCTAGTGACAGTGATAAAAGACATTTAAGTATATAAAAATCCACCCAATGGTTACATGCATGTGCTATGACAAACTATGAAGGACAGCATTCCTGCTGGTAAACTGCCCTTCAGTTAAGGAATGGCTTTGGAATGCAGCTGCAAATGGCTTTTATTACAGCATGTGATGCTTAGCCAGGAACTTGACTGACCTGAACTCAGGCATCCAAGTACTGGCACATTCCAAATCTAAAAAACAACAACGAACAGAGTACAAAAAAACAAACAAACACAAAAACGGCATAATCTGAAATTCTTTAAAAACAGCGTGTTTTATTAAACCTCATTTATTAATAGAATTTTTAATATATCTTTACATATACTGCACATATATAAATTCACTGCAAGTATTGTCATCTATATGTGTGTTCTCCAGTGTTAAGGCACATGACATATATTCCACAATATATGTTCTTCTGGTGTATTCTAAAGCAATAGGCACTTCAGTATATACAACCGTTGCTTATTATCTGACTATGAAGATAAAACAAATTTTTTTCAGCATAATGCCCCAGGATGCTATTAATATAAAAATATAGACCAAAAAAAAAAAAGAAAAAAGCTCCCTCCTATCGCTCACATTCTCCAAAGCTGAGAACGCTGAACCTGAGCTGTGCAGATCAACAAGGCACTTGTAGGAACTGAGGGGACAAAAAACTTGTGAGCTTCATATTGGCTTCTTTAAGGTTTTACTGTAGTATCCGGACAGTCACAGAGACAGTCATTCTCTCAACTTCACAAATCTTACTACTAAAAGTGACAGCTCATTAAAAAATGAAAATTCTTTTATCATGGTGAATAAATTATGAAATTTTTTTCATTTTTGGGTGAACTTACCCTTTAGTACGGCATTTCCCTCCTGATAACCCCATACACCACTATGCCCAATTTCTTCCAACCCTCCCACATAAAACATTTGAGGTTTTTGTATTTATTTATAAATGCCAAGCTGTGGATTAAAGGAGATTTCTGATTTTACACTTTGTTTTTTCTGGTGAGACCATATGTTGTGTACTGAGTACAATGGATCTCATAATCCTCCTGGTAGGCTGTTCATAAATCAGCGGTTTTGATAGTGACTGCCCAAATGAGATCCCAAATGAACAGACTGGTGAGGCCTTGAGGTTACGTGAGCAGAAGATGACAAATCATCTCATAAAAACTATTTTAGCATCTCTCAAGGGGACTCTATAATACGCCACACCCCTGACATTTGCAGCATTGTGGAATATTTTCTTGTTAAACAAAAACTAACCACCCATGTACTAGTCTCAACATTGTATTCCAATACATCTATCAAAAAATGGAGCACAGTCACACAGTTGCCCATTAATTCCCTTTGAATTGACAGTGATATAAAATGGAATGTTTTTGTAAAAGTATGCTGCCGTTTCCTGAGGGCGAGTCATAAACATGTACAATACATAGTGCTTCCTGTTAGGAAAAAATAAGGCTGATGTTTGTACAGTAACAACATAGGTGGTGAAAGACACTTAACAAAGGAGTCACAGCCCTGAACCAATTAATTCTGAATGATGAAACAATCAGCTCAAGCTAATGATTACAGTATAAACACTCCAGCCAAGATCCAGCAGTGCTTTTTGCATCTTTGGTATAGGATACAGCTTTAGTAAACATAGCTGAGAAATACAATCATAGTAAACAGGAGATGCATGCACGTATATAAACTGCACAAAAATGAATTATCAGCACATATCCTTCTGTTCACACATGCACAGAGTCAAATCCTGTGCTTCCACAAACCAGGATCCCCCACTGTCAATAAACACTAAGTAGCTTGATGCATGGACCACTATTTTCTAAAGCACTTGGCACTGTGATGGACTTAATGGCTAATCTGGGCTGTCGTCAAAGGGGGGGGGGGGGGGTTGGGGCAACCAGTAACATTGTATCAGGTGCAAATTTCTGAAATGTAAGATGGCAGGGCAAGAGTCAAGATATATTCATGAAGAAAGTCATACCTTAATATTATAAATCATTATTAATAATCATAGAAGCACTACCTGATTGGTTGGGGAAACTATAACACATCCCTACCCCTACCTCTAAACCTAAACCTAACTAATCAGGTAGCACTTTCCTCAAATATAAATGAGTCTTATCCTACAATCTTATGTTTCGGAAATCTGATCCTAGGCACATGTGACTAAGGGGGCCCACTAAGGACCCATTTAAGAAGGCTCTTCAACTCCGGTCCTGGAAAGTTTAGCTCCAACCCTAATCAAACTTGAACAAGCTAATGGAGGTCTTTTGGTTTACTTGAAAACCCTAGACAGGTGTGTTTGATTAGAGCTTGAACAAAAATCATTAGTACAATAGCTGTTCAGCAGCAGAGTTGAATAGCCCTGAGAGTATATTCTACTATTTGGAACCAGGTTCCTGTGAACTTCAGCAACTTCTAAAAAAGGACAAAATTAAATCCTATCCTGCAGGAATGTGCAGAATTGCAAAGCAGCAGCAAAAAATAATAATATAAAATGTAAAAAGACAAACAAACAATAGCAGAGCTTGAAAATTCTGCAAGCACCATATCAGTATGCATGGAAAGGTACTTCTGCTGTTCAGATGCGCTAGAGGATAATTACATTTTTACATGCAGACTAATATTTAAATATCTGCTAAATATCTAAGAGTTTTAACATTATCATGTAATGGAGTGCAATATAGTCCTAACAGCAAAACAGCAAATCCCAACAAGTGAATAGTGTAGTGTGTATCTCTGTATTTGCCGAAACTTACTAGGCACCAACTCTGGCCTACCAGAAAAGACAACATCTTAAGGTATATTTAAGGAATCTCTGTTGCTACTGATATTTAAGGGGTAGGGAATATATAAAAACATGGACTGTGAGTGTAATGCTATCAACAGTGTGTGATGGTAGGAGGGGAAGGTTCTTTAAAGTGCGCCAGAACATTCAGATCCAAATAAACAGAAAAGGAATGTCTCTGGACTGGTTCTGCCTCAAGAACCAAACCTCCTCCACTTTTGAGATGGTTTAGAATAGAAAAAACAAAAATAATATTACGACAGTCAATCATAACAAAACATTATAAGTCTATCCAGTTTGCATAATCTGGCTTCTCTCAAACAATAATCTTTATTCTAAACTTTATACATCTAAAGTATATATATGTAGTACCAACCTATTTCTTTATAAAATACTTGTGAATATATAATAAAATTTCTTTAAGCTAACGTGCAAATTGGAATCAGCATAACAGGTAGAAAGCGTCATAGAAATGTTGTTTTGAGTGAATGTTCTTGTGGGCAGCTAAATGACTGAGTGTGGTCCATGTCACTGCCCCCTTTCAGTAGGAGGGGCCTTTGGTTTGAACTGTCCTTGCCTTCTAGCTTCTGTTGTAAAAGACTACTTGGTGGCGACATGAGCTGTATAGTCTCAGTTTGAGGAAGCAGCGGAGTGGAGGTGAGTAAACCGACCTGAGAGAGGTCTGTTGGGCCAAGCGTGGCCTCCAAGCCCCTGGTTTCCAAAATAGTCCTGGTGCCAGGAGTTTCTTTGGTGTATGGCAGTGTGCCGGAAACTGTAATAGGACTCAAGAGGGGGCTTCCTGAGCCCTGTCTGCAGGACTGCCCTTTTTCCTGCATTTTAAAGTTTAGTTTGATATGGTTGTCAGAGTTCTTTGAGCTTAAAGGTGTGTCCCCCATCTCCATGCTCTTGGATGGGATGGGGCTGGCTATAGCATTCTCTTTGTGTTTGGTGCCACTCATGTGGGCTTGCTTCACTCTGGGCCTATAGTCTTTCTGGAAAGGCCTGCAGAGGGGGAAATGTGGGGCTCGAGGTGCAAACAGCGACCCGAGTGAGCCTAGCTTCATCTGGCTCTGGCTTAAAAAGAGCCTACGCATGTCCACTGGCAGTTTGTCCAGCTGTCGTCCCACATGAACAGGGTTTGGGAACAGAGATCCTTGACAGGCTCTATAAAAGTATCTGAGAAATAAACACATAGAAAGCAATTGAGACAGCAAAAAAGTGAGGCAGAAACAGAATATGAAAAACTGCTGGCATGAAACACTGACTCAAGCATCATGAATTTGACAACACAGCTCTGGATGCAAGTACTGCACCAACATCTAAAGGTGTTTGCACTGTTCCCATTGATTGATATAGATGCCAGGGACTTCGTGTACAAACACAGATGACTCACATGCACTCCCACTCAAAAACAACACATAAAAATAGCAATTTAAAAAAGATATCACAAGATAATTGCATGCTTTAAAACATGTGATAAGCAGGTAAATTAGTATGAAAATATGGTTTGTGTTGTCATAATAATTACAGTTACATTTACTGGTATACAAATAGTATAGAACAGTAAGGAATGCATAAAATAAAGTAAATGGGTCCAATACACAAAACATTAACTACACTCCGTTTCAAAAGTATGCGTTATGCTGTATATGATCAAATGTATGGAGAAGACGCAAGTAATAAGCTGCTACATGTTTGTAGCGCTGCCATGTCCGCGGGTGAATTTGAATTCTCCGTTGAAATACGAGCTCATTCATGAGGGAGCGCAGTGATTGGATGGAAGCGTTCCTTCTCATGAATAAAGTAGAGAAACACTCAGAATCAAATTACATATTAGTGTACTCTACTACAAATCACAACTCACACCTCATATTTCTGGCTTTCCTTTAAGTTTTGTTTTTAAACTGGAAGAACAAAATGGCAAATAAATAAATAAACTACTTTACCCTTAAAAATAAACATAATAAATACTAATCAATACAAAAACGGTTAACATCTCCAAAAAATATTTTATGACCCTTTAATATGGTTAGATACCTGGGAAGAAGAGCGGCTACAGGTGTGATGACACACAGCAGGTAGAATATAGAATCTCCCAGCAACCTCTGCATGGTCCAGTAAGTGTTAGAGGGAGAGAAGCAGGTTGGGCAGGAAGCACTGTAGCACAGGGCCACAGTGAAGAAGAGAGCTATACTGAAACCAATCGATACCCAGTTCATCCATGTCTGTGAAATAATGAAACAGTAAAGAGAATTGGACAAAAGTTGGACCAAGGGTTCCTAAACTGCACGAACAAGACGATTTTTTATTTATGTATTTGTTTCATACATTATTCACATTTTGTCCTCCATTAATGAGCACAATCAAATGCAAGAATGCTGATAAAATGTGACTTAGAGATTTAAATTAGACGACGCAAGTGCTACAACATGGTACAGCAGAAAATGGAAAACTTAAAACTGAAGTGCGTCATTTTTCAAAGCACAAGGAATCAAAAACTGTTCTTTGTTTGAGCATCTTGACCTGCCCAACAGCAACATTGGCACAACCAACAGCGTGAGTTTTAGGCGTGACTATCTATTTATTCAACCAATAGCATATGGGGGGAGTGTTTGGGAAACTTGTTTGAAAATTCAGTTTGTATTCTCTGTTGAATGTGCTAGCTGGGTCTCCACACTGACCTCACCTCAAATGACCTGATATGAGTTTCCCTCCCTCTCTCAAATATGCATTTACATTTTCCTGGGCAACATGTGGAACGATGAACCTGCCAGCACAACTATTGGAAACGTTTACTCTCTACTTGAGCAATTTACCATGAAGAACAGCCTCTTCCAAACCAGAAGCCATCATCATGTCCGGAAAGACAGTGAGGCTGTGGAGGATATTTTTCACGCACCCAAACTTGTCAGCTGAAAATTTACAGCACCGGTGTAATGGAAAAAGTTATAATGCAATTCTCACTCATAAATCTAAAACAGCATCTCATAAGAGATAAGAGAAAGGGGAAGGGCAGGTATGAACTGGGTTATTCCTGTTATGCAGTATATTTACATGTTTCCATCATAATTGTCTTAATATACTAGATACAATTTTGAAAAATTAATCTCATATTAATTTAATGACAACATTACAATTAAGTGAACAAAGGGGTTTGTCTAATAATTGGTTTGTCTCACTCTAAAACATTCTATATGGTTAAATAAAATTAAATACATCTTTATGATATCAAAATTTCAAAAGATAGTTAAAAACATAAAAATTACCTTAAAGTTGACTTATTTAATAGAATATTTCACCCAAAAATGAAAATCCTCAAATAATTTACTCAACCTTGTGCCATCCCAGATGTGTATGACTTCTTCAGAACACAAAGAGTTTTAGAAAAATAGCTGAAATACCAAAAAGCACATAAAGGCAGCATAAAAGTAATCCATAAAACTCCAGTGGTTTAATCAATGTATTCTGAGGCGATACAATCGGTTTTGGTTGAGATCAGACCAAACTAATTTTTTACTTTAAATCTTTACATCAGCAATCTCAAGGCATGGCCATGATTTCAAGCTCAATTACACTTCTTAGCGCCATCTAGCGTTCTGTGCATGTGTCAAGAAGGAAGTTTAAATCAAGCTTGAAATCATGATTTTGTCTAGACACTGCAATGGCAAGATACACAGTGAAAAATGAGTTACATTTTGGTCTGTTCTCACCCAAAATCAATTAAATCACCTCAGAAGACATGGATTAAACCACTGCAGTCTTATAGATTTTTGAAGCTATAAAGTTTTGGTCACCATTCACTTGCATTGTTTTGACCTACAGAGCTGAGAAATTCTTCTAAAATCTTTATGTTCTGCAGAAGAAAGTCATACACATCTGGAATGGCATGAGGGCGAGTATATACATTTTTGGTGAACTATCCCTTTAAACCAACTCTCAATCCGTAACCAAGCAATGGTTAACTTTAGCTCTTCATTTCCATCCTGTTAGTTTCATTGTGTAAATGATCAAGTTATAATTAATAAAAGTACAAAAGCTTGACCAGAGCATATTTATGAATGTCTCAGTTTATTTTATAGAAGTACTTCCTTAAATTCTATCACAAACATATCCATTTTTTTAAAGTTACAGAGTTCAAAAGGTACTGCACAACAGGAATGACCCACACATACTGCAATGCACACAGAGCAGTCCCACTACACCACTACTGCACAGCACATGCATCAGAAAAAAAAAATATTAGCTTTGGTCACTCTGTGCATGCCAGCTGTGTAGACGCCACCATATTGTGCTAGAGAGACACGCAGTGGGCTGGACTGTCAGGCTGATGTATGACCCCCTGATGGCACAGTGTGTCCCAGTTCAAACCAATCATTGAGACTCCCAGTGTGTCAGCATCATCCTAGTCTTCCTCGTCACAGTCCTTTCATAGCTGGGGAGGTGAAGGAAGGGCTTGCATTTTGGGATGGTTCTGATCTGACACCTGGGTCATTGACGTTACTGTCAAGCTCAAAGTATTACATAAATATCCTTCAAATCACCTTTAAAGTGGTCCATATAAATAGTGCATTTTATTCAGTCTCTTACAGTCATCCAAAATCTTTGTGAATTGCAAAAGGCTGTGTTTAATAATAAATATACAGTCAGCATGCACAGCTAAGTAGTCTCTGGCACCACGCGAAAATGAAAGAGCACCGCTCTGCCGACACACACATAACAGAGGCTCGTGTTGCACTGCTCAGCGCAATATGTGGTTGCTCCACATAAACTCCATCTCAGATGTAGATGATCAATAGCTCGGTCCGCCTATAACATGCATTGAGAATGGCACCGGACAAGTATTTTACCAGATGTTGGATGAGAAGCGTATTACACTACTGTAAATAAGCCAACAAACAAACACTCAAACAGAGACACACTGGAGCGCTCAGAATATTCAAAATAAAAGCCTTAAGAAATTACAGCTAAAATGCATTACCAATGTATAGAAGAATTATTATTATTATTTGAAATTACAATAAAACAAATTGGGTTCCAACAATTACTGTGTGATTGAAAAGTGGATTGATATACTAATAAAACTAAAATGAAATATATAACAGAGAAAGAGAGAGATTGAGAGATCTGAAACCATTTACAAGTCCAGATACAAGTTAAAATGTGTAGAGAGAACTGGCTTCTTTTCTACTGAATAAGACTTTCACTGGAAATACTGTTATTTTTGCTGCTGCATCCTGCAAACTAGTTAAATATAAAGTTTTGCACATGCTCTAATGTAAATGTTTTTTGTTTTCATATTTTATAATGAAATCATGTATTTTCATGTATTTACAAGAGTTCTCCCAATCAGTTCCACACAGTGAATTATAGAGGTTCTAAACTCCTTAATAAAAAAACAACATGGGTGTCGGTTCGGGATTGGCTGATACTGATCGTTCAGGTATCGGAAGAGAAAAAATGGTATCATTCCATCCCTACTTACTTTCTCTTCTCATATAAAAATAATGCCAAGGATGGGTTTCTGATTGAAGTGTGCTTATACATATTGCAAAAACCAAAGGCATTGCTTGAGAGGACGTTTGTTGAAGCTACTGTGATGTGTAGAAAATGTGTGCGAGACCCACAGGTTCACTCTCTCTCTCGAGGACAAGCTGAGACTCTCTCGCATGTTTGGTGCAGTTTCAATATTCATTTACACAGTTCAAATCACTACAGTATTCAATGGTGCTTCATAATAAATAACAGTGGGGTGAGAGTTTTGAGTAGTAACAAAGGCAATCCAGATTTGATAATGTGTTACATGGAAGTATGTATTATGCTGTGAATCATATTGTGAGGTAGCTGGCGATACCTAGTCCTACCTATTATATTTTACAAAGCAAGACTGAAGCGAAACTCACCCAGGTTTTGGTTTCGATGCCCAAGTGGAGCAAAATGGTGAAAAGAGCCAACGTGGTGATGGGAGTGCCCCATGTGAACAAATCCACATCAGAGTCAGCGTAAGCCTGAGAGTGTACAAAAAGAGAATAGAGTTGGACTTGTCTCCTAAATTACAGTGACATTGTATTATTATGTGTTAGGATATAGAGTTTGTATTTATTGTTTTAATACTCTACTAGGAGGTTCCATTAAGGCCTGATGGCTTTTATCTCAAGCAAGACATTTTTGTACAATCATGTCATCACGTCTTGAATGGATTTTGCATGCAAATTTTAGCAAACACACATAATAATCAAATCAGACTTACAAAGTAGGGGATGAAGAAACAGATGAGGCTTTGGTAGAAGGCATCAATCATGTTCATCCAGAACATGTAGGGTTTATATTCCTGTAAAGAGAATTCAGGCATTCACAGGGACTGAAATGAGTGCTTGTTTTATTAGAATGTCTTTAGATGTTCAGCTAATGGAGTCATAAAACGTGATTGTTTGTGAATAACACAAAATTAAAAGAAGATGACCTCAGCAGAGGTATATTGTTAGCAAAACAAAGACAACTGCTGCAGTTTAATTATCCCAGGTAGCACAATTTCAGCATTCTGTGGATGATTAGTGGTTTTTATAAAATGTTTGCACTCGCTTTTGCTTTTTCCTCCTCATGAAACTCGGCACAGAATAAAAGGCCCATTTTAAAATGGGTCAGCAAAAAACAATCAAAGCAATAACTGTGGCAACCGCGGCACGGGTAATATACTTCATCTGCTTACAGCGGAACTGCTGACACTGCATACTGGGGCCAAATCATGTGTGAATATATGTGACAAAATGCTGTTCATGAGTTTTTATTTACCATTTACATTATGCTTCCAATAATTCTATCGGTCTCTATTATAATTCCGTTTATGCTCTTCATTGTCAGTGTAATTGTGTTTTTGTCCAATCAGTGGCTAAGAAATGTACCTCTGAGTTTTGTCCATTCATGTAGAGCTGAGGGAGCTCCTGCAGGGTTTCTGCTGACACATCTTTGTCCAGGGTGCCTGTGATGAGCTGAGGGAATGCTGAGAACATCAGGTTGAAGAAGATCAGATACCACTGATCAACCATGGCTGACCCGGAGAACCCACAGTAGAACTGATACCAGAAGATGAGGGCGACGAACATCTAGGGTGAGAGAGAGAGAGAGAGAGTGAGGAGAAAAAAAAAAAAACACACACAACATTAAAAAGGTCAACAATGAAGCCAGCAGAGGTTGGCTCATTAGAAGTCCTGCATCTTTATTAAGTGAGAGACATTTCCAGGATCCAGCAAAAATTTATCATCATTAATAAAAATGAAAAAAAGTCGACAACATTTAAAGCTACTCGCAGCGTGACATTTTAATAAATCTGTTACATTGGCTCTGTAATATCCTGAAAAGCCCCTTTAAAAAAAGTCATCTAAAGTTCATCTTATTTATTGACGCTATCACAGACAGGAAAATAAGCAAATTTCAGGGTCTTACAGCATTTTTGTAGAAGAAGTAGAGGATCATGTTGGCTAGACGAGAGTAACACCAATGACCATGAACCAAGAGTAGCTTCTGCAGGTATCGAAACCGTGGAAGGGCAAAGTCACTGGCCATGACCGCCTATAAAAACAAAGAAAAAAGTATCAGTTTAAGACAAAGTCCACACTCAGTGTTGGGTAAATTACACAAATATATAATCCAGTACAAATTAATTAAATAATTACATCTCTAAAAATGTAATCAAATTACTACATCTTAAAAGTAATCACATTACTTTTAAGTTGCTTTCTAAATATCTTTTCCAAGAAAAGTTTCAAATATCTATATTACCTACTAATATATATATATATATATATATATATATATATATATATATATATATATATATATATATATATATATATATATATATATATATATATATATATATAATTCTCGCACAACCTTCAGCTGTCACAGAAACACTAACAGTAGCATATTTGAATTCATATTTGAAATGAATTATACATATTACTTTAGAGCAAGTAATGTACTTAAAATGAATTACTTTCATTGAAAGTCAGTAACTGTATTCTGCTTACCAAATTTAAAATATAATGTATTACATTACTTTTTTTGACAAACTATTTTATAATCGCATACACCCAACACTGTCCATACTAATCTTAATTTAGTCATCTTTTTCCAAATTATGCATTACTAAAGAGGTTTTTTTAAGGATTTCATTATTGCTGGAGGAAAATGCTATTTCAGTGTGAATAACAGGTGTAAAAGTTGCAAAATTGATGAATGTTTCAATAAAAATGTATTCATGAATATGTGCTACATTAATATACAAGATAATAACACATTAATATATGGTTTGTCAGTACAAACGCTCTCAAATCCTGTGACATGTTGGTACATTGTGGTCTTTGATCACATTAAGTCTCAGATCCATCATAAGAAACACACAAACATGGTGGTATGGCATACCCATATATTCACAAGACAAAATATTAACATCAGCCTGGTGACAAAACACTTGTTAAAAAGAAAAAAAAAAGAAAAAGGGAGGACATTTTTGCATAAAAGACTTATGAAAAGCCTCCCTGGCTGGGGATTCTGGTGAAAATGATCGCCCGTCCATCACCCATCTATTCTTTATGATACCCTTGTGACAGCTGCATGCGTCAGGCATTTACAGTTAACATCTATAAATGTGACAGATACGACATTGCCACTTCTAATGGTGGTTGGGATTTTTAATCAGTTACATTTGGCCTGACACCGTCATCAGCCATGTTTTCCGCCCTTGCTGTCTTTCTCTAAAGATCAAGGACTATAACAGCATGTTAACAAAAATAGCTCTTTCCTGGCAGTTGAGATCAGGTATTACTCTGCCACGTTTAGTATATATTAGGGATGTCAAAAGTACACAGTACTTCAGTACAAAGTCGACAACAAACAAAAAATATAAAATAATATTATTAAAAATAATTGTAACAATACACTTTTTTTTTTAGTACATGCTACTGACAGAATGGTGCCTTTTAATACTCGTATACATATTTGCGTGTGTGGATTGTCATATGTACTTGGTCAAAATGTCTTAATTTAACCGTTTTATTCTATATTTGCCTACTTTTTTCCAACATTGAATGATTCTTAAATACTGCTGTTAAATGCCAGAAAAACTTAAAAGCACTTTATATTTAAATTGTATCTTTTTTCTTGTTTTTATTTGTTCTAATACTATTGCCATTTACTTTCATTGGATATTTCTGAGTATGAGGTGTCTCCGAATCTTGGCCAACAAACTTAATAAAACATGAACTATGTATATTCAGTATCTTGCCACATGAACTGTGCAGTAATGCTTTGCAATGCTCATTCCTCTTTTACTATGAACTTAAAAGCAGGGTGCATAAAGAGTTGTGTTGTGGTTTAATTTCGTTGCGTTTTCAGCTTTTATTTGCTTTGCTTATTTGGTTGTATTGTGCACGCTCGGCCACTGTAGACAATGTGCAGTCTTTGTGTAATGATTTTTAATCTTTACACTGTTCCAGAACCTCTTTTAAACATCACTTTCAGCATTGCTTACAGTATTACTTTCATCTTTCCCAGATCTTCTTACCTGCATGCCCTCCTGTCCCGAGATCCCCACCCCTACATCAGCTACTTGGATCATACTGACATCATTAGCCCCATCACCTAGAATGATTGAGAAAGCAGGAGAGAGAGACAGAGATAAAGACAGAGAAAGAGGTAGGGGAGTTATCACTTGCCATTCAATTTGCACAACGTCAGCCTGCATTAATGCAAACATTGCATCAGCAGCAAAGTGCTCTGCTGGCAGAAATAAACAACATAAATTAAAAGTAACAAGGAGACCAGAATCTAGCTGTGGCTTCTGAAATCAACTGGAAGAGGACAGATGATTATCTTACATCAATGTCATCTTTAACACACCTAGCCTATATACCAATCTAGACAATTACATTTTGGTGAAATCCTAAGAGAACATAAAAGGAGGACTTTTATTCCCATAGAGACCAGACATCAAGCAAAATTTCCAATCGATACAAATGACCTGTAATATGCATTTTTCATCTCCTTCCAACCCCAAAGTTTTCTTTCTTCTGTGAAACAGAAAGGTTATTTTTCCTACTAAAACCATGGTCAGCTTTGGAGTTTTGGTAAGGGGTTAGAGACTTTATGATTAGTTTTAGGTTAGGGGTTAAACTTAGGAAAAATCGCCATAACACCTGTGAGGATGAGGGCGTGGTCGGGCCGTGTGGCCCTGGCGATGAGTTGGCCAATTGGCGATAGATGGATAAAGGACAGCCAGAGATGCCAGTTCAAGAGAGAGACACATGAGCTGTGTGTGTGTGTGTGTGTGTGTCTCTGTGGGTTTTGCTGCAAACCACTCTTTATGTTACAAGTTCCTTTGTGTCATTAAAATTTTACGTTGACTGCTCAGCCGGTTCCCGCCTCCACCTTGCCCATCTTGTGAACCCGTTACAACACTGTTCATTGATTTGTTTATGTTTCTATATGGGAGTAAAAGTTGCACGTTTTTGTATGAGACAACATGTTAAATTTCAAAGAGATTTATTATTATTACAACTTATGATACTGGGTTGACATCCCTCAAGTATTAAACTAAAGCTGCATGGAGGTCTGATGCAATTTTGCATAATCAAAATATAGTATGACCGCCCCTGTATTATAAATGTGACAATAAAAGGTTTTATTTGGCTCAAATGAACTGTGAAAGCAATGATACCACATTAACTGATAATTCATTTTACATTTATAGTAATAAATTTTCTGTATAGGGAGAGGCAGATTGTTTTACAGTTAACACAAAAACTGTTTGAAGATGTTTGGCTTGGACCTTTAAAACAGCCTTGAGTTTGTTTTTAAAATAATTCTCTGTTGCATGAGTTAGAGGACAACGCTAACGTAACCCCAAGCAATCATCAAAGCCTGACTTTTGAGCTAATAAGCTAGTAGGCTTTAAAGTATACTGAAAAATTATAACCTGCTGAGACCATCCGTTGCCTTTGTCCAAACTGAAACAAACCAATACCGCAGCCAAATTCAACAAGACCATCTTTATTTGAAGTACAACAACAAAGCAAATATGGTTAGCGTGAGAACTGGTAACATCTGCCATGAATGTTTCTCCCCGTGTACACCCTAAATGTTCATTCATTAAGCCGTGCGTTGAGGAAGACAAGGCCCTGATTAAATTTTTAATGAAGTCTGTCAATTTTGTGGCAGGAGAGTGTATTTACGGCACAGCAGAGGGTAGTTTGTGTGCTCCTTCCCTCCTTCCTTATAAAATGACAGTGTTAATGTAAAAAAAGATCTGCCTCTGTCGTTCCCTGAGCCAGAAATTAATTACAAAATCTTTATTAAGGGAAAAAAGGGGAGGGGGGGGGGGGGGGGGCACCTGAGGTAACCTATTGTTCCTATTTCCTCTATTCAAAAGGCAGGTGGCTTAGTGCTGATGTACCTTGCATCTCTCTCTCCCTCCCTAAAGCCATCTGGATAATTAGCCAGAGTGCTGCGTAGACTTGTAAATGTGGCATTCTGCGTTGGGGAAAGGACAGACACGTGCTGTCCAGTCACCACTGAAATGTTTACTTGGCAACTCTGGGGAACATTAATCTCTGTATTCGACTTGCCAAGCAAAAAATTATGAGAAACAACAAAAAAGGAACATATATGCTCATGCATTGCTCAAGCCACTAGCAAAAGGAACACAATGATGTTTATTTGTGTGTATAGTCTTAGTTTGCAGTTGTGCGAGGTTTACAGCCCATTATACCCAGGGTGGACCTTGAAAACCTTGTTCTCCTTCTTGGGAACAAAGCCAAGAACAAAATACTTCCAATACATGTGGACATCCAAACACAAATTTAAAAACTATGGACATCGCTTTGCAGTTATAAAAGCTTTCATTCTTTTGGTAAGGCTTCACTTGATTTTGGAACATGGCTGTGGGGATTTATTTCTTTGATATGCCTTGATCTACTGAAAATGTTTGTCTAAGGAGATTGGCTATGAAGAAGCATGTTCGGTAACACTTTACAATAAGGTTTCATTTGTTAACAGTAGTACGTTCACAGCATTTATTAATCTCGGTTAATGGTAATTTTAACATACAGTAATACATTTTAAAATCAAAAGTTGTATACGTTAACATAGTTAATGCAGTATGAACTAAAAATTAACAATTTCATTTTTATTAACTAACATTGACAAAGATTAATAGATGCTGTAAAAATATATATTGTTCTTTGTTAGTTCATGATACCTAATGCATTATGTTGATGAATGGAACCTTATTGTAAAGTGTTATTGTCCGTTCTCTAGGTATGAAGGTGTGAAATATAAATGCATTTCATTTCCTTTGAAATCCTGTTGTTCTAAACCAATATGACATTCTTCAGTGGAGCACAAAAGGGGAGGAAGAATATTAGCTTGAGTCACCATTCACTTTCATTGGATCTTTCTTCCATAATAGGACCATGTTTACATGCACTTAAGAAAACGCTTTATTCCAGGGTTTTTTCAGGAAGCTGTTTTCATTTAAGCGAGAACGTCGATTTCCTCCACTTTTTCCACCACTTAAAAGATTAAGAGAAAGTGGTTTAACACACCTGGGTTTCTCCCAGAGCACACGGCTTAATGTGGCCATGTAAAGACATAAGCAGCATTCTGAAGGGTGTTTGAAGAGTGTGCATGTGCCAGAACAGACTGAATAACAAACGCCATAGGATGGAGATCAACAACAAGTCAACACAGGGCAAAGAATTCAACATTTCTGGGAATATAGTGGGAAAAGCATTTACACAATAAACAAATCCCATTTATACACACTAATGTAAAATATCAACCTCATGTTTGCGTATAGGCGCACCTTCATTGGGGGAATCCCTGAGTTTTAAGTAAGAGGGAAAACCCCAATATTGCGGCGCAATTCCCTTGCAGAAACAAAAACAACTCTGGAATAACTCAGCTGTGGATAAAAGCTGCTTACTTACTGAGCAGTATATATTCGGGAGTAACAAGTACGCCGCTTATACAGTGCATGTGAACCTAAATGCTGTTCTCACAATAAGCCACTTTCTGTTGTCCATGTAAATGTTGTCCATGAAAGAGAATTGTGACTGAGTCATTCTGCCTAACAACTCCTTTTGTGTTCTACGTAATAAAGAGTCACAAGCGGTTGGAACAACACGAGGTTGAATAAATGATGATGTCATTTCATTGAACTATCCATTTACAATTAAATAATTCATGACAAACTCTGGATAAGTGTAATAACATATTTCAATCCTGAACTTACCTATTGCCAATGTCATGACCTTGAGCTTGTTACGCACTAACTTCACCACCATACTCTTCTGCAGGGGTGTTGAACGACAACACAGGACGGACCTACAGCTTCGAGCCACGGCCAGGAACTTGTCCTCCAAACTTTTGTCCAGTGCGTAGGCCAGGGTGCGGCCGTCAATCACCAGCCCAAGCCGGTGCACAAGGAAGGGGCTGGAGTGCGTGGAGGTGGTTGGAGAACAAACCGGAGAGGAGAAGTGGACACCAGTATAGTCTCTAGCGGGATCTGGTGAAGGGTTGCAAAGGAACTTGGCTTGGATGTAGTGCAAACTGTTCTCCAGCAATACAGCACAGGCCTCCTGGAAAGTGCGTACACAAAAACACAAAACAGTAGGAAGGGCACAAATGGACACAATGAATATCTCACATGTAATGGCCAACATCTGGCAAACAGATACCGGTGACTTTACAAGATGGGATGACTCAGAAATGCAACTAAATCCTTTTTGAATGTGGACCACACGTTAATTCACATAATTTAACCTGTTTATCATGTAACATACCAGTAGTCACCTTTTATTAAGCAATGACTAATATATCTAGTCAGTGATGGAATAAGCAACGACTAATACAGCTAGTCAATCATTAAGACATTTATATATGATAATGATTTTCTTTTGCAGTTTTTAAAACAAAACTCCTGTTGATGCGGTGTTCTTTTTAAAAAAAAAAAGAAGAAAAAAAAAAAAAAGAAGTCTCTTTAAGGCAAGCCAGTTTTCATGGCGGCCACATTGGTAATGCCAACAGGTAGCTATTTTCAGTCATATAAGTACAGCTCCAATCTACTTAAATGGGGAACCAATAAGAAAATGAACCAAAAACTGCTGGTCAAGATTAAGCTCCAATAACATATTTCAAATCAGGAATGAAATCTGATAACAATGGTATACATTGAACTTCTTTAGCTAAAAATAAATAAATAAATAAATAAATAAATAATAATAAAAAAAAACGCTGGTCTAGCTAATTCTCATGCATATTCTAAAGTAAATAACCTTCCATTCTCATAGCTGCCTTTAGAGTGTAGCAGTGCCTCTATAACAATTTAATTGTAGGGTGGGTTGTTATATTTAGCATTGCATAGTAATTTCTCCCATTCACTTATATATGTGAGTGGCCCCTCTCCTTCAATAATAATGCCTCTAGAAGGAACAGTGAAACATTACACCAGTGCTCATTCAAGCAATTTAAGCTCTTCAGTGGGAGAAATATCTACAATCAAACAGACAATAATTTTGTGCACAGGCATACAGTTTGGAATACAAGAGCTACACGTTACTGCGAGAAAAGGATTCAATAGCTCAATGGGGAAAGGCAACTAATGCAACTAGTGTTTTCAATCATTATGGAAATTCCTTCAGGTATTTTTGTCATTCCTGGTAGAAAAAAGCAAAACGGGGGAAACTTTTTTTATTTTTTTTTGTATTATCTATTTAAACGACTCCTAAGATACACAAATGCAGAATTCTTAACTTGTTTTCTTTCTTTGTTAGCACTACTCAGAATTTTTTTTTAAACTTTGTAAAACATCATTTGACAAAGAAGAATAAACATTTAAAGGAGCACCAAGTACATTTTTCAACTGTAAAATAAGTTTTACCATTAAAGAAATGAATTGTACTTTTGATGTTTAAAATGACATACATACGATGAAGACTCAAGTCAATCCAGTGGCCTAGACGATGATGTTTAAATCTGTATAATTTTATTCGTGGGGCTGCCATGTTGAGTTAACATGACCTGGTTAACCCCCTATTATCGAACACTTTTGGCTGCAAAATAAATTAATTATGAGTAACAAATTTGTTGACGAACAGGCTATTTTTACAATGGCAGTGATAAACAAAATGTTGTTTTTTTGAGTGATGTTCTTTCCACACTGACAGGGGTCCATTTAATGTCCAAGACCACTGTTGCATAAAAAATAAAAATTGTGTCCAATTAATTTCCATAATTTTGTTGTTGTTGTAATAATTCAAATTATATCAAATTGTTAATTGCCCAATTCATTGAAAACAATCAACTCAGAAGGACTACCTCACAATGACTTTTGGGCATATTTAGCCAATTAAATATTCAAGTGCAGCATAAATAAAAATAAATAAATATATTCATTCATTAAAGAAATTTCCCTTGACTTTTAGGATTTTATTAAATTCCCTTGAATTTTCCAGGCCTGAAAAAAAGCTATTATAAAATTGATATTTTCAGGTTTTCCAAGACCGTGACTTGAGCGCACCTTTAAGGACAACAACTGTAGGGAACATTTTTACAATTACAAATAGGACCTGATTTGTAACTTCTTGTAAAATTAAACTCTTCCCCTTAACATAGCCCAAAATAAAAATAAACATTAGAATTACTCTAGATAATAAAGTAATTACATTTTTACTTTAGTTGCTAGGCCTCTTACGTTCCTCTTATGTGAATTGAATCCTTTGAAACTCAGAAGCCCAACATAATTATAAAATTATTAAAACAGTCAGCTATCTGAGGGAGTAGGAAGTGATTAGAATGTTTGTAGCAAGGTGTACCTGAGAGTCAGCATTGAGAGTGATGATCTCCTCCTCTGGGTCTAGCAGTTTGCAGGCATAGGCAATGTTGATGGCCGTCTCTTGTTTATCTCCCGTCAACACCCAGATCTGAAGGCCAGCTTTCCTCAGAGAGGCGATGGTCTCTGGAACCCCATCCTGAAGTCTGTCCTCAATACCTGTTGCTCCTATTGGAAAAACAAGCATAAAGACCTTAAGCATGCATGCCTCCTTCAAATAATACTGCTTGCCAATAATTTCATGCTGACAGAAAACAAGTTGCAAGAAGAAAACAAGCTGTCTCTCAAATTTTCCAGTAACAAAAACGAAATTTAAGACAGTTAGTGCAAATGGTGTTTTCCAGTGTAAAACCCACCAGCATTACACTAGGGAGTTCCAAGTGTTTTTTAGCTTGGTGCTATGCTGTTTTTAGCGTGTTCTGGGTGGCTGAGGGACAAGTTACCAAAGTGTAATACTTCCACTGTGTCCTAACCATTCACGAAAAGATAAAGTGACATAAAAGCTATTGCTTTCATATAAATCTGAGCTTTTGTCCCAACCAGCCACAACCACAACAAACAAAAGGGCATTTTGTTGATAAAGCAATGTCTATTTCTGTGGCTCCATGCTGCGTAGCCCAGCCCACAGTGAAATCTTATTGGTCCAAAATCCTGCTCCTCAAAATTGCACATTGTACATTAAACATCAAACATCTTAATCTTTAAAATGAATATGAATAAATATCTCCCAAATTAATATATGTAAATCTTTCTGGCTGCGATTGTGTAACGTTGCGCAGCATTTTTGTGTTGAGTGAGGACAGATAAACTGCTTGTCACCAGTGTTGGGAGAGTTACTTTAAAAATGTAATCCATTCTAAATACTGATAATTTCTTAGTAAAAATGTATTCAGTAACATTATACAAATAACTCAATAATAAAGTAACGTAATCAGATTACTTTTAAATATTTTGGATTACCTCAAGGTCGCATATGTGAATAATGTCAAGAGAGAAGCAATATGATCTTGAAGAATTTTAATTATGCCCTCTGGATGCATTCAAAACAGTTATGAGTAATGTAGCTATTATTATATATAAGAAAAAAAATTAAATGAAAAAACAGGGATATTGCCTCCTTAATAGGAAAACAGAATATGTTCAAATGTAGAAAAATTTAGTATTTTTAAACATATCAGGCGAGTCCTATATCTGCTTCAGAAAATAGAGAAAAAGAAAATGGCTTATGTACTCGTTAAGTAATCCTGCTAGTAATACATTTTTACAAAATGTAACTGTAATCCAATTACGTTGGGTTTTTATGTAATTGTAATGAATTACATTTGTTACCTAGTAGGTGAAGGTTGGTCTCTAGACGTAAAGCAGACTCGAAAAGCAGCTCCTCCCTTCTCTGTATGGCTGTCTCTGCCTCCAGGTGATGCTGTAGCCAACTGGCATACTCCGCCTTACTGAGGACCTGCAACACAAACCAACCACACAAAATCATAATACTGACCACACCTCAACACACTGCTCGGGGTGAAACCTCAGCTCAGCAAGTTGAATAAAAGTGTGACTTTGTGAAATATACGTCACCGAAAGTTCCGATTAAAAAAACCACCAAAACCACAATACAAGAAACTTGTAAAACATCAAGCAGCTCCATTTATGTATAAAATAACACTTAATTATGTAAAACATAATCCTCCCAAAGTTATTTAAAGCTTCCCTTCTGTTAATGAAAGGTGACTATTTAGCAACAGTGCTAATGATTGACACCAAAAGTGAAAAGCTAGAAATTCATACTTTAAAAAAAATTTAAGTATCTGACCACAGCTGGGCAAAATGGTCAGTACTTGGTTAAAAATCTACTCGTTTATGATAGCAAACCAGTTGGTCCATGGGAGCATTTGAAAGTTTGGTGAAAAAGAAAAACACACCTTATCACATCATATGGCCACCAGAGCACTAGACACAAGAGGGTGAGAGCATACATGACAAATAGAGAGAGAGAGAGAGAGAGAGAGAGAGAGAGAGAGAGAGAGAGAGAGAGAGAGAGAGAGATGCTGAATCACACAGTTCAGCACTCTGGCTCACAGACTTGTGGCTCACAGACTTGTAAACCATCTGTGCAAAAACACTTCCCACTTTAAGACAAACCCTTTTCTTCCCAGCCAAAAATGTAAATGTAACATCAAAAATGCCATTAACTGGTACTGAGAGACAAAGTCATCTGTTACCTTTTTGGCGATACAGAGTGTTCTGAGACCATCTGCGGCGTAGAGATTTAAGTAGTTTTGAGTTTTATACAATATTTTCCTTTGGCGTTTTCCTTTCACATAATCTGTAATAAGACACAAAATAAAACCAAAAAGACATTTAGACAATTCATCATCAGAACATAACACATTTTAGGATTTATTATAAAACTAATAGGACAAAAATTTTGTTTGGATGAGACCTGTTCCAATCAATTGTAAAATGACTATAAAATGCACACGTGATCGCACATTCTACATCAATGTGCAAGTTGCTACATTGTTTTGCAACCACTAACAGTCTACAGCTGGGATAATGAACATTATAACTTAAAATAATTATTTATTCCAATTATTATTTATAATAAATTAAAACATTTACTGACAATTGGCATCTTTTATCATATTGCTAACGCAAAAAAAAACAACAAAAAAAAAACAAGACCTACCATGACCTCCAAGGTTATTAATTGATGGTATATACTTCTGTAAACACCATCAAACCATGTTATTTCAACTTTTTTTTTTTTTTTTTCCTCGTGTTTAAGAGCAGAATTTGTGGTGAATAACTACATAGCACATGATCCCGAAGGGAAAAGATCCACCAATCATCGCGGTAAAAACAATTGGTTTCCCTACACTCTCAAACTACTTACAGTATATATTTATATATAAATTGTAGATATATTTGTACATCTGAATATTTTGCATTAAACTTTGTATACATAATCAATTACTTTAAATCAATAGTTTTATATTTTTCATTCGCAATGCCTCATGAGATTTAAGTTCATTCCCTTATGAAAAACAGGAAGTTCACGGTCTTCAACTTTTACATTCTTATTCCAATTTTTGTTCAATTCTGTTTTGCTTCAAATCAAAGTCTGTAATGTTATGATTTACTTTGGAGCTGGTTGGTTTGGTTCATGGCTTAGAACTAAGGATGAGCAAATTATCATAAAAGACTAGTCGGTCAGTTGTTTGAACTTGAACTAGTACATAATGTATAAAATAGACTCCGTTATCGTCACTTGACCCCAATCAGTTGCATTTCAGAAGGATATATGGACTCTAAGCGCAGAATTCGAAAATAGTAACAAACAGTTATGCAACAAATAAATACACTAAATTACTATAACATCTTAATGAACTAAATTATCATAGTTAAAAAAAGTTAAAATTAAGAAAGGCTTCAATACAGAGCAGCACAAAGCAGATTATGCGCATCCTGAACGACTGATGCGGTTCAATATAATCAGAGAGCTTGGTAGTCCCTAGGCGATCATCGCTGCACACTTAAAAGTAAAGAAATGCAAGATAATGCAGATCTAGTTCATACTGCAAACATTTAAGCAGTTTCAGACTGAATTAGCAAAAGACATTAATCTCTCCAAACATTCCTCACAGCAGAGGATTTAACACCTGACAGTGATCATGTAAATTGTCAAAGCGGTGCTTTGATGGCTGTAACGGCAGCGTTGCATAAATGGACTAAACTTAAAGTAATAAAGAGACTAAATTCTCGCAGAGGGTTTTACTGTGCTGACTATTAATCACTTTTAAGCACAGCAGCTATAATCACACAAAAACGCTTTCCAAGAAGTTGCGTCTCTCAATTAATATGATAATTGTGTCTCTACAATACGTGTATTGTATCACGTGACTTGCTGTGCATGACACCGTGGAGACTCCTAGCATGTGTAGGCTCATGCTACTCTCCGCGATTCACGCACAATTTACCACGTGCCCCATTGGGAGCGAGAACCACTAATCGTGACCACGAGGATTTTATGGAATCCCTATGGGGAAAAAAAATGTATGGGAAAAATATTTCCGGAAACAAGACGGGCACTGCACTCTATTGCTTTATTAAACCAATATTACATGCACATATACACACACACACACACACACAAGTGACAAACACCAAGCAGACAGTCTAAACTAATGACTTCAAGGTTGACTCTCAATGTTGCCACTGGCTTCCTCAACAAGGCCGTTAGATTTAATCTAGATGGCAGACTGTTTGACAGGTTTGAATGGGTAATCGGACCATAGAGCATTTTGAGGGTTATTGCTCCTGTCTTATTGCTCAGTGCATTGGCTCCTGGCAGAGAGAGCAGAACAAACTGTTTGGGATGATCACTTCCCAACACGTGGGACCATCAGCCAAGATGAGGGGGCGAGAGTGCCAAGCCTCACATTTTCACCAAATGATTCATCACCACATTTCACTGCAACTGTGGGACGACCGGACCTGTTTTCCAGAGACTAATGCATCAACTCTGATACTTTGAAGCATTTTAAAAAAGTTAATTCAGGCTTCATGCTTTAGCTTGGGAATTTAACCAGAGATAAAAGAAACAAAATTGACAAAACACAGACAAATCCTTTTCACAGCATTTAAATGAAGCACACTAAAGAACATTCTGGTAATAGACTCTCATCTTCTCACATGTTACACAATGCATACACCGGTACTTTCCATGTTTGCGTTTCCAAATCTTTATAGCTTTCTGGTCATGACAGCATGATATCATAATTCATTGGCCAAAAATGTAAAAGCTGTGTGACTCAGACTGGAACATTAAACAAGCTGCAAACATCCTACTGCTTCTGAAAGAAGCTATTGTACCTTCTGTAGGTCTGCTGTGCTAATTGGGAGTCTACACCCAGAAGTGAAGTGTGGCTCTGGATCCACAAATACAGGAATATACACTATATTTGTCTGTGTGCATAAAGTGATCCATAGTTTGTGGTGAGACAGAGGCCAGACACCAACTAAACACATGACAGAGGGAATAACTTTTAATGACACTTAACTACTTATTAGATTGACACTAGATCTGCATATCTGTAGCTCAACTGGTACAACATGGTACTAAAAATGCAAAGGTCATGGATTCAATTCTGATGAAACCCATATTCTGATAAATGTATGCTATATCTTGAATGCACAGAAAGTTGCTTTGCATTAAAGGCATAACTTTAGACAAAAAAGTGCAAAACCTGCAATTTTTTAATATCTTATTCCCACCTAGTAACGTAACCAGTTGTCCTTTTAACGGACCGAAATAGCCTATAACATTATGCAATCTGTCAGTTTTGATGGCTCAAAAGAACAAATAGTGAGAGCAACAATATCTACAGAAAAGCTAAATGAGTCCAATGGACTGATTTATGAGCTGATGAAATTATGAAAATTCTATTTATTTTAGTAAGAGCATAATGAAACTAAACGTTTCCAGTACTGTAAATCCAAATGCTCAAAATAATTAATTGTCTTGAGTAGGGAAAAATAAATATTACAAATGAGTTCAAATAAATTAACCTTAATGCGTATTTACAACTTTCTTTTGAGTTCACGAAACTGACACCTTTAAAGTAACTTGAATTGTTTTATTGTTTTGAGTTTAATAAACTAGTCTCTTTTATTGTTTTGAGTTTAATAAACTAGTCTCTAAATTTACAGGAACTGAAATTTAACTGAAACTGGACAGGGGATTTCTATTTCCCAGCATGCTTTGCATGGCACTCAGGGAGAGTAAATGTTAAAATGAAATGTTATCTAATGTGTCTAAGTGCAAGATAAATGTAAAGGGGGAAACTTGTTAGTGTTTAATGTTTTGTTGTGTTATTTAGACACAACAAAAACTTTCTGTTATGGAGTTTGAGGTTAACATTATTGTGAATAGTGGAGCATGAGCTTAAGTTGAGGACAGATACAAGTTAAAAATGTTCTATATTGCTTTAATGACTGAGCTGACTTTAATGCTATGCTAATCAAAGCATAGTGTTACCAATCATCTTGCATTTAGCAAGATATAATTTACTGTAGTAGGTAATTCAAGCTAGTATTAGCTAGGTTTCTTCTACTTGAAGTATTTTAGTAGAGATTACTAGTTAATTTTAAATTCAGCCAAAGAGTTAAATTAATAGTTAAATGCCATCAAAATATAGGAGTTATCTTACTCAATATTTCAAGTTAAGAGCAATTAACATGCATGTGTAGTTCAAAATTAACCTCTATTTATTATATTATAACTGATGTAACTGACTGCCTCGAACTTTTTGAGTTTAGTGTTTACATTGATCAATGTTCCGTGTTCAATGCAAGTTAAGGTCTATTGACAGTATTTGTTGCTGTTAATCTCCACAGAAAGTTATTTGGACTTGTTCTACTGTAAAAGCAATTTAAGTTGAAAATCATTACAACAGGATAAAGCTAAAACACGCCTTTTTAAATGCACAGCTACAATAATGTGTTAAAGACCCTGTGAAATCAAAATGAAAGTTTTGCTGCTTTTAGTCCATATCTATTAGCTTAAAGGTCATCTATACGCTAGTGTCCTACTAAACGTTGACAAAATTAATGTTCAGAAGAAATAGGCTAAGCATTTAAAATCTGCAGTCTCTTTCTTTCAGCTAAAAAGACACAAGAACATATATGATGTCACATTGAGGTCAAGAAACATCGTCCAATCCAATGATTTCTAAAACAAGAATGCACCCTTCCCCTACATCTGTTCAGCACATCTGGCTGTGTTCTAAGAGGTGCACTTTACAGGGCACTTCGAAGGCAGCAAAATCCAAGCTGTAGGGTCATTCTAAACAGATTTTTCAATCGTTTAAAGTGAGTTCTGACTGACCGTTATCACCTTTCAGCCATCTGGACCTCTCACAGTGCAGGGTAATTATCTGTGAAGAGAATTTGGCATAGGGATGATCACTTCTGATTGGGACGTGCCAATGCGGAACCTGCATGCCTATTTTTTGAGCAAGTGTTCTTTATGCTTCGTGCACTGTGATTAAAAACATGGATACAAGTATGTGTGTGTAAATACTATTGGCTATTTTTAAATATGGGATAAGTCACACTTACTGTTTCAGTAGAAAATATGCCAAAACAACAAATTGAACTGCGTTAGTCAAGGCACTTCACAGGGACTTTAACGTGAGATTTGTTTTTGAAAAATCACTTACTTAGTTCAAAGTTCTATGCATTCTTTCAACTCATGTCATGACCATGAAAAGTGGATGAACACTAAACTTTGCAAGGCATGGGCAAATTTACCAGAAGGGGATTGTTGACATACATAAAAATCCACCCACATAAATCAACATCGATAATGTATACCAATTCTTGTGGTTATGAAGCTTTACCAAAAATACGAGCTTCACAATTCTGCTTTTACACCCTCTTGAAAGCCCCATAGACTTCCACTGCAAGTATATTACAATCAACACACTATTATACTGTGTAATCAAACTAAGAGATAAGTCAAAAATATTGTCTCTGGTAATGGACACCCTGCCACAGAGGCTGTCAATAAAGATTAACTTGTTTTAAACACAGAACATTACTTTAAAACAAAACCTTGCAACAAAAATGACAACAACAACAAAATTTCTGAGCAAATAGACTGATTTTGAACTTTACCAGACTATACTTTCAGCTCTATCTTTTTTGGCTGTTGTCATGACATTTAGATATAAAGAGCAGGGCTGCACATGCACTACTTCTGTTCAGTCATTTATGTACACAGCATTAGAGAAAACAGCCACTGTGGCTCTTATCGTGCCTGGAATACTAACAAGCCATCCTACCTATGCCATTGGGATACTTTATTACTGCTAAAACCTTTGGCTACATCAAGAGCCAAGAACAATCTGGAAGCTGTCCAGCTGATGTTTGGGTGAAGGGGACAAATTGCCCATGCTGACCATTTGGGAATCAAATGTCTTTCTATGAACATAGATCAACAGCTAACATCAAAGTCTAGAGGACACTGTGCAAGTCCTCCAAAGATTTGAAAAATTCAAAACATTTCCTGACAAATCACACTGTCCAATTCCTGTTTTCAATCAGAATGATGGAAGTAGATGTCTCTCATTTTCATGGAGATGCATGTTTTTTTATTAATCCACATTTTTAAGAAATCAGATGACTTTTGGCTATTTGGCCCTGAGCCATTATTCATTTATTCAGCTCAAGTAGGTCTCATGTGCTGTCTAACTGGGGCATGGAAAAGAAAACACAGACTTCATTAAAACTTTAGTATGATCAACTAGTGTTTTAATAATCTACAGTGCACATCAAAATAAACTAGCCCAGAATATTTTATATAAAGAAGAGGACCATACATAATTAATAATATAATTAAATATTACTTAATTTAATAATAGGAATAAATAGACATTTTAAGTTATAGTGGGTGAAATCTATAAAAAGGTAAGGTTTTCTATTTGACAGAATTTTCAAAAGAACACAAGGCACTCAAGTTTCAGTAACATAACCTACTTTTTTTTGTAACTTTTTACAAATGTATTTATTTCTCATTTATATATGAATTCTTCGGAATTGGGGTTGTATGCGTATGCACGCATATCAGCAGCACCTGGGAATGTGTGAACGAATACAAATCAGGTGAAATCACTCTTTCATTCTGTTGGATTATAAGAGTAGACTGATTGCTATAAAAGGAGGGAGGAAGTGCTTCCAATCACTGTGTTCACAATGGTTACCTCTAAAGAAATATGTGCAGCCATCATCGCTTTGCATCAAAATGGCCTCAAATGCAAGGAAATTGCTGCAAAGAATATTGCACCTAAAAGAACCATTTACCGGATCATCAAGAACTTAGGAGAGAGGTTCAACTGCAGTGAAGGCTACAGTACGTCCCAGATTGTCCAGCTTGCGCCAGGACAGTCTCTTCTTAGGAGTCAGCTACGGAATCATGTCACCACCAGTGCTGAACTTGCTTATTGTTGGCAGCAGGATGGTGTGTGCACATCAGCATGCACAGTGAGGCGAAGTCTTTTGGACAATGGCCTGGTGTCAAGAAGGGCAGCAAAGAAGCCACTTCTCTCCAAGAAAAACATCAAGGACAGACTGAAATTCTGCTGGAAGTACAAGGATTGGACAGAAGAAGACTGGTGCAAAGTTATTTTCTCTGATGAAGCCCCCTTCTGACTGTTCTCTGATGAATAAAGAATGGTATCAAAACATCCAAGAGCAACTTATCCCAACGATCCAGGAGCAATTAGGTGATGATCCGTGCATTTTCCAGCATGATGGAGCACCATGTCACAATGCAAGAGTGATAATGAAGTGGCTCGGAGATCATTACATTTACATTATTGATCCGTGGCCAGGCAACTCCCCGGATCTTAATCCCATAGAGAACCTGTGGTCAATCCTCAAAAGGCGAGCGGACAAGCAGAAGCTCACAAATTTTGATCAACTCCGAGGACTAATAAGGCAAGAATGGACCGCCATCAGTCAGAATTTGGCCCAGAAGCTGATATCCAGCATGCCAGAGTGAATTGCAGAGGTTATGAAGAAGGGTCAACACTGTAAATATTGACTCATTGCATATATTGAATGTTTTTGCCAATAAAAGCATTTAAAACTTATGAAAGGCTTATCATTGTCTTCCAGTATACCATAGAAACATGTGAAAAAATTAACTACAAATACCGAAGCAACAAACTTTGTGTTCTAGCAAAATTACTTGACTGCCAATACTTTTGGAACGGATGTGTACACACACACACACACACACACACACACACACACACTTCCAAAAAAGTTGGGACAGTATGAAAAATGCTAATAAAAACAAAAAGGTGTGATTGTAAATTATATGCTCTATTGAAAGCACTACATCTAGACATTATATGATGTTTTACCTTGTGAATGTAATTATTTTTTGAAAATGAATAGTAAGTTTAAATCAGATGATTGCAACACGCTCCTTAAGTTGAGACAGCGGCAATTTAAGACTAATAACAATTTGACAAGTTGAAATAACAAGGCGATGTTAAACAGGAGATGTTAAACAGGCGAGGCAATCGTGTAATAGTATATAAGAAGCCTCCATAAACAGCCTAGTCCTTCAAGAGCAAGGATCATTCGAGACTTGTCACTTTGCCAACAGATGCTTCAGCAAATAATCCAGCACTTTGGAACTATGTTCCCCAAAGACAAATTGGAAGGATTTTGGGCATTTCACCCTCTAGAGTGCACAATATAGTTAAAAGATTCAAGGAATCTGATCAAATCTCACCGTGTAAAGGGGAAGATTAAAACCACTTCTGAATGCACGTGATCTCAGGTACCTCAGATGTCAGTAACTACATTTCCATCCAAGGATTTTTTGCAGAAAAAGTTTTAGCGCATCAAAATGAAGCTGATGGAAACATCAAATGTCGCGAAAAAATGGTTTGCAAACACTTTTGTCGATAAATTTGGCATTAACGCAAAACATTTGTGCCACATAACAGAATTTGCCCCATTCGTTAGCCTGTGTTAATCATGACAACAGTATTGAAAACCAATTTATTGTACTGTACGTGATTATGGATTGATCTTTATGACATATAGGTCCGATGCCGCAATCATGACACTTCCAGAAGTGCCAACACAAATATCTTGTGCACGTTGAACAAATGAATGGCCACTGTTTGCGATTATTTTAAATCGCAGTAGCCATCCGTTTATTTATTAAAGTTTCTTTTCCACACCATTCAAAATAATAGACGGCAGTCACAGAATTATCCCATAGTACAAAAAAACATATCTGTGCAGAAAGATGTTGTAAATTAACAATAAATATACAATACTAGGTGTTTTTTGTTTAGTTTTTTTGGAACACTTACAGCCCAATTAAATTAAATTATTGTTTAGTTTACTTTTGAAAAAATGCCGGCAAAATCCCTTGTATTAAATAAAATAAAAAAGCATTAAATTAAAAAATTTGATTACCAAACAAAAAATATATCCATTTTTAGACCTATATATGCCTTTTCTTTAGTCAAACTTAAATTAGCCTTACCCTGTTCTGTAGATGAATAAAGTCAGCTGAATGACATTTAAGAATGTTCTGCACATTTTTCAAGAATATAAACTATCAGAACTATTTTTCCAATGCTGAGATCACTTTCAGAAAAAGAGCTTTTGAACATTTTAAAATGTTTTAATACTTTCAATCTAACACTTTTTACCTCAGATTCCATTTACTGCTTCTTCAGAAAAAGTTAATTTGCATTATTTGCATTATCTAATACATTTTAGAATCAAGTTCAGTTGGTCATTAAAAGTTGCTGGAGAAAAATGTGGGACATAATGCAGTTTTGGCAATGCTTTTGATTAGACTATTGTTCAAAATATTGAATAACAGGAATGTATCATATGTAAACCCTGATATAACACTGCATCATTTTTTTTTCTCTTTAATACACTGCATTTACACACCGATTGATGGTCCTTATTCTGTTACAGAAAGTTTCCCCCAATACTTTTGCCGGCAGGTTGCCAGCTTGAACAGGGCCATGACGATCCACTTTTGGGTCGGAACCAGTGCCAAACTGTGATATGCGCAACATCAGGACCAATATTACAGTCCTGTCAGAAGGGCAATTGCTCCCTTTTGATTGCAGTTCCTCCTCTTCTGATTGCTTTTATTTGTGAAATAAAAATGACAGCAAGATGACTAATTTTAATGAATTGTCTTAATCTCCTAATTTTACCGAAACTTCGGCAGAAAAAAAACGAAGGGACATCTGGGAGGAGAATTAGCGATAAACACACATTTCTGAATGGAAACGGCTTCAGGGCAGATTTCTTTTGCGCTAAACCAAAACTTGTGCAACAAAGTGTTTTTTTAGGCATGATGTCATCACGCACACCATTTTTATCGATAAAAGGCCACTTGAATAAAAACGGGTAGAAGGCGGCAAATGTCGCAATTTTATTCCTGCATTTTCACTTTGTCTAACAAAACAGCACGAAAGGTGGGTGGAAACTAGACTAGTGTCTTAAAAAACAGCATTCATTATGGATATCATGAACATGGGCTTGGGATAACTTTAGTAAACCTTTGTTAGTCAACACCACTCGCTGCTGCATCCACAGATGTAAGTTAAGACTATACTATGCAAAGCAGAAGCCCTACATCAACACTGTCCAGAAGCACTGCCAACTTCTCTGGGCTCGGTCTCATCTTAGATGGAAAGTAGAACAGTCTCTTTTGGTCTGAAGCGCCACATTTCAAAAAGTTTTTGAAAATCAAAGCCATCGTGTTACATGGGCCAAAGAGGAAAAGGGCCATCCAAACTGTTGGATTAGCATCAGGTCCAAAAGCCTGTGTCTGTATGGGCCAGGGGGGTGTCAGTGCCCATGGCATTGGTAACTTATACATCTGTGAGAACACCATAAATGCAGAGATATGTAAAAATTTTGGAGCAACATATCCTGCCATCCAGCAATATCTTTTCCAGAGACCTCCCTGCACTTTCCAGCAGGACAACTTCAAACCACATATTGCCCGGATTTCAAGTGAATGGAGGTGTAAGCAGATA